>QANU01094067.1:75936-107860 GCA_003254905.1 Nissolia schottii | reverse complement strand
TGTTTTCAAAACAGTGGTACTCCTGTAATATGTTTTCAAAACAGTGATATTCCTGTAATATGTTTCAAAACAGTGGTACTTTCGTAAATAGTTTGTATGATAGGGGCAAAAGAGCAAAATTGTCCACGTGGCAAGATCAGAGGGGGAGTGCACAGGGTCCATCATGCATCTAACTCTATATGTTAGCATCGTACAGATAGAGGGATCAGAAATGGTGGGGATTCTACCGGCACCATATCCGCCGGTACTCCTCCGCCGTCGTCAGCAGCGTACAGCCCTCCGGCGTGACTTCGTAATAGGGAGGGTCCCACTGACACTCATCACAACAAAAGTCGCATACATTACAAAATGCTTTCTTGTGATCAGCAAAAATTAGAGACCAAACAAGTAACAAGTATTGATAATAATGATGATAGATAGTTACTTGTCCTTCTGTTTGCCAATAATTATTTATATATTTTAATACAAAATTTAAATTGTTGGAGAATAAAAAAATAAAGGAAGAGAAGAGGAAAATTGGCATGGACTCTGCAGACTACATAGACTGAACTGTGGTGATATGATTCAGTGAGATTTATCCAAGGCTCTCTCGACTTTTTCCAACACGTTGCTTTCTAAAGGGGATCAAGTTCCTAGATAAAGTTCGTTATATATGCGAGTGCTCCATATACCTTGTGCAAAATACAAAATTTTGGAAAACGAAAAGGTTTTTAATAGCAAAAATTGAACCTAATTTAACTTTTCCTTTTTGGTTCTAAAAGCAATGATAAGCATTTTTCTCAAATGTTTTAAAGCAAAGTGTGTTAACCTTATAGAAATTGTATTTAAGCAATGTTTGTCCAGAGGGAATAACCATAGAAAATAGCTCGTTGCATGCGTATCTGAATTTTTAATTGGAGAGTGTTATAATTAATTTTAGTTGAATAGAGAAATGAAAAAATATTTAATTTTGACAATTGATTATGATAATTTTAAACAAAAAACTAAACCCACGTTATGATCTCACACACACACACACACACACACACATATATATATGTTTGAAAATAAAACACGGTGCTCAGAGAGTCGTCACCTAACAATATTTATTACATTTTAGTAACATTTATTATACTTATAGAAACATTTTATTATATATTTTAATTTAGTAGTTATTAAAAATTAAAAGGATTTAATTTACAAGTGTTTAAAGATACTTATTAAAAAATTTAAAATATAATGATTTGAAATTTTTTATGTTTTATAATTGTATTAAAGACGTAAAAACTTTATTTTTCAATAAAATATTTAAATTCCTTAACAACTTATGGAGCTGGATAAACCTAAAATCAAATACTGCGTAGTAGTGACATAACGTGTGAAATTTAGATTGCAGCTTATAATACCATAAAAACCAATACTATCGAAAAGACGAGCCACATTGTAGTTTAGGAGAAACACATTAAAAAAAATAAAATAAAAAGAAAGAAACAAAGAAAAGTATAGCTAGCATTTGTGGATCCCATAAATGTGACGTATATTTTGTTAGCAAGCAACCATACTTTATGAAATTAAATAGTTGTTCGCCGTGTTATGCGCATGTGGTATTATTTGAGTCTCGTCCATAATGGTGGAACATGGTCCATCTCCATAAGAAAAAGCCATGCTCCTAGTCCGTTTTGTTTTAATGCATGAAAATAATTCAAGTTTTGCTGTTCCCTTGTGTAGACGAAACGAATAGGGAATTAGATGAAGCATGGTTTTCTTTTCACTAGTGTGACCCACCAAAATAATTGATGGATAGTAAAGTACATGGTAAGAAGTTCAAAAATAAATTACATGTCATGACTTCAATGTCATTAAATAGGGTTAAAAATAACCCAAATAGTAGTTCATATATATGCCATTAGAGGTTTCGGATTAATAGTTAGTAGAATATCCGTATTTAAGGTTTAATTTAAAGTTTAGGTTTATAACGTACGCACCACTTAGTGATGATCATTAAAAATTGTGTCAATAAAAAATTCTTATGTGATGCCATTTTAAGATCGTCATAAATTTTCACTTGCATTTACTTGTCATCGCATGATTAATTGTTAGAAATAGTTATCCACCACTTGTTCTAAGATAAATGGAAAAAAGACAAAATTTCATGTAAGGGCATATCCCTTTCGTGCTGCTCCTATGTTGCCAATGTCAGATACATTATAAATTATGAGATATCATACACGGGGTAAGTACTCTTTTAATAAATTATTTTAATTTTTAACCATTTTTAAAACTAATATTATTAAATTTTGATATTATTTCATAATTTAATATAATATATTAATATATCATGTGATAAATTAATATTTTTTAATATAAATATATTTTTAATTTCTATAAAATAAAAAAGTTTATATTTAATCTCTATAAAATTTTTCATTAAGATTTAATTATGTAAAAAAAAATTGTTAGTTTTAAACATCTGCCATTAATTGATAATGGATCTTGTTGATGTGGCAAAAATTCATTTGTGATACGCAAATACCCAACTTAACCCACCATTAAACCCGACCCAATTTAAAAAAAAAAAAAAAAGATTGAAACGTTCTCTCTCCTCTCATTTCCATTTTTTGAACCCCCAGCCCTCAATTTCTCTTCTCTCATCTCCATTCCCAAACCCAAGAGCCACTTCTGCATCTTCTCTCTTCTCCCTTGAGAAGCCCATTTCTCTCTCCGCGATGACGTTCATTTCTCACTCCCGTCGACGACATTCCTCTCCGCGTGATATTCGTTATCTCTGTCGTCATGGATTTGAGATTCTTTCATGCCTCGTCTCAGATCTACCTATGCCTTCTCTCCTTCTTTTTCTTTTTTTGCTTGCTATTGACCTTTGTTGAATGACGCCAGATCTCGGGTTTCTTGTTCAGGGTGGGTGTTGGGCTGGTTCGGATGATGGTGGTGTGGTTGGTGGTTGTGGCGGTTCGATTCGTAATGGTGACTGTGGTGGTGGTTTGGTTGGTTGAGGGTGTGGTGAATAGTGGAAGTTGGGGTATGGACATGGTGTTGTGGCGTGAGAATAAGGATTCTGTGTTGGTTTGCTGTGATAATGAGAGTTCTGTGTTTGCTGTAAGAATAAGGGTGCTGTGTTTGTTCTTGGTTCGCTGTGAGAATGAGGGTTGTGTTTTTCAATTTTTTTTTTTTTGTTTTTTTTAAAACTGGGTCGGGTTTAATGGTGGGCGGGTTGCGTATTTGAGTATCAAAAATGAAAAAATGAATTTTGCCATCTATCATGTAGCTAAATTAACAGTCACATTAGTGAGACCCGTTACCAACTAATAGTAGGGATTAAAAACAAACAAAATTTTATAAAGACTAAATTCTAAGAAATTTTTTTTTAGACTAATAGTAGAGATTAAAAACAAACAAAATTTTATAAGGACTAAATTCTAAGAAAAAATTTTTTAGACATCAAACATAAATTTTTTAATTTTACAGTGATTAAAAATGTACTAAGCCAATAAACTAACACATAGTTTGTTGACTGATGAACAAGTTTGTTTCATTTTTAATGAATTTTGGGTTTGAGACTCGGTCAGAGAAAAAACCTTTATTAAAAAAGACCATTATAATATCTTGAATTAGATGAGTTATATACACTTAAAAAAATTGTAAGAATAAATTACAAAGTTGATAATATATACTCCTAAAATTATGTGTAATAATTCTCAAAATACTCTTAATATATATAAGTGTATTATTAGTATTATTATAATTTTGGGATGGCAAAACAAAATAAAATTGGAAGATCATTTAGTATAAATTTTCACAAACAAACTTCATTCTAATGATATGCGAATAAAATATTTATAACTTATGACCTCTAGGGTGAGAATAAAAATTCATAGTTGGATATATAATATTTTTGGAATAATTTGTTCTTAAAAATAAATTTAAATAACTTTAAATAAATATAAAAATAAAATATTCTCAAATACTTATTCAGTGAATAAATGAATATAATTTAAAATTACGGTCTCACAATAACCTAAATACAAACATGAGAGTAAAACATTCTTAAGTGTTTATCTTCGTGAATAAACAAATATAACCTTAAACTATCTTCTTTATGCAGTCTAAATACAAATTTAATTCAGTTATTTATTAAATATTAAGATAAAATTAAGTTAAAAACCATACAAATGCATTTGAACAAAAATTGATTTCACGAGCTTATTTAAATTTAAGAAAAATTTAGATGAACGTCTAGAGATATTAAAGTACGCATTTATTATTTTGTCAAATAAATGTTTACTTTATTTTCCTGAACCAAAAATATAAGGCATTCATTAATCATTAATAAGCAAGCTAGCTAGCAATATGAGTAACTTGTTAAGCACTTAAGCCTTCAAATCAAAGATTTGTTGATAAATGTCTTTTGACATGACATTTATCAAGAATTTTTAATAAAATACTACATAAAAAAATATTTTTATATAGTATCTGAAATATATAAAAACACTTACAATACTTAAAACTTAATACTTAAAAAAAAAATTTTAAAAAATATTTAAAGTATCTCTCAGGAAATGCTTTTATAACTCATGATAGCAAAATTCATAATCAAAATGCCAAAACATCTCGTTAACCTAAACTTGAAATCACACTAATTAATCCACTCCCATTAAAATAGCCTATTAATATTTACACACCGAGAGGGAAAAAGAAAAAGAAAAACAAGTAGCAAGGCAGTCAAACAAAAGAGAATAGTTGAAGAGAAAAGTGCCAGTAAAAGAAAAAAGCAGGGTAGTATGTTGCGACTGGATTAAAAAGATTGGTACTATTGAGTTAGAAAGCAAATAGTATTTGCGGATCAGTTATTTTCACAGTTTTGAAGTAAGCAAAATAGTGTTTTTTTCTCTCAAGTAACAAAAAGCAAATAGGAATATAGGATCACATATATATAAAAACGAGTTCCCAAAATGACGTTTAAGAGCAGAGTTCTTTTGTTTCTGTTTGGTTTATTTTAAGCTTATAATGCCCGCAGATGTGGTTGAGACATAAAGATAGGGAAGTGATTGATAAAATTGATTGTTACCCATCATAGGACCCGTGAAGCCCGTGCCCACTTTCCCTACCATGCATGCATATGTGGTGGTTGTTATTATTGAGTAATGCTAAGTATACCATTTAAATATTGTTAGCCATATTATTAACTCACAGTTTATAGAATGATATTAAATACATAAATTTTTATATATATATGTATATGTATACAAATTTTGTTTATATACATGCACAGAGTTTTTTTTAGATATAAAATCAAATCAAATTAGATATATAACAAATTAAATAACAAAAAATAAATGTTAAACTCTCTCTTCATTTTTCTATTCACACTCTAAGTACGCGAACTCACTTTTTAACATGCACAAATACTTTAAAGTACATCCACAAACTTTTGAATTGACATGCAAAAACTTTTCAACAACCAAAAACAAAAAATTTGACGGAAGTGTAAGCGAAAACAAAGACAAAATTTTTTTTTTGTGTTCACATGCACTAACTTTTGAACAAGAATACATAAACTTTTTTATACACATTTACAAACTTTTGATCAACTAAACATATACAAACTTTTCTACACACATGCACAACATTTATAAAATAAAAAAAATGAATATGATGAAAACGAAAATAAAAACTCTTAGATTCATAAAAAATAAAATAGAAATGAAAAAAATATGAAAAATTAGAAAAGAAGAGAGAAAATAAAAGATAAAAAAGAAGAAGAAATGTAACACCCTAGATAACTGCATACCCTCGAGTAGTACGCAATGCTCACTAGGTTGTTAATCACTTGGGAGAATACTTATAGTCCCTTATTACTTTTCGAAAATACTAAGTTAAGGAAAATATAGATCAATTTAAAACTTTTCTACTGAGTGCATAATTACGAAATATGAGCCATGTGTGAATCAAAGTATATAAGACAAACGATAGAGCTTGAGGCTTACAACCAATAGTCATTCATAGCATAATTATTTATCTAAGCAAGTACCTGGTCCTTCACAGATAAGTACAACCAATCATATAATATTATAATAAAGTATATGTACATGTTATAATCATCCATACACATGATGAAAGTTCGTCCATCGCATAACCAACTAAGCATGTCTTCATAGCCTTGAAGATCTGTCCGTCCGTCATCGGTAGCTTGTCCTCTGTTCTTTCCTGATCCTCTTGGCGCTCTTCGTAGCTCACGTCTACCCCTGGAAGTATAAGTGAGTGGGGGTGAGAACATTCGTCCTCAGTGGTTTACCTTGGCATCGGGGGATCCTTTTAACTCACTTATCAACCGGCCGCTCAAGTGTTTCTAAGTGAACATGCATACTAATATCCTACTGATTATTATCTGGTCTAAGTCCTGAACGGCTTTATCTACTTTACTAGGTGACTGGGGAACTAGTCTTTTTTATCTAAGTTCTTGTGCTTGTTAACTTTTCTCGCTTATATACATAGCCGTCTCGAGCGTTCTCTTGACGGGACTTACTTCATACACATGCTCATATACATTATCATATACTTATACATTGCATACTCATACGTCATCATATACTCATGCATCATATACTCATACATCATATACTCATGTAATCATTCATCATATGCTCATGCTTGGGGAACATGGGGATCTCTTACGCATACCGGCTTACCCGGGTTAGCGTCTACTGGGTGGGGATGGCTTCTGGCTACGCCTCCTTCACCAACCCACCACTCATCAGAGCTGTCCCTGAGCCAGAGCGACCAACCGTTATAGCTCAAGGTTTTGTCCTTCTTTTCTTTTCTTTTCTTTTCTTTTATTACGCATACCGGCTTGCCCGGGTTAGCGCCTACTGGGTGGGGATGGCTTCTGGCTACGCCTCCTTCACCAACCCACCACTCATCAGAATTGTTCCTGAGCCAGAGCGGCCAATCGTTATAGCTCAAGGTTTTGTCCTCCCCGACCAGAGCGGCCGACCGTTATAGCCGGGGAAATGTGTCTTTTCATCTAGTCCTTTCGAGCCAGGCGTGAACTCCTGGTCCTCGGTCTCATTCATCTTTTCTTCCTTTCTTTTCATTCTGTTCTTCCGAGCCAGGCGTGAACTCCTGGTCCTCGTTCTCATTCATCATATCTCATTATCATGCCATTAACCTCTTTAACCGGTCCACCCTTTTAGGACTTCGTGAGGTAGCATCATTTACCAATCCACCCTTTTGGGATTGGTGAGGGGCTTGTCCGTAGACGTGCCAAGAGAAAGGATTCCTATCATATAACTATATACTTGTTCCCTAAGGTTCAATTATGCTCTTTAAAACTTTACATGATTAACTTCTAGTTCTCATGATGCATGATAGCACAATCATTCCTAACATACATATTATACATGCAATGTTTCACATACATCATTATACAAATATGTCATGCACTCATCATAAACATTCCTCATAACATATTCCTCATACATCATCATAAACATGCATCATAACATATTCCTCATACATCATCACACATCATCATACATCATCATAAACCTAACTCATTCATTCATCATACACATAATACACATTATCATATTTTACCCAACAACTGTTTTTCGTTAGAATTTTTTTTTATCAACCGTTGACCGATGAACTCAAGACTTGACCCTAAGATTTTTAATACCTCTGAACCCATTTTTCATGATAATAACCCCAGATTCTTAGTCCAAACCCCCAAAATTACAGATTTGCCTTTTCTTGCTCAAAATGCTATTTTTGTCCGAAAAACCGATTTTTCTTTGAAATTTTATTCCTTCATAACCCAATGGACTCAAGACTTGACCCTAAGGTTTTTGATACCTCTAAACCCATTTTTCATAAAAAGAAACCCAGATTTTTAGTCTAAATACCCGAAAATCCCGAAATGACCATTTTGCCCTTTTTATGCCAAAAACCCAAACTTTGTTCTATGTCACCTTTTCTCCAAAACTCTTCCATGTTCAACACAAGACCATTTTTTTTTCCTCATACTCCAGCACTTCTAACTCACACATTATCATCCTCACATTACATTCATTTAATCAAATCATTAATAGTACAAGCAAGTTTATTTTTAGCCATAAAACACATAAACATCAACACACATAAACACACATAAATATACACAATCATCCACGAGCTCAGGAGCACTAAAGAATGAGTGAAAGCCTAAGTTACCCACTTCCAAAGAGACCTTGGTTGGTGGTGTGAGTGTTGTCAAGAAGCCTCCAAAGTGTTGGAGCACCACTTGCTTGCTTCCTTAAGAATGAGCTTGATGTGCTTGTGTTCTTGAGGAATGGCTTGAGTTTTCTAGAGAGAACAAGATGAGAGTTCTTCTCTAGATTTTTAGTGAAAGAAATGAGAATGAGATGAGGGAACTTGGGGCTTGTGGGGTTCGGTTTTGGAGAGGAAAATGGTAGCAAAATGCTTGTTTTTCTTTAGCAACAAGGTGGTGTTCTTGTTGTTGGCTTGAAGAATGGCTATGGAGTTTGAAGGAGATGAGAATTTTTTGGAGAGAAATGGGAGGGAGTGTTCAGCCAAGCAGCTGAATGGAAGAAGAGATATTGCTAATTTTGGAATTTAATTAAAAAGGTGAATAGTGGAAGGTATGGTTATGATTTGATGAGGTATGGTTGATTGACCTTTGGAAGCTTAAATTAAGGGATATTTTTGACCAAAAATGTCAAAAAACGTGCAGCCCTTCTTCTTGCAGCTGCTGAAATTTCATTTTATTCCGGTTCCGGTTCGCTCGTGTTTTGGCGCTCGCAGTCTCGGTGCGTCGCGCACAGTCGTCCGAAAAATATTCCGTTTGAACCGTCGCGATCCTCTAATTCCCACCTACCTAAGGGTATTAATATTTAAAGGTGTTTGTGAATTTCTCTCCGGGAGATTATTTTCACGGACACCGTTTTGCGTGCCAAATTTCATCGGCGAACAACGGCTGTTCGGTTGTCCGCCGAACTTTCTACCGTGACACGTCCTATGTCCTAGGGATATTTTACCTAATAATTTCCCTTATTAATTCTCTAATCATGATTAGGAAATTAATTAAAGATTTATGTTTACGGTTATTTCCCGATTGGTCTGGAAATCGGCTTAAGGCTCTGAGAAATTTGCCGGTCGCAAAACCTCAACTTTGACTGCTATTTTTATGGGTTAAAGATGATTCTTATGAATTAAAGGTAATAATTTAATTTTCTTACCTCCCTAATTAACCTATAATTATTTATTACGCTAATTATCCGTACAGTGAAAAAGCGGGATGTTACAAGAAACACATGTTAAAAAAAGTGAATTATACAAAAAAAATTAACAAATTTTAAGTTGTATATAAGATATTTCTCTTTTTTTTAATGATATCAATATAGTAACAGTAACAATAATCGTCATACTTGAAACTATGATAGTTTCAATGATGGCCCCATATTAAATATTTGGTAACACTATCATACATAAGGGGCCCAGAGAGGACACGATTACATATATCTTATCTTATTTTATCCAATGTATAAGAGTTATGCTACACGTACACCAGAAAATATACACCACACATACATCCTATACTTATATACATAAAGTTTGTGTTTTAATGCTCGTAATGTTTGTGCACTTAATTAAGTATAATTGAGAATATCATCAATAAGTTTGTAATGTTTGTGCACTCATAAGAATAAAATTTGTGCATTATTAATGGTGTATGTATGAGTGTATAAAATTGGGTGTACATGTAGCATTTTTGATGTAACTGTGGTGTAGAAGAAGATTTTAGTCGTATAATTTTTCCCTAAGCACTATTTCCCATGCCAACCGTGTATATTTTTTTGCCATGGGCAATCCAGTAGTTCATGACAAAATAAGTGTTACATAGGAAAATTATGATTAAAAAAATTAAATAACAACTGTATATATTTTAAGATATTTATTGTTTCTTAATCTATATTCTTGTGTAAAACTATCTTATCTGTTTAATTCTTTTTTTTTAATGTTATTAGTGGATACTTACCTATAAATTTGATGGCAAATGTTGAGATACATCTTATTATTGTTTAAAGATTATAAAATAAATAAATAAAATTATGGATTTTTTAAATTATAAATATCATCAAATTTTTATTATAAAATATATAAAAAAATATTAAAACAAAATATCATTTGGTAGAATTCAAAATTTCAAACTTAAAAGTGAAAATTTATTTTATTTTTATTTTTGCTATCAATAATTCCATGCATTTTCACATATTGATCATGTTATTCTTAAACAAATGTAATATTGTGTATTTAAATTTTTTTTTTCTAAGATTGATTTGAAAATATCTATTCATAATCTTGTTCAAGCAGTTTACAAGAAAAAGAAAGAAAAAAAATGTACCAAAAATAATCTTGTTAAACAACGTCCTTCTCCATGTTGTTTTCTCTCTTTCTTAATTGTGATATTAGGTAAGGTTGTTTTTTTGGTCAGCAATGTTGGGTGAGTTGTGAACCCATTAAAAGCCCATTACATTTTGGGTCATTCAGGTGTTCCCACACCCAGGAGTTCGTGAAATGGGCCCATAAGGATATCAGGTTTCAAAAATGTAGATACGCCGTTGCCGGGGATCGAACCCGGGTCACCCGCGTGACAGGCGGGAATACTCACCACTATACTACAACGAGCTTGTTAGTAAGGTATCAATTATTAAATTTACTAGATATTGGGTTTGACCAAGTGATTTCAAGGCAACAGTTTAGGCACTTCTAGCAGTACGTAACTGTGGCATGTGGTTGTTATGGAACCGATAAGTTTGGAGGATCTACCGTCTTTTGGTTAAAGATGGTTGATGGAGCCATGAAATATCAACTGGGTAGTGTATTTCATGAATCAATTTGGTCAACAGATAGTAGGTTATAAAATACTACAAAAACCAAAGTCCTTGAACATCTTTGAATACTAGATAGTTCCACAATGGTCATGCAAACGCAGATTGTGATATTCAAGTTACACATTACAACAAATCCACATCAGAAACCATTACAGTAACAATCCCTCGTGGAGTGGCTTAACAAATAGAAAAAGGCAGAGAAAATGTTTTGGTCTAATTATGACACGAATGTTGCATTAATTTGACAACTTTTAAATTGAATCAGAAGTGACTGCAAAATCCCATCTTGTGGTTGGCCTCTTCATTGATCAGGATCAGCATTATGCCATCCCTTTGTGCATGGAGGAATGCTCATAAACTCATCAAATTCTTTTACGTGAATGTCACAGCACTTCCACTGCAAAATCATGTGACAACAGCATAATTGATGTTGTACTCAGAACCATATGAAGGGGGAAAAGAATGAAGAGTAACATTAGAGTATTCAATAAATACCGACCCCTCGCATCCGGTCATGAAAAACAGCAGGGCCAGGATGGTAGCTGCAAGCAGTCTCATGATTATCCTTTTCCTTGAAAGTTTGACCGCACCCTTTGTTTTTGCATACTTGTGGTTCATTTATATCAACTATCTTCTTAGGAGCTTTCGGAACCTGTACACTTGACTTGTTTTCTGATGAGGCAAGTCCAGCAACACTTCCAGGGTTGTCTCCAACAGCATTTACAAGTTTGGTTTGTGAACCTAAAAGAAAGCATGAAATAGAGATTACTTTGAAAAAAATAAAAAACTAAAAGAACTTAAGACACTGACAACAGCAGACAAAATAAGAATACCGTGATCTGAGCAAAAGAAACCCTGCCGACACCTAGAACAAGAGTCCTTTGCTGATGCATTGGTTGAAGGAGCCGCAGTTGGAGTGGGCGCAGTGACTTTCTTAACTGGTGCAACCACTTGCTTCTCTGTTGTGTGTTTTCCAGTCTTACATCTTGATTAACATAGAAAAACTTTTATCAACAAATGCAGGGAATATTAAAATAAAATTAAAAACAAAAGAATAGACAAGCTGCAATTAATCTTTCTTCATATTCCATGGATATTGATAAAAGTAAAACGAGCTGTTTCATCACTAGTTTCATGAAAACCTATTTGGAAAGGTCAGCCGCTGCTGCTTTACCAAGTCCAGGAGAAAATCAGGATGAACTAAGGAGCAGCAGATAATTTCACACGCAAATGTCATAAGAAAGTTTGCACTAGAATTATTGCTCGGTGGCCCACACTTCTAAGTTCCATATCACTAATCTTACATTTAGGATCCATATTTTCTGCAGTGAGCATTTATTGCCACACCAAAGTACAAAAATTGGCAACAATAATGAACTCTTGAAATGAAGAATTCACAAAGATTAGAGATTTTAAATACAGTTTATTGTTTTTGGAATAGAATAAATTGGCAAAGGTTAGTGGGGTCCTTACTTTTATGTAGATGCAAGTTTGTAAAGGAAATCAACCCATGAAGTTGCAAATAAAGTCTATATAATCTTAGAGCATAGCATCCAAACTCCGCCATGCAAAATTTGATTACCCACATCTATAGTCCTTTCGCCTTCTCTATAGCAGAGTCAACTAACTCAATAACCTATCAATAGGTTTTACTCAAATAAAGCTAACTCTTCTAAACTGACCAGTTGACTGCAGACCAAATGTCATATTCTAAAACAGGAGGCTAGAGAAAAAGGAGAAAATATCTCACCCTGGAATTTCCAAAAACAAGCTAAAATCATGACTTCTTTTCTTGCAACAACTCCATTCTTTCATCCCATCATGAAATATAGGCTGGAAATCAAAGTGGAGGCTTAATCAATTGCAAAAATTGATAACTAATCATCTCAGAAAAGAGAACAATATGAATAAATAAAATAATAGGTGTGGACTTACTCCCTGAAGAAACGAACATGCCCCAGCATTAAGTACAAGTCCCAAACATGCCAGATGGAAAGCGAATCAGTAAAATCCCATGAAGGAGCCGTATCATAAATCTCCAAATGATATAACAATGGATATAAAGTTTTACACTTTTACTTACTTCATTAGTCATTAGTGACGGTAAAAGCAAAAAGAATGTTATCAAAACTCATTAAACAACAATGTACACACACACACACACACACACACACACAAAAAGGAATCAAGAGAGTCCGGAGAGGAAGACACATAGAATACCAAGTCAAACATGTAGCTGGAGTGCTGATTTTAGTGAAGTATACAAAAATAAAACAAATAACTCTCCAAATTCGAACAAAATATAAGGAAAGAATCAATATAATCCTCAATAGTATAATCTTTAGCAAAGCTCCTGACAGCAATGACACCCTGAGAACCACTTTTAAGATAATATTAGAATATGTTACACTGGTACCAAGAGAAAGGAAATAGCTGAAATAACCTCAGTATTTTAATTAGAAAGCTGAAATTCCACTGGGGAATTTCAGGGACAGAACCTTACAAGAATGAAAAATGGCAGACAGCACACGTACAAAACCAGAAAAGTCAAGTCTGGGAGTAAGGTTCCATTGGCCCTCCTATGTTCCGATTGATGATCTTTTTCTTTTTCCCATAATCTCCACTTATACTTCTCAATAGGAGAGAATCAAGGGATGTGCTTTATTTTCTCCTAAAATTCCTCACTTCCCTATTTTTTCTCTAACTAATTTATTATTGATTATTCTTTCCCCTAATTCTCCCAAACCCTGATTTGTTGCCCATAAATCAGTTATTGCTCTTTCCTTTCTTGTGTCTTCTGGAATAATGATATGGAAGGGGAATTATTTTCTTTCCTTTCCGGTTAGCCAGCTCAGCTGACTCAGCTTCAGCTGCAGCTGTTGGGTATGTAACAGAATAGTTTTCTAAAAGAGCTGCTTATTCTTGAATTCACACCATTGATTATACACACCTAATCCTCTGTGCCAGTAGATTTAAATACCGTATACCAAGGAAGATAGGGGAAACTCAATGCAATTGCAAAGTTTCAACTTCAATTAAGAACTACTGTGCTATCTACAGAACATGAAGACAGTTGCCAAAATAAAACAAAACAACATGAGACCATAGATGTCATTCATGAATCATATGGAGAAGCATT
The DNA here is from genome assembly GCA_003254905.1 of Nissolia schottii. Classification (NCBI taxonomy): domain Eukaryota; kingdom Viridiplantae; phylum Streptophyta; class Magnoliopsida; order Fabales; family Fabaceae; genus Nissolia; species Nissolia schottii. The sequence goes on along the minus strand of QANU01094067.1, from coordinate 93,835 downwards.
TGCACAATTTTTATATTGTGAATCGTAATGTGTCGTACGGTTAGAAAATGCATAAAATAAACAAATAAACTTGTTTCCACAACCAAAGCATGAAGCCCCTCTGGAGCGATCAGAGCAATTCAGAATGAGCATGACTTATTGTCAGAACAAGAACAAATACAGCTCCTGTAATGTGAAGAAGTAGCTCACGAATATGTTTGACGAACAGCAGAACAGAGGATACGCAATGAAGACAATGACAAATGGTGAAGGGTATGTTATTGACAAATAAAGATTAACAAGTAGCTATGGCGGCTTTCCTCTATTGGGCATAGAATCATCCAATCAAGACAAGCTACAAGACCGTCAATAAATTCCAAGCATTGGATTTGAGTCCACTATCTCAAAATAAAAATAACCTACCATAATTGTGGTGTCAAGTGCTCTCCCCCAAAAGTGTTAACTGGAATTCTCTTTCTAAATTCTTGGACCTAAAGTGACACTGCACATCTGTGCCTGTGTGTAAACCTACCATCAAGACTTTCAGAGTGCGAAATCACATCACATTTTAAGCTTTTATATATATCCAAGAGAGAAAAACCAAGTTGAATCTCAACACCTTAAAATGAGTTAACTGTCATCACTCACCCTAAATCACCCCTTAACTAGCATGAAAGTGAGCAACTTTCACATCGTTCTATGATCCCACTGATCCTTGGTCAAAGTACTAAACGTTGCCTTTTGAGTTTTGAGCGTGCAATACGATGCCCACCTGAACTAACACATTACAAGAACCTCTAAATCACAGGCACAGCTTCACCCTAAACCAAGACCTTAAGCCTACTATGACAACAAATTAACACACAACAGCTGGGAGAAAGGTGCAAAATTGTAAACCCAATTTACAGATAAAGCAGATAATTCTTGAATGATCTTGGACGAAGGAAGTTCAAACAAATCAAGGGTTATTGATACTACAAAGAATGAACATTGAAGTCAATTGGGGTCTATGGGGGAAGGTGCATATACAATATAAATATGAAATATGTGAAAAAAGGACGAAACTTTAAAGTATTTCAGAGAGAGAGAGAGAGAGAGAGTACAGAGTCATGGTATCGGCAGGAGCCGTCGGGATTGTCGTCGTCGGAGAAGAAGGCATCGCAGCCAATCCTCTGGCATCGAACTTTAACAGCTGACTGCGCCATCTCTCAAATCAAAAATTAAGAAATTTTTGTTCTTGTATATCTGAAAACTTTCAGGGGGCAATTGACTGGAATGAAAGGAACTTTTATTCTATGTATTTTGTAATGTCATGCTCGATCTCAAACGGGTTGGGCCTTAGGTGCTTGTTTTTTGGATAGAGCAAACGAAAAAAAGAGATTCCACACTGTGTCCAGTTTCCACTTTCCACTTTCCACTTTCCAGTTTCCAGTTTGAGTAATCAGTAATGTGTACTTGCCTTGAGACCCCTGTTTTTTTTTTTTTATGTTTTACAATTTTAATTTATTTTAGGGTTTAAATAAGGTTTTGATCTCTACTAAAGTTTTTCACTCCTTTTAATTTGAGTCATTATATTTTATTTTTAAAGGTTTTAGTTCTTATAGTGTTGAAATTTCGGGTTGTCACTACAATTTTGGTTTAGGGTTTATTGACTTGTACCAAAAGTATATATTATAGGGCCAAAATCAAAAGTTGATATAATTATAAGGATTAAAATAATATTTAACTTGAATTTTCGTGAACTAGCAACATGTTTTTTTATATTATCATCTAATTAAATTTACAAGAAACATGTAAAAAAATAATATTAATAATAAACATTTTTAACGAGAAATAATAAACTTTACTAGTGGATGATTGAGTAAACAATAACTTGTACTCTTTGTTTTAATTGTGAGAAAATGAGAGAGAAATGGTACTCTCCCTTGTGTGTATATATATACACACACACACTTCAAAAATTACATTAGTCACAATGAAGTTTAAATTTAAAGTATCATGCATATTCCTCAAACTCCTCACGCATAGACCAATCTTAGTGCCTTTTCTCTTGTTTAGATGACAAATGAAAATAGAGAGAAAGGAAAAAAAAAACTTGTAGGTCCCATATAAGATAATTTTTTTTCACATCACATGAGAAAGAAAAATGTTCTGGTGTAATACTTTAAAATTTTGTGCCAACATAAACAAACTTATATTGATTGTAAAGTAAAAATTATGACTACCACTACATGTTTTAAAGGTATTCACTATTCATTTCATCTTCGTATAATTATTTACTATATATTAGATTGCTTATTATTTTAAGTTAAAAAAAAAAAATCTAAAGTTACACACATATGTAGAATGTGACTTTTATTAAAACATCACATGTTATACATGTATGAAAAATTAAAGTTACTTTTGTTTTTATCCTACACAATTACATTGTTTTTATAAATGTCTTTATTGTTTTTCTTTAACAAGTTCCTATTTTCCTACCTATAGGCCTTACATAGCTCTTACTTCTTTTATATGTTGAACATGAATGTTGCTGCAAATGAAAAGACGAGAAAGAGAGACAAAGCATGGAGCATACTTTAATTATTCTTTGACTATAGAACACATACATCGCAAAAATGACAAAACGAGTCATGCATGCATTAATTATGTTATATTGCACCATAAAGTCTATAAAAGGCTAACATTGTGGCGTGTATTGATATACTTAGTGAGTAAATGTGTGTGAGAAAAATCTCTTGCTTGTGTGTTGTAAGTGTTCGTGAGTGAGTAACAAAAGAAAAATAATTATGAGATATAATATTTGTGAGACTTTTGAATCGAGAACAAAGAGTAATATTCTACCGGAGTTATAGGGTAACGACGTGGGAGTTTTGACGGCTCTAGATGAGTGATGGTTCCTCATGACCTATTTCAACGGTCACTAATAATTATTTTCATGAATAATATTTTATTATAATCAAGTTTATGATATACCCCTGTGAGAATATTAACAAAAAATATTTTAGAATGTCCAATGAAGATTAGTTTCAAAAACATTTTATGAAAAATATTTATAAATTCATGAAACCCTTTTGATTTACACATGAGACCACTTGATATTATGTAAATCATTGCATATGTTGCATGACAAATATTATGATTTTTGGATATTATCATCATGAGAATAAAATGAATGTATAAATTTTAACCAGGAGTATTTATATTAGAATTGTACATCAACAACAGCCCATATCGATCCTGATACCTTATATGTATACCGTGACGCCAACACACCATGAGGCTCGGACAATACTCTGAGATAGATATCTCTCCAAAAATTCAAAAGTTTCAAAATAATAATAATAATAATAATAATAATAATTATTATTATTATTATTATTATTATTATTATTATTATTATTATTATTATTTTTTATTACATTGTAAGTCTCATGCTTGTTTATGTCTCACGTGAGTTGTGAAGTTATGTTATTTATTGAGTTTGATGACTCACCCCTCTTCTCTCGTTGTTTTTCAGATAGCACTATTGATCTGGAGTAGGACTCCAATCCTTCATAGTCTCAATCAAGTTATCAGTGGTGAGCTCCATTATGTAGTAGAACTGTTTACTATTTTATTTATGTATAAAGTGCTACAGAGTCACATAGGTAGGGAGACGTTATTTTATGTATTGCAATACATATATTTTGTTTTAGTTTTGCCTTCAAAAATTATAAAGAATTTATGTGTCGAGATCTAGCTTATGGATTTACTTATCCATGAAAGAATTTTAATTAAGTTATATAGTTGTTTTATTAAATAATCATGATTTCACAAGAATTATGATTAGAGGTTTGCATAAGAGACCCTATCTCTAGTGTGTTGGTCGTGACTTTTTGGGTCGTAATATCGAGAGACTTAACAAATTAATTTATCATTTTTATGGATGATACTTAATATTTTTTTATTTTATTTATGACAATATCAAATGTCAATTAAGCAAATTGATTTGTAAGGTCTTTGAATCATTGCCGCATGAGAAAATAGAGAAAAAAAATGAACTTTTAATAAAACTACAGTTATAACCCTATAATAAATTTTTTTAATAAATGATAATAATCATAAAAATCATTTACATATAATTATATATTTTTTCCTCTCTGTTTTACTCCGATCAAACCATAGAAGGAAAAACTCTTGTAAGAAAAATATATATTCCCTTTCATGTCTTTTTCTCTTATTTTCTTCCCATCTAAACAAAGAAGCTACTAGTCGATGTGTTATTTTTCTTTTGGCCGTCCTAGCACATTCTCGAGAAAATTCATCCACTTTCCATAAAATTATGTTCAATAAATAAGTTTTATTTTAATTCTTTTGATTTTTATTTTTTTTTAAGTCACCTGCCATACAAAGAAAAATAACAGGCTTGACGTGTGTGGCATATGAACCATTCATTGAATCAAAGTAGCCGTCCGTACAGAGTGTGCGCCCTCCACAAGCTGAGGAGCACACCCACCCATAACATAACATTACCCAGACAATAGACATAGACCCTGTTTCTGTGAGCGCCACACACACACACACAACAACAGAGTGAAGCTGAAGCATATATACCCTTTTCAATGGAATCAGTTGTAAGCCTCGCTGGACCATGTTTCTGCCACAACATGAAGCCGTTGAAGGGGTTAGGCCAGAGCAAAAGAACAATCCCAGGAACCCAATTCAACTCTTGCTCCTTTGGTGGAGTTGATGTGAAGAGGCAGAGGCCAACGGTGGTGGTGAAAGCAGAGGCTGTGAGCATAAACCCTGATATCAGGAAGACTGAAGATAAGGTTGTTGACTCTGTTGTCGTCAATGAACTCTCCAAGCCCCTCACTCCCTATTGCAGGTTAGCTTCTTCAGTGTTTTTTGTTTTTCCAGTTATTTGTTCATGGTTTTATTGTATAGTTAATATGGAAAATAGTAATAATACTAATAATAGTTGTGCTGTTGTTGTTTTTGTTCAATTGAATTGGTTACGGGTGGCATAAGAATGAATGAAATTCTTAAGAAATTAAGCAATTGTCACTTGACAAGATATCAGAAATACTATCGTGGATCGAATGGTTCTGCATAAAGAATTGGATCCTGGCAGAAAATTTCTTTTGGAGCATCCTTAGTCTATGGCCAATTGATGATGAAGGTTCTCCGCGCCTTAAGAAATTCAGCGTGGAAAAGTTGCATTCATTGTAGTTGCTCACTACTAAAATAAGTGACACCTTTTATCAATTGTAGAAATCCTTGTCATTAAGATGCATAAGGGAATGAATCTGACATCAGAGAATAAGAAGATGAACAAAAGGAAATTGCCTGAACTTTCTGCACTAGGTTAGATGATCACTGTGATCTCTGTGTTCTTTTCTCATCGATGCAGAATGAAAAATGAAGAGGTTAGTTAAAACAAGTTAGAGATCTAGTTTATATACACTTCAGCTTCTAACTAACTAATCACACGTTTAGATTAGCTTATAATTAAAGTGTTTTTTAGTAGAATATTTTTTTAATAAAACATATAAAAAAAGTACACTTTTAAAATTATAAAAATACTTTTATTATATTAAGTGTTTTTTTTTATATAAAAAAAAACCCAATTCAAACAAATGTCAGATACTCCAACTTATTCTAACTAATCATAATTTACTTCAACTAACAAAAGACTTAGTTAACAGCTCTAGGTGATTGGGCCACTTCCTTTGTCGATGGCCCAATTTGATGTGGGCCTTGGTGATACCTTGTATTTAGATTAAGAAAGCTATCAGAAGCATAGTGCATCATTATTCAGTATGTTATTCTTGTGAAATTAAACGGGAGAAAATGTTCAAAAAGTTTCATATGTTACTGCAGCTTCAGAAATGGTTGTTTGCTAGGTATTGTGGTTTTATTTTTTGAAACATTATGTGCTAAATATTTTAACAAAGCATACTTAGATTAAAAACATAGAATTATAGATTCATGCTTATATGCCTTCATACAAGCTCCATCATTGTCATGTTGCTACTTTCACTTCCCAATTGCAAGGTCATGGCAAGAAACCCTTTGTTTGACATACCTAGTTTCAAATGTAAAACTATTGTAATAATACATCTTGTGTTTATTAGAGTATTCAATTTTCTCTTTCTATTGATTGTGTTTGATGTGGTTTGAGTTTGACATTTATGTGCATCATGCTCAAGTTCCAAAGTCTTGTTGTTTCTGGGTGCAGATGTTGGAGATCAGGAACTTTTCCTCTGTGTGATGGAAGCCATGTGAAGCACAACAAAGCCACTGGGGATAATGTCGGGCCTCTGCTTCTGAAAAAGTAAAATGATCCTGATTTCTTTGTTTTCAGCTTGTTTTATTAGAAAGAAAAAAAATTCAAAAGTAGTTTTGTATGGATCATAGTTTTGGCATTTCAATGCTGCAAATAAAATGTGCCTCACGACTTTATGTTACGTGACTCCTCTTGTTGTTGGTTTGTTCTATGTGCGTGTTTGGTTTCCGTTTGTGAGAATTGATTTTATTAACATCAACATACTAGTTGTATTGAGGTCAAATGTCAAGTGCCCAAGTGCAACTAAATGAATTATGGAAGGACTATTTTTTTTTTTTTCATTTTCACATGCTCTAGATATTGGGAAATTTTTAGATTTTCTATAGTAAAAAAGAAAGTTGTGCTATGTACTATTCATTCATATTTCAATGCACCAAGTATTGTAAGTCATTACTTTTCACTTCCACTGTATTTTTAACATTAAAATAGATGTATTGAAATGTGAGTAATATAAAGCACTACTTTTTTGATGGTCGTGGGCCGTGGACTCTGCTACGGTGGCCCATCCGAAGTTATGTGTTGGCCCATCCGAAGTGGGCCCAACTCCTTTTAAGGCGTATTTAGTGGTGGGCCCCATACTCAAAGCCACAATTAAAAAATATGTTGTTTTTTTTTTCTCTAGTGTGTTTTAAGTGTGGGAACTTTAAAATGATAATGATGACTTTACCAAAAATTTTTTTTGGTAATGATAAAGAATCGAAGGGCATAGTTATAAAACCCAACTTGGAATTAGGCTCGGGCACCCTACTAGGTTCAACCAGTGGGTCACTGCCTCATTGGGTTAGTTGTTGATTCAGATATAAATAAAATAATAATAAATATATATAAACTAAAAAATTAAAAAATTCAAATAAATAAGATATATTTATTTAAATATTCATCATAACATAAAATCACTTAAAATATAACAGTAAGGTTCAAATTTCATATGTCATACTATACATAAACAATACAAGTTCAAGATTATAAATCACAAATGACAAGTTCAATTTCAATCATAAGTAAACCAAGTTTTAAATAAAAAATACACAACAACAATTCTACATGAGTATTCAATATTTATTATAAGAAGGCAGGAAAACAGGTGTATATAACAAGAAAAATGGTACAAAAATGAGGAACTTAAACACATATTTTGTAATAAAAAAATGAAAAAAAATAGCTCAATCTGACAAGCAGTAATTTCAAAAAAATTATTTATTAAAAGACATTGTTTGCCTTTTTTTATAAAAAAAATTATAAAAAATGAAAAAAAAAGATCTGATCGGGTCACCAGGTTCCACAAAAATTGGTCGGGTCAACTCGGGTCTAAAACGTAGCTGATTCACTCAGGTAACCGGCTCGGTTCCATGGCTGGGTCACTGGGTTCCGGGTCAACTTGGCTGGGCCTGGCCGGAGTTTTCAACTATGTCGGAGGGTTCAAGTCGAAAAGAAAACCAATGATGCTGGATCCTGAGTCAAATTAAAAATTAAAAAAGAAAAAAGCTTTGAAAAGGCAACAAAGCATGCCTTTTTCTACTCTAACAGTTGTAATTAGCAATTTCCTTAGACCCGTAACCTACCTATCCACCAAACCCAGGAGGTGGATTTGGAATGTTTTGTATTCAACTAAACGATGCAACTTTTTATTTTTCAAAAGGTAGCTAGTGGTAGTGTGTATCGAACACACAAAAAGGATAATTATTTCTCTTCTTGTTAATCCTTTTGAAATAAATAGAAATGATATGATTCGAAATGGTTGCATCGTATTGGGGGAAGTTGAGGGTAAGAAATTGTGGGCAAGTGCCGCACCGTTCCATTTTCATTTCACCGCTGCCCCTTTCCATACAGCTTGATGGCCACTGGCCACACGCTTACAACGACAGTAGTATCTATCTTACAGCTATCATTAACGTATTGTCAAGCAGTTTTATTTTATATTTATATTTTTTATTTTTACTAAAAAAATTTAAAATTAAGAGTGATTTAAATAAAATTTTAATAAAATACCTTTATTTAAATGTTAAATAATAAAGAGAGATAAATAATACATCATTGTCTTTGTGGGTCCTCCCATTGTAAATCGAACACTATTTTGCTGTTAGGGGTTGATTTGGCTTTGATTCTTGCTGTCCATATATAATTGAAAGATAAGAAATATAATTAGTAACATCGAAACTTGGTAAGTTCTTGACCTTAGAACGAAACAACTCTTCCTAATTTCCATACCAACTTCTAGACAATATATATATTATAAGCCGGTGGGGTGGACCCTCTAGCACTGCTCCTCTTAATTTCTAAAAAAGTGTCTATATAACACATTACATGTAACATGAAGCGCCAAGCTAGCTAGCTAGTTAGGAGCAATTCACATATGATATGTCTTTCTGCCAAAAGAAGTGCAAAAGATGACATGACAGAGTGATCGAGAAGGACTTTCAATGATTATTATGACAGAAACAACATTGCAGAATGTTAGGTCCAGAGGGTTCCTCTAAATCAAACAAAATAAATTATTTGACATAGGTTTTGTTTAGATTGTTAAAATAAGCTCGACCCATTTATTGATTAAATAGATGGATTAAAAGTATAAATTTTAACTTGTGAATAGTAAATATTTGTTTAAGCCCAACTCATTTAATTTATGGCCCAAATTGACATGTTTAGTGTTAATATAGGTATAACTCATAGATTAATCTATTTATCACATAAATAAACTGGCCAAACATATACAAACTGGTCTGCAAATAGTAAAAGTATGTTTAAGTCCAGCCCGTTTAGACTTGTGGGTTAACTGAGTTGGGTTAGCTCGTTTAACTATCCTAGTTGCATTTATCATTTTAATTGGTGTCTTGTGTTCAATCAGATGTGAATGCTTATGTTTGTGTCAGATACCATCTGATCTAAATCTAATTAGTAATTTTTTTTCATCAATATAATTAGACTTTCTTAATGGTGCTATATATTAATAAACTATAATTAAATTCTTAATGCCTCCACAGCTAGTTACACAATGTGACTGTGCCTTCAAATCACCATTACGTCCACTATATTATACATATATCGTGAGTGCTTAGAAATATAGAAACCTTATCATTGTTGGACTATTTACTAGTTGTGCCACCAACTCATGGTTGACATGCCAATGGACTATGATAATTTAGAGTGTGTTTTGTGAGTTGAGTTTAAAAATAAAATTCAAGTAAACTTTATAAACATTAGACATCGATATTTTTTAGCCAGCTTTTAAAATTAAGATATGGCATTTGATTTCTTAATATATAAGAAGCAATAACGATAAAAAAGCAAGCTTCTTTTTTACATTGTAAAAAAAAAAAAAAAACTCGTACATCTAAACATCACATCGGTTTGCAGAAAGAACTAGAAAAAAGAAAAAGGAAAAAGTATTGGATAACAACAGAGTTATTCACCTGAGTCTAGACATATTCACGACAAAATATTAACTTTATTAATTTGATCTAGTAAGTAGTAGTAATTCCATTTCCATAATTGAAATGGTACATGATATACACAATGATGTAGGGGTTCATGTGGTGTTGGGGAGCTGGGGTTTCCCTGTGGGGACACATGCGGCACCAACGTTGCCCTAACGTAACGCACCGTTTCGTGGCCATGTCCCTCCCCCTGCACCTATCACTGCAGCTTCATCGCCACTGGACACTAAACTACGCTTGCAACAATAATTTACAACTAATGGATTAGCATGTTGTAGGGAAAACGACCTCGTATTGCAATTGCGAATTTCGAATGGTAGTCCTCGTGGGTCCCATTATAACGGTGCACGTGGCGTAACACTAGTTGTGACACAATCTACCAAAACAAAGAGCTTAGTAAATGGAATTTCTCGAAGAAGGGTTGATGGTCCAACAAAGGATAGTCTCCATTTACTTTGCTGCCTGCTACTGTGTTACAGTTTCCGCCCCACTCCCGTTTTCTTTGGATTCCTAACGTGATAACATGTGCTTGTGGTTTTCTTCCCAACACTAAGCACTAACCTAACCATTTATTTCAATCTTTAATCATGTTTTGCCTCACATTTTCCCCCCTTTATTATGCTTGGTGAAGTAACCACTTGTGATAGACCGACAGTTCATGAAGAACAATAAGTGGAATGTTATTTGTCCAGTTTACTTAGATAAATACTCAACAATTTATTCCCATAAAAGTATGAGATCTATTATAGAGAGAAAATATGTGAACATGGTGGATCTTATATGAATTATTGAATATTTACTCCTATGAATTGTAGAAGCAACATTTTTATTTAGCTGTATTTAAGATGAAGAAGCCATCGTTGAATACAACATTACATATAAAAAGTACATTCATTCACAATTTTAGGTATAAAAAGTTCTATACAATATTTTTAGTTAGAATCCTGGTGCTTAAGTTTAACTAATCTTGGGGAAAAAAGCGTACGCGTTTTAATCGTTAATTTTGAACAGGGGAAAAAAAAAAAAAAAAGAGTCCTCCAGTTATATTTTTGGGCCTTTGGCCCTCCACGATATTAATTAGAAAAAAGAAATATAATTAATTAGAAAAAAGAAATATCCTTGTAGAGAAGATTACATATTCTGACCTGCCAAAAAAAGAAGAAAGAATAATAATATATATGATAATCATGAATTTCTAAAGAAATCACAATAATCACAATCATTATATACATGCTAGAATGAATGCACGAACGAATGCTCATGTTAACAAAAATTTATACATCAGAATAGATCCACTTTATTTCCGTTTCCTTGTTTTACTATCCTTAATTTGGTAAAATATCTTCCATATGCAAGTCAAAAACACAAAATAAAAGTAAAGAACATATAGTAAGGGGAGACTCAATATATAATCATTGGATCTGACAAAGGTGCTAGATTAGCAGTAAATACTGGATTGATAATTAAATGCCATGAGAGGGAGGAATTAGTAATTACCACAGATTACCGGAATGGAGGCATAACAGTCGCAAACCCGCAACAAACACCAGTGTCGGTAGCCCTCGCAGCCGGTAAAAGTCATTAGACACGTGTCTCCCACCTTCATTATCATCCTCTCTCCTTTTTCCTCCATCCATCCCATTCTCTCCACTCTCTAATTCATCACTTTCACTTCTCCCTACTCTCTACCACACCCAAAAAGAAAAGAACAACTCGCCATTTTTTCCGGTTTCAGTTTCACCGGGAATTCCGCCACTAATTCACCGTTCTTTCTCATGCTTCCCCAATCACTTCACCCTTCGCCGGAATCTCAGTTACCTCACAGAAAACCCAAATCGCCTGTGCTTTCTGATTCCAAAACCTCGTTCGCCGCCGTCACCGCCGCACTCCAACCCCTCTTCTCCCCTCAGAACCCTCGCGCATGGATCCTCTACACCATCCTCTTCATCCAGATCCTCCTCCTCTGCAACCTCCATAGCTTCCCCGCCTCAATTTCCCACTCCGTGCAAAACGTCGTCGTCGAAGAATCCACACTTTCTCCAAACGGCACCGTCGAGGAATCATCCTCTCCTTCTATTAGACATGATTCCGGCGGCGGCGGCGAGGATGACCAATGCGGCTCCGGCAGGGTATTCGTCTACGACCTCCCCAAAGCCTTCAACAGAGAAATCCTAGAGAGCTGCGACAACCTCAACCCCTGGAGCTCCCGCTGCGACGCCCTCGCCAACGACGGATTCGGCCAGAGCGCCGGCGGACTCGCCGGAATCGTGCCGGACGACCTCCTCCCGGCGTGGTACTGGACGGACCAGTTCGTCTCGGAGATCATCTTCCACAACAGGATGCTGAGCCACAAGTGCAGGGTCACGGAGCCACAATCCGCTGCGGCCTTCTATATCCCCTTCTACGCTGGACTCGCGGTGGGGAAGTACCTGTGGTCCAACACCTCAACCGCACAGGATCGCGATAGCCACTGCGACTTGATGCTGACGTGGCTCAACGATCAACCGCATTACAAAAAATCCAACGGCTGGGATCACTTCATCACTATGGGCCGCATCACGTGGGATTTTCGCCGCTCTAACGACCAGGATTGGGGCTCGAGCTGCATCTACAAGCGCGGGATGAGGAACGTCACGCGCCTCCTCATCGAGCGTAACCCGTGGGACTACTTCGACGTCGGTGTTCCCTACCCCACCGGATTCCACCCCCGATCCGACTCGGACGTGACGCGGTGGCAGCAATTCGTCCGCGATCGGCGCCGCAGCTCGCTCTTCTGCTTCGCCGGCGCGCCACGCCGCGCGTTCCGGAACGATTTCCGCGGGGTTCTGCTGAGCCAGTGCCGCGACTCCGGTGGATCGTGCCGCGCCGTGAACTGTGCGGGGAGCCGGTGCTCGAACGGGACGTCGGCGATCCTGGAGGCGTTTCTGGACTCGGATTTCTGCCTGCAGCCGCGGGGAGACAGCTTCACGCGGCGGTCGATCTTCGACTGCATGGTGGCCGGTTCGATCCCGGTTTTTTTCTGGCGGCGGACCGCTTACTTCCAGTACGAGTGGTTCTTGCCGGGCGAACCGGGGAGCTACTCGGTTTACATAGACCGGAACGCGGTAAAAAATGGAACCTCGGTGAAAGCCGTGCTGGAAAGTTACAGCAGGGAAGAGGTGGAAAAAATGCGGGAGAAGGTGATCGAGTACATTCCCAGATTGGTGTATGCAAGAAACAACAACGGGTTAGAGGGAATGAAGGATGCTTTCGATGTTGCCATCGAAGGAGTGCTGAGAAGAGTTCGGGATCAAGAAGATTGGAGGTTCAGTAAGTGGTAATAGGAATGGACACGAAAAAGTTAGATAAATAAATTAATGAATAAATAAATAATAAAACGCCAATTTTTTTGTTCCACATAAATTTGGTAGGATAGTTTTTTTTAAAAAAAAAAAAAATATATATATATATATATAGGCTTTGTTTATTGATTCATGTACAATGGGATGTACCCTATAAATTGATATTATTGTCATTCTTTTTACTATAATGGTTTATATTTGTCACTATTGTAGAATATTTATAGGGAAAAATGAAATTTGTTTGAGACATTGAGCAAATGTGGTTATTGGCAGTGATGGTTACTTATGTAACTTTTTTAAGTGATAGTTGGGGGGGTTGGCTTTAGCTTTCATCGGCAGAATGAGATGGGCATGCCCATGCAGATACATAAATGTCGTTACTTGCTTGAGATTGGTGGTGGACCTTTCTGATCAACTATTGGCAATAATGCACTGACCTGGGACTGTTTCCTCAGAGTTCAGGGTTTGCCTCTGTTTTTTCTTTTTTTCCTTTTTTATTTTTGGGAGCAATCATGGGATGCCTAAAGCAAACAAAGCATCACAGAGAAAAATGCATTTTGAATATGTTATTATTTATTAGTATTATTTTGCGATGAAAGAACCTCATTTGACGAATTTGTTAAATAAATTATAAAACTTTGTCTGTATTGTTACTCTGAGTCTATATGTACTTAGCATGATTGCATCAATTTCACCATGTAACAAGGAAGAGTAATAGGAAGAGCTGTATTTGGAGTTACCAAGACACAATTGACTGCCAGATTTTTAAGCTTAAAATGCATTTTGCAGAAGCAGAATAGAAACAAACCGCAGGGTACGAACCACAAAAGGTTAAAAAATTGTTCCTTCCTCTTTGAAAGAAAGGCTTTTGAAAGACGATGCCTTTTGATATTTGGGGTATCTATATTCAATTTCTGCAGTGGCCTTGTGGGCCTTCAAAAGGGTTACTGAAGCTTAAAGATGTGTGGAATCTCTAGTCAATTTGTCCTTTGCCCATATACTAAACAAACCACTTTGTTGTAGTTAGTTTAAGAATAAAGCGCACTTATTAGTTTAACACCTTTAGTATTACTAAAGTTCATTAGAAAATAAACAAAAAGGAACCCACTTAACCTTTTTTATTTCCATGGTGACTCATTTTAGGATATGATTCCATCATAGTTACGGGATGAAGAAGGATGCGACACAATTATGGAAGCGCCAAACTAAAGAAAAGTATAAACGGTGACGAAAATAACACTGTCTGAGTTTTATTTATTTATTGTTTTCTATCATTGAACCTTGGCCAAGTTTAATCGAAGACTTCAATTCTATATTTGTTTCATTAAGGTGACTAGATTTCTCTACGAAACTGACTTGGAGCCAGGGTTTCCTATTATCAGTCTTCAAATTGTCCTCAGTTATGCTAGCTTTTTGCTTTTTGCTGAGAAGGATACAGCATATATTTCACCATGGCAATCAAATTAGACAAGTAGTAGAAGACTACTGAATCTCAGGCTAACGAGGTCTAATTCAATTGACATTTAGTATTCTTCCATTGTAACTCCATGTGAGTCATCATGACTCATGATGTTTAGCAGGAGGTGATGATTTAATAAAAAGACCATAGAACATTTTAAAAATGCGCTCTATGTTTGGAAAATTGATTATATTAAGAATGAAAGTGTCCAAGCATTTTTTTTTTACAAGATCAGGGCGTCTAACCATGAGATTTAAATTGTTTCATACTCACAATAAACACATCAAGTACCCACAAATGAGACAATGGATACTTAATTTACACATGATTTGCTGTAGCATGGTTTGTCTCGTTGCTTGCCTGAGGACACTAGCGATACACAAGTTACTGTCTCGTTTCGTGATTTGTTGAAGCATAATTTACAATTCTAATTTTAGTAACAACTATTTCCATTTTTTCTAATAAACAATCAATAGCGACTCAGCTCGAGAATAATCTAAAAAATAATCGTTAAATTTTGCACAATTAACAAGGAGTCGTGGGTTAATTTGCATCATTTCAAAACTCATTGCCAAAAAGTACACGTGGCCCATAATTTAAAGAGGAAAACTGCAAAAGAAATGTGTCAATCATACAAAGAGAGCCGCAAATAAAAGAGGACACAACATTTGCAAAGTAAACGAATTGAACTCATAGTTGTTAGCATTGGATAAGCGAAATAAATTTAGACGAAAACAACATTTATTCATCTTGTTACTACTAGAAGCACATTTGATTTGCCACACTAGTTCACCGACACACCCTTTTGGTAACAAAGCAAACCAAAATTCAATGTTGTTTAAGTGGAACAGAAGGGGAGAGGGGAGGAGGTGGGGGCAAATAAAACATTTGTGTTTTAAGATTTTGTGCAGGTGGTGGATTAGTACTAGATCGGTGTTACTGATTTTTTTTTTTTTCTTCCCCTTTCTGTGTTGATTTTCATTTACTCTAGGTATGTAACTTCTAACACATTACTCATACATTATGTAACTTCTAACACATTACTCATACATTTAAATCATATAGTGGCTTAAGCTTCAGAGTAGTAATGCAGGTACCACCCTCAACGTGTTCTCATCATCTTCATTATATTAAACTGCCAACCCTTGCGTGGGGAATTACACACATACTTGAAAGTTCACGATGAGGAACGAAGTATTTATGGGATTCGGCACAAGTATATACTTGAACTTTGGAGTAAAAATAAAATTCTAAAACATCCACATATGTCATGTATCACTATCCAAATATTTGAAACACTACTGTTTTCAGTACCATACAACCAATTACCTTGATGCATCCGATTATCAGTTTGCTTTTTGTTGAGAAGGATACATGATGTACGTATTTTCACCATGGAAATCAAAGTAGAGAAGTAGTGGAAGACGACTAAATCTCACAGCTTAACTAACATTAGTATTCTCCCTTTTTGAGTTCGAGCTTATGATCAATTGTAACCTGAAAAAGGTACTGAATCTCACTTGTGAGTCATGACTCATGGTCATGGGGTTTACCCGAAGGTGATGATTTAATAATCTAAGCAGGAGAAATACCCCCAAGTTAAAATTGTAATATGTCTATCTAAGACGATGAATTTAATGCACCACCTAATTTTGGTGCGTGATGCACCTTTTTTAATCAGCGTAGACCGCAAACTTTTATCACTGTCTATGTCAGGTTAAATAAAATATAGTCAATTATACGCTTATATAATTTTAAGGTCCTTTTATCATGAGAGAGTATCGTTTTAATATTGGTCTTTCTCGACAGTCTAGCTCCAACCTGCACCCAATGACCACCGTCGCGCCACCACTCATTGTGTTGGCTGCCGCCATAACGAGACCATCTTCAAGCCACCATTCTCGCACAAACCACGAGTAATGGGATGTATTTTAAAATAAATTAAAATTTTTAATATCAAATCCAAATTGGCTAAACTAGTTACCCACAACAAGTCTTTAACCATTAATTAAATTTAAAGAACAAACGAGCAATTCAAATGATTTAAAAGTAGAGTACACCCTTACTTTATAACAAGGTGTATCAAGCACCAAGATTTATAAGGAGTATTAAAGACGGTACATATGTCTAAATATTCAAAACTGTAAAATGAGTGTGCGTCTCTCTCTCTCTCTCTCTCTCTCTCTCTCTCTCTCTCTATATATATATATATATATATATATATATATATATATAAAGAGATAAATAGTCAAACCTTTCCATTATTTTAAAGGGTTAATTATGTTTTTAGTCCCTGTAAAATTTGAAAGTTTGGTTTTAGTTCCTGTATAAAAGTTTTAGTCCCTGCGAAATTTAAAAGTTTGGTTTTAGTCCCTGGAGCTGGATGAGAGTTGACTGTGCTGACGTGGACGCTTATGGCGCTGACGCGGCGTGCCACGTGGCATCCCTTGTAGCATAACCCCAAAAACTCAATCCATGACCCATACCCGGATCCCCACCTGACCGACCCGTTTTTTATTTAAAATTTTAAAAAAAGAAAAATTGCAAACAACCCCCAGCCCCCNGCAGAAAACAACCATAGCCACAATCACCCTCTTCTTGGTTGGGGGGTGATGTTGTTGTTTAATGGGATGGAGCAGAACAACAACAACAACAACGTGATCGCACCGTTCGTTATAAAGACTTACCACATGGTCGACGATCCATCCACCGGTAATCTCATAACATGGGGCCCAGCCAACAACAGCTTCGTCGTCCTCGACCCTCTCGACTTCTCCCAGTCCCTCCTCCCAGCCTTCTTCAAGCACAACAACTTCTCCAGCTTCGTTCGCCAGCTCAACACCTACGTCAGTACACTCACTCACTCTCTCTCTCTCTTAATTTTCAATTCAATTTTCTAATCCTTGCCCACTTCCCAAAATCTGATTTTTCCGACTGGGTTCTCCTTATTTTTTAGAAATCTTATCGACTTCGGATAAGGGGTACTGAAATTTATTTTGTTCTGCTTTTTTTGGGGTTCAGGGTTTCAGAAAAGTGGATCCGGATCGGTGGGAGTTCGCGAACGAGTGGTTCCTGCGAGGGCAGAAGCACTTGCTGAAGAAGCAGGTTACGAGAAGCAGCAGGTTATGGCGAAGGCGGAGGAGCTCGACGACAAGGAGGTGGCGATGGATGTATTGAGGCTAAAGGAGGAGGAGATTCCAAAGACGGGGCGAGAGAGATGGGAGGCTCGAGATAGAGATGAGAGGCTCGAGAGAGAGACGAGAGGAGGTTGACGGCGGGGCGACGGAGAGGAGCGGCGAGGGTGGACAACTTTGATGGAGGGGGTGGGGTGGGTGGAGGTTGGGATGGGGTGGGG
>QANU01094067.1:38808-75928 GCA_003254905.1 Nissolia schottii | reverse complement strand
TTTTTTTTTTTTTTTAAATTTTAAATGAAAAACGGACCGGGCCGGGCCGGGTGTGGGTGTGGGTCATGGGTTAAGTTTTTGGGTTATGTCACGTGGCATCCCACGTGGCACGCCATAAGCATTCACGTCAGTGCAGTCAACTCCCATCCAGCTCCAGGGACTAAAATCAAACTTTTAAATTCGCAGGGACTAAAACCAAACTCTCATCCTTTTGTGCCTTGGTCCACATAATTATGTTAGGATTGAGTCCGTAATATATTCATAATTCTAATAAAAACCATTAGATGATGCTATTAAACCGCTATTGATTAGTCAACAATAAAAATTTACGATGGTTATAAGGGTTGACTCTAATTGAAAATAAAGATGATGACAAATATAGTGTGAACATTCTAATAATTGTGTGTTAAGTGTTTCAATTATAATAGCACAGGTCCAATATAAATTATATTACTCATGGATAAGTTTTAAAAAGTGCTGGGCCATAGAAGAAGACCCATTCCCATTCGCAACTACAGCAGCCCATAGAGCTGAAGCAACAAAACACTTGGTTCAAATTCAAAGAGGCCCGAAATGCAGCAAGCAAGCAAATCAATGAAGCATTCACATGAACTAGATGGACTAGCATTCTTAAGTCCAAGTCTCGTGGCCAATTACATTAGATTTGCAAGAGTGAAATCAACAAGAATATGTTGCTGAATCTTCGGGTACACAAAGCACAAAAGAACAGCATCACAACTCATACGAGGACAACTTTTTGTACAAAGGACTGATCATGGACAAATGAAATTTTGATAACACACCAAAAACTGCAACGATCAGAACATGAAGGACTGCAAAACGGTCAGAAAATTCTGATTCAAATAGGAAAAGAAAGGAGCTAAGCCATTCAGAAAAAGAGAGCATAGAATTCATCCTACAAGATAAAGAAGCAACCAACAAATTCGTGAAAGCTATTTCTTTCTTTTTCTCCACTTTTCTATTCCAAAAACTGATCTGATTGTTGAAGAGAATTCTTTCTTACTCTAGATTTATTGTTTCGGTTGTTTTGAGTGAGAAGGAGTCTAGCTTATTCTTTGTTTTGAATTCAGATTTGTCGTTGAGAGTGAAAAGACTATAGTTAGGGGTGGGAATAGGTAAGACGATCTGAGTGTTTTAGTAAAAAGACCAGGCTCATGCCATCTTCAAAACCTGTTTCAATAAACCGGTCAGACAGATCTATTTACTCATAAATGTTCATTTGTGTTTACTAAAAAAATTAACTTATTTTACCTTCAGTGAAACTTGAAGTCAAGACCTCTGTCATTCTGAACAATGCCTTATTCACTAAACTAGCATTATTTTTTACAATATTTTATGCAATCATATTTGTTAATATAATTTTATTATTTAATTTTTCATTTTAAAGAAACCATAATCTAAAGAGTTTCTAGGACTCTCCCACACTCACACTCACACTCACACTCACATCTCATTTGAATAATGTGAGAGTTTTGCTAGTATTTTCCTTTTTGTTTTTTGTTGGTCAAATGCCATATATTCTGTTCATGATCTTACTATCCCATACTGAGCAAGAAAATTGGTGATATACCTAACAAAGTTGAGCAAACTTTTTTGGGATGTGGACTTTGGTTTCTTAATGATAAAATCAATTGATGAAAATTTGATTTTATTCTCACATAAAGGATATTCACGTTGCTCAGACTTGTCTTTTGATTTGTTTCTTCATGGACATACCCAGCAACTTGTAACTTTAGTGTTTCAATTCTTTATTGAAAATGCCTTTTTGATTCATATTGAATTTATACACTCTTACTTGTTATATAGTAAATGTTATATATTTACTTAAATTCTCTCCCTTCTTTCAAGAAATACCTTTATATATATATGTTAGTTTTTTACTTTAGAATATTATTATATTAAGAAATTAAGTTATTAACAAAAATAATACTTTGTTCACATATTTTATTTTATTTATTTTTTATTTTTTTATGATAAAAAAATACACAGGGCTCCCAAACAAGCCTTGTTCCCACCCCCTAACTATAGTATTTGAGTGTTTGACAAAAGCCAAGTTTATTTTGTTTTTTCGAGAGAATTTAGAACCGATAATTTTAGGAAATTCTAGAGAAGATTATTGTTATTGGTGTTTGTACTCTTGAAAGATTTTAAAGGAAATCTCATCGTCTGTGTTGAAAAATTGAACATAGATTTCTCTCACTTAGTAATCGAACCAGTATAAATCCTTCTATGTTCATTTCTCTTCATTCTATCTCCGTTTCATCTTCTAAAACATTTCAGGAGTAAATTTAGTTTCATTAAAAATTTGAAATTTCGTTTCAAGAAATTTATCTCCTTAAATTTTAAGAGATTTTTATCTAACTGAAAAAAAATTATGCTCTAAAATAAATTGCAGCTTAGATTCAACTCCTCGTTCTCTTAAACATATCAAACCATCACTAAGTTTTATTGTTTTTTACATGCTAGTAAATACTATTTTCTTTTTTTTAGTAAACAGTTAATAGGGACTCGCTCGAGAACATTTTTTTTTTGTCAATAATCCTTAAAAATACCTCACATGATTAGCGCATGACTACTAACAAATATTTTGACAAGAAATGAAGTTAACAAAAGTTTTGTTTTGCACATTCAACAAGAGTCCTGGGCTAATTTGCAGCATTTCAAAACTCATGGCTAACTAAAAGTGCACGTAACCTGTAGCCTATATTGCAAATAAAAGTTTTCACATTTAATATAAAAAATAGGATAAAACATTTGCAAAGCAAATGAATTGAACTGATAGTTCTTAGTATTGGATGAAGCAAATGCTATATATTATTACTGGAAGCATTCGATTTGCCAATAGGTCGAAATGGAGGAACAGAAACATTGTAATTTTGGTAACAAACCAAAAACTCAATGTTGTTTGAGTGGAACAGAAGGATAAAGCGGAGGAGGGTGAGGAACATATGTTTGGTTACTAGGCTCAGAAGGAGGAACACGCCCCTTTGAGAACATTCTAAAATTAAATACTTGTTTATGACCCTTTTGTAGCATACCACCAAAATTCAAATCATCTTTGGAAGTTTGGATATTCCTGGCCCATGTTGTTGGAGAACTTGAAAGGCACAAAGACACTACTACTATTGTCAGTGCCATACTCTTGAGGACCATACTTTGTCTCCTTGCCATCATCATCATCATCATCACGTTCTTCACTTAATTTGCGTCTCTGAATCTTAATTTGTGTGGGGCTAAACCTTTGTCCCTTTTGTCCCTTTAAATAGCTCTTAGTAGTTTCTCTAACGGGAAATCAACTAACAATGATCAAATTCCACTGACCACGTTACAGATTTTTTACCTTTCTGTGTTGATTTTCATTGAAATCTAGTTTTATTTTATTTTCTTATTTATGTCCTGCGAGAGTCCCCGTAGCCAGGTGATTTTATGGCATTAATTTGTTAGTATTCATAGCTGATTTCATGGTCAAAAGTACACATAGGTGACATTAAAAGACATTAATTTGCCACTACTTAAAATAATAACTAATAAATGTTTTTTGATTTCTAAATCCGTTGTTGACTTAATGTGATTAGCTATAATTATACCTAGATATATATTTAAAAATAAAAAATTATTATTATTATTATTAGTGGAAGGAGGGAGTAATATATTTAGTAATTCAATCATTTTAGTGACACATAGGGTTATCAAGGAGAATTATTTATCCAATTACTTCATCCATTTTTAAATATTTATTTATTTTTTTATTTTACCCAAATATTAAAAAATTATAAAAAAAGTCTCCAAATTAAAAAAAAAAGTTTAACAATATTTTAAAAAGTTATTTCTGTTAATTTCTTCGTGTATTACTCTGTTTTTCGTCCATTATTTTCATTCTAAGATGTTTTTAAAGCTTTATATAATTCTGACATCCATTTAAGTTTTATAAGGAGGATTAAGTTATTATTATCTCAATTGTTTTAAAACTTATAAATATTAAAATATAATTAATTTTTTTAATAAAGAGTAAATTAAAATACCTTTTAGCAAAAATTAATATTAAATAATAAAAATAATTGACTAGCACGAATATTCCGCTGGTTATAATAATCTTGTATATTGGAAATAACTTATTCTTATTTGAAAAACAACACTGTAGAAACTAAAAAGATTGTATACCCCAAAAAAGTAAAAAAAAATAAAATCAAAAGATTACAAAAATCAATAATCTAATATTTATTGCAAAAGCAACCCGTCGAAGTTTCTCCATATCCATATATACTAGTAATCGAACCCGCGCGATGCGCGGCGGGAAATAAACCTTGTTAATATATACAGATACTGATTGTTGTACTATTTAGCACTAATACTCATACACATTTGTATAAAATAGTGGAAGTAATTAATGAATATATCATACTATGAATTAAAATGACGATTAGATTGGCAATGGAAGTTTACATAATGAAGAAATAATATATAAATTCACATGACTGTAGCAAATAAATAAACAAAAGGTATATGTATAATAGTTATATGTTTCAACAATATAGAGATCTTGGTGCATGAACAATGGGTTCCGATATTTGTTGTGACAAAGGCAAATTTTGTTCAATCGTGTAACAGTTGCATGGCAGATTTGAGGTAAAAAAAAGAAACATAAAGAACCATTTATTAATTGTAATTGAAACTATAAATGAACATAAAAAATGATTGATGAATTATGGTGGTAGATTTATACAAAACTTATATGTTGATTACCTTATCTGTTTGTCGATGATGCGTCCGAGATTTCCCTATGTGTGCATAATCCATCAGAGAAAGATTTTAATTATAAGGTTAATAAAAAAAACTGGTTTGATTAAGTTAGGTGAAACTATGTTACCTATCAAGTTGTTGACTCAATTCAACATTGGCTTGATCATCTTGTTGCCGAAGTATAGGTTGTTGCTCATCGAATGGATTCTCGTGTGGAAGATTGGGAATGGGTGGATCAATGGCGTGAGTTTGGATGAAGTTGTACAAATTTTGATATATATGTCGAGGTAAAACGAAAGACATGTGTCTAGATCTTTCTCTTCGAAATTGAATTTTGTATTGCATTTCATCTCTAGGAGTAAGATGAAAAATTCCCTTACTAGTATAATATAATTCAAGAATAAATTTGTCTCTAAGCTGGTAAAATTGCACTATATCAGCAAACTCTTCCTGTATAACAGAAATCGTTGCACGTGGCCTTATCCTGAACCGGAAACAGTTGTCCTTGTCATCTATTCCGTATACAACATCTTGGAAGGTTCTTTCATACGTTGTAGTGAAACTAATTGGGATCTCTCCTATGTTCTATACAATTATAAAACAGAATTAATGAGTAAATATATTTTAAGCTACATATAGATAATACCATAAAATGATAAGTAAATTTAAACCGAGAAAAAAACAAACAATGTATAATATATTAAAAAAATTCAAATGACACACATGTATAAATATATATATATATATATATATATATATATATATATGTATGTCATAAATTATCAAACATATTAACAGGCATAACATAGATAGGATGTTAACTTTTAACATAAATGATACTGTTCAAGCATGTAGCATAAAACAATAAAACCATTAATTGTCTGTAGCTTGCAATTTGAACTGTAACTTACTACTTATAAATGGGTTATTTGTAAAAAAATCGATGGCATACCGTATTAGCTTCGATAGTTACAAACATTTGTCGATCTACACTTTGCGGACAAGGCTCTGGTTGGTGCGAATAGGTTTTTCATATCGTTATAACCTGTTGGAATATTATAATATTTTGCTTATGTTACATGGCATTGTATGACTGACAAACTAACACCGTATATGAAATTGAAGCGAAGTATTAATGTGATAATTGCTAAATTTGTTTGTCAATATAGAAACAAAACAGATAACAGGGCTAATAGTAATATGAATAGCAGAAGAGTATGTTTGGGGACATACGTTACACAGCTATATGACAAATCCTATAAGAGGAAAGGAGAGTTGATGTTGTTGTTTTAGCACAAACTGCACATAAAGCATGGGGAGATCAACATAAATTAGTAGTTCATACGTTCAAATATTGTTCTTGGTGTTAAGTTAATCGTTATGAAAGTTGAGTTTCAGATTACGGTGGAGTTATATGGTGTCAAAGCATATATATAGTTCATATGTTTATGACTTATATATTGGCAGTAAGTGTCCAAATACAGTGTCACTAATCCGGTAATCAATTTGCTAATGAAAAACAATAACATATTATTGAAGATTTAGGACTGCATCTACCAATCTTTTGAACTTTCCTTTATGACCTAATTTTCGTCTGATTTCTTCAAAGCCAAGATAATCTAGATGCTTCTATGGTGGAGTATCCATCAACTAAGAATTGTTGAAATGACCTTTTAGAATAAACAATATCTGACCTTTCTGATTGCCTTTCTTGTATTCTAAATGAGAATAAATCCAGAACAATGTCTTGAATTTTAACCTTTTGCGTCTGTTGGATATTTCTTATTCAGAGGTATGTCCTCATGAAACCCGTCCTCGCCATATGGGAATAGCAAAGGGTATTGGAAACCAATAAAAAACAATAATATACTATTGGAGATTTACAGACGGTGTTTGTACGATGGTTTCAGTTTTTGTGATGGTCGGTCTTCATATTCATTTTGTGAGATTTACCCAGAGGGTTCGGAATTAAGCTCGGGTGGCATATGGTTTAATGGTTTACAGAATCAATGGACAATGGAATTAAAGGCCGGAAATTTTTTTGGGTTTACGACTTGAGAGAGTACAGATTTATAATAACAATATACTGAAACTATTAAACCAGAATTGAAATAAGAACGAACTGAAGCAGAGCAGTTTAGCGAGGCAGGGATCTTTAGTCAATATAATATAACAAATATAAATCAAAGCAAACGAAAAGATTGAGTTAATTGTAATAGGAGAAGGAGAGACCTAGTTGTGCAGCATACCTGGGTTTATCAATGGCGACAGTTCATGAAAGACGGAGAGGTGCAGACGTGTTGTTGTATATGCGAGAAGGCAATTGAAATCTGAGGAAGAGAGAATTGCACATTATGAATCGTCGTGAAATATGAACGGTTATATCCCGAAGAGGAGTGCCAAGAGTCTAGTGGGTGATTTACAATAGGTTATCCATGTGGGTTTTACAACACTGTGTCGAATATGCTGAGATGTTTGATTGGAGACAGCATTGTGGGCTCAGCCCAAGCGTAACATGTGGTTTTTTTAAAGGTTTTTTCGTTTAGCAGTGTCAATTTGGGCCTAATTTAAGATTGTTAATAATTGTTGTTTTTTATTTGCAAGTAAAGTTTACAAAACCCATGCATACTAAAATGTTGAATCTGGTAATTAATGTAAAAGTATAACAAAGTACTGTTTAAAGTCCCGCGGAGAAAAGTTGCAGTGTGGCATTGAATGAGTTTACCATTTTGTTGAGACAAATGACATTTAAAAATAGACAACTTAATGCTGACATATGTGGAAAAGAATTGTGTAAAAACTTCTTTGTAAACAACATTATATGTAACAGTATTATGGTCTGATTTGTGATGACATATAACTATCTTTAACCTCGCACGGGTTATAACTTTATTAATGACAACATACAACTTACAATGATTAAAGACAGGTTTTCTTACTAATAAAAAAGCCATTTTCTTAAAATTAGTCCAACCCTTGACAATGACAGGCCTTTACTCTTATTAATTGTCATCCTATATGACCCCTTTAGAGGAAGTTGCCTTCTTTAAAACTTAAATGGAAGTTTTGTATTATAAGGTATCAATGTCATCGCAAGGAAAGAAAACCTTGTATTCCATTATCAGATATCATTTTGCTTCAGTGATATGTTTTCCAAGTTTACTGACGACTCAGTTTGTGTCGTTATATAAGCTAGACTCATTACCCTCGTGATGCGCGGAGCGGATAATCAAATTATTTATGATGATTTTTATGTTATGTGTATATCTTTTAACAACAATATATATGTGTATGCCCTTGTGTAAGTATACATGTATACGGTAATAACAATGGTAATAAATATAATGAACCATCAATAGATAAATGATATAGTCATTGAAGTTACCAAAGGTTAACGAATTACAATGTGGTCACTAATGCTATAAAATATAGGTTTTACTATAGATCGGGGGTAACAGGTTAAATAAATCTTCATAACATATTGAGATTCAAAAGTGATATATGTTTGCTGTCTGTAAAAACCATGTAAACCGACAGAAAATAAACAAACTTTAAACTATTGTTAATTAAAGTGAACCATTAACCACAATATGAAGACGATAAATATGAATCCAACACCATTTCACATAGGGAATATACTATATTTATACAACATTTCTAAAAACCTCCTTGTACACAACGTTTGAAGTAACGGTATTAAGTTCTGAATTATCATGACATATAACTATCTTCAACCCTTCACGGTGTGTGACTCGACTAACTGCAACATATAATTGACCGTGTGTAAAGACAGGCTTCTCTAGAATAAGTCCAGCCCTTGACAGTGACTGACCTTGGCTTTTGTTAATTGTCATTGCATATGACACCATGATAGGGAATTGTCGTCTTTGAAACTTAAACGGGAGTTTGGTGTCTGAAGGTGTCAAAGTCATCCTAGGGATAAAAACTTTCTCACCAATGCCATTACCAGATATTACCTTTGCTTCAATTATATGCCTTCCAAGTTGAGTGATAACCAACCTTGTGCCGTTGCATAAGCCAGCAACATGATCAATGTTTCGCAACAACATAATTGGAGTGTCAACTTTAAGTATGAGCTCGTGGTTGGGAACTCCAGAACATTTGATTGTGTTCAAAAATTATGGGGTGTGGATACTGTTGAACAAATCATTATGCGCATCAGACATGCAAGCCATATCAGAACTCAAGTATGTGGTGGAGTCGTGCATGTTCAAACCAATCATGTATTTATTGATGTCATCAACTAATTGCAAAGTAGGGGCAAGTATGGCTTTCCCTGCTAAGTACTTCTCGTCATGAGAATGTGCAATGTAATCCCCATATGTTGACTTCACAATAGCTTCAATTGGGTCATCCCATTGATCAATAAGCAAATCACTTGGGATCTTTATCTTGTCATCACCATCAATGGACTGACCAAGTTGACCATCTCCAAGTCGTAGGATCCAATCGGCAAACTCTTTTAGATGATCGACATCCGTGACTACTTCATTGGAGTATAGTCGCATGTTCTTTGTTAGTTTCAGAATTGTAACGTCACTCCATAGGTACAATGAGTTAATTGTTGCATTAACAATGTCTTGTCTATTCCCTTTAGAAATTACAGGGAGTATTTGTCTGAAATCACCACCAAAGACTACTGTTTTCCCTCCAAATGGCAATGTTGCACTAAGCTCATTTTCAAATCACATAATATCTCTCATCGTCCTATCCAATGCTTCAAAGCAATGCTTGTTCATCATTGGAGCTTCGTCCCAAATTATGAGCTTAGAACATACTAAGAGTTCTGCAAGATGACTTCCTTGTTTTATGTTACATGTGGAAAATTCATCAACAACTAAAGGTATGGCAAATCTAGAGTACGCTGTTCGACCACCAGGTAATAATAATGAAGCAATACCGCTAGAGGCAACAGTGATAACAAAATTACCTTTGGATCTAAGAGCAGATGCTAATGTATTCCACATGAATGTCTTCCCAGTACCCCCATAACCATAAAGAAAGAAGACACCTCCATGACCATCTTCGATAGTTTGCATTATTGTAGTGTAAACCCCTTTTTGTTCATCGGTCATCTTTGATAGCAATTCTCTGTGTTTAATAGACAATTCAGCCTTATTGTACTGAAGCTCATCGCAAATCAGTTTGTTATGTGAATATTGATTTGCATCACCGGCCAAAGATAGATCAGGAAATGGCATAGGGGGAAAGTCGCGCAAACTCTTGTTGTTGCAGTTAAGTATTCTTTCAATGTCAGTAAGGGTGAAGTTAATCAAGTCATCATCATTCATTTGTAAACCTGTTAAAGTGACATATTATAGACGACATTTAGATGAATGCATATGAGTGATACTTTGTCGCTAAATAGTCTAATTGATTGTTGGTAAATAAGTGTGGACTTCAGTTATGGGTTGTACCTGGATGATTCAAAAGTGATCGTTGACGGTGTAAAATACCATCAGACAACAACTTCCACTTATTTTCCCATACTACCTCTAGCCTAGTCATCGAGTTAGACAACAACAAATTAGCGAATAGTTTGCGAAGATATTGTCCAGAGCCCCAATGGCTAGATTCTTCGATTGCATCACAATATTCTTGATCGTCATCCAATAAACCCATAGCGTAACATGCATCTGTATACGTTGGATGTACGACACCCCCAACTGTTCGGATCTCATCAAATGTAGTTGGTCCTGTAGCAAAATTGAGTAACAACCTTAAATAGTATCGTTCACCTGAGTTAGGGGGGACAAAATATATGCGACCAATTTTTGTTGTTTTTGTCTTCCTCGCATTCCATTTCCTCTGATCTTTCTTCCATACAAATTTCGAGGGAAATTCAGAATACGTTAGAGTACATGCCTCCTCGAACTTGCTATTGGCATCAAACTAAGCCAGAAATTGTGATTGCGCAACAGTTTGTCGCTGAACAACTTCATCAACAGGATCGTCATCCTCAAAGACAATATTTTGTTCATCGGGCAAATGAAATGACAATCGTTCAACGGGTGGATCCTATAATGAAGTTCAAATCCGAATATCCGCCATGCAGCTTCGCACGGAGAAATATACCGGCAATCGTAGTACATGCTAACCTCATCAACTTCATTAGCATTCGCACACGATCATTACCCTTGACATACTTGTAAAGATATTTTATGGAACGTGATTGATTACACCACTCAACATTAATATGAGCTCCATATTTTAACAATAGGTACTTGTTATGTTGGACCACATACCTATTATCGAGTGAAATGTTTGACCTCTTGATAGTTCTTCCATCATCTCTTCTTCTGTAATTTGGATATCCATCATCATCAATATTTGTTGATTCAGTGAACCTCTTCGGAAAGTGCTTCGTACATCTCCCATTGTCCATGCATGGAGAATTTTTTCTGGCTGATCCACATGGACCATGCATCATGAAGTTTTTTACAGCCCTGTAATATGTAGCATCTAACATCTTGTCAGGTATTTCTGCTGAGATAATGTTGTCAATATCGGTGGCACGCGGAAACTTGTCCTCTTGTCTAAGAAAAACCAAAATGTGAGCATGAAGTAGTCCATGCTTTTGAAACTCTATTGTGTATATAACTGCATACGGAAAATTTTATAAAGAAACAAACGTTATTGTAAAGTTGTACAAAGATAATTACAACAATATTCAATATTCGTAATGTAAATAAAATATACTTGACCAAGAACGTTTATTTGAAATACCTGCTTTAACTATCCCAAATATTTTATTGTGTCGGATGTCGTTAATCATTTGATCAAGCTTACACTTAAAAATCCTTGTGAGAATGTCCGGCCTATCATCAGCTCTTAGGTTTCTTGTCACACCAAAGCGTTCAATTTCAAGCCATTTAGGATTACACGTAAAAGTGATGAACAAATCTGGGTAGCCAATTGATCTGCAAATAGCCATTGCATCTTGGTAATTTTGAACCATATATCGTGCTCCACCAGTAAATGATGAAGGTAGCACAATTCGTTTTCCTGCACATGCTGGATTTGTTTCACCATTTAGGACTGCATCTACCAATCCTTTGTACATCTCAGACCTAAGTTTCTTCTGATTTCTTCGAACCCAAGATAATCTAGATGCCTCAATGGTGGAGTATCCATCAACTAAGAATTGTTGAAATAACCTTTTAGAATAAACAATAGCTGACCTTTTTGATTGCCTTTCTTGTATTCTAAATGAAAAGAAATCCTTCATAGTCAATCTATTACGACCTTTTGCGTTAGTTGGATCTTTCTTGTTCAGAGGTATGTCCTCACGAAACCCATCCTCGCCATATGGGAACAACAAAGGGTATTGCAAACCAAGGTAAGATGGGTTTAACTCATTTATTCTTGTAAGACACCCTGACCGAGTCTCAACGACAATGTCTCTGTCTCCCTTTGATATGTCGAAGTCACCTACAACCAATGCCGCAACCTCAGAAACACACGGGATGTTATAACGCCTACCATCTTTGCCCCTTTTTCCAATCAACCTCAATTTTAAATCTCCACCAGTGCTTTGATCGAGTGTGGATCTAGCAAGGCGGAATGATTGTGCCAGCACATTATGCTCATCCAACATTGTCTTCAAGTCAGACACAATTTCTGGATGAAGTTTGGTACTGTCATCGTTTGAGCTGCAGCAGCAGACGGGGTCCAATTAATACATTTAACTCTTGAGCAATTGGTTTGTACAGAATATGACCATATTTCTGGAAAATAAATTGGAGTAAATGAACTGAATTTGGACTTTGAGTTCTTTGTAATAAAACAAACCTTATTGCATTTAGTCGATTCTGAACTTCGTTTTGCGTGTCGTATATATAGAGTTGTACAAATTTTGTAGACGAACCTTCGGTAGGTAATAAACTACCCATTAGATGGTAGTTTTGTCCATGCATAATAAATGTAGGTGGGCCCTTGCCAGTGTTTACAGATCGACATACTTTTGCCCCAAGAGAAGTGAAAGCAAACATGCTGTTATACGACCGAATGTTATCTCGAAAATGATTTCCTTCTTCAGAAACTTGAAATAGTAATTCTTGCTACTTTGGTGGTGGCCTTTGCAATAAAGGTAGTTCAACCTGTCCTTGTCTACAACATAGAGAGAATTTTGGTGCGGCACCAATTCGAGATTTTTGCTTAAGGCGCTCATCAAACCAGAATATTGCACCACAATGCTGACAACAATGGACTGCAACTCCAATATCCCCATAATAATCTGATAATATTAAATGAATAATGAATATACCAATAAGAAATTATTAAGCATTGAAGCAATAATGTACATAGGTTTAGTAAGAGAAACAATTAAAACGCGACAAAATTTAGTTTGGAGACATATGGAATTAAAGGTTGAATCTACTTGTTTTAGACTTTTAATTGTGAATGCTGTAAACATTTGAAAAAGTGTCAACTAAATTAGACAATGTTAAACCGCATGACGAAAAGGATCATCAAATTCAGGTGTAACCGATATGTATGATATGTTAAATAAAAGTATCGAAACTGTATGTCATGTGTCAAATGTTACCTGATAATTGCTCATCGCAACAATTTGTTATTGCTCCAACCTCAACATTTGTATCTGAAATATCACCTGGCAAAATGTTTAAAGTAACATAACAACTTAAACTTTGGATAATTGTGCCACACACTGTTTGATGATTCGATTGTGAATTTAATATATGTTTAATGATCATTGGTATGATGCAGGTCTAGTAAAAATTACCAGATAAATGTTCATTGCCTATATTTGTCAAATGTTACCTGATAATTGCTTATCGCAACAATTTGTTAATGCTCCAACCTCAACATTTGTATGACAAATATCACGTGGCAAAATGTTTAAAGTAACATAACAACTTAAACTTTGGATAATTGTGCCACACGCTGTTTCATGATTCGATTGTGAATTTAATATATGTTTAATGATCATTGGTATGATGGTGGTCTAGTAAATATTACCAGATAAATGTTCATTGTCTTTTTTGTCAAATGTTACCTGATAATTGGTCATCGCAACAATTTGTGAATGCTCCAGCTTCAACATTTGTAACAGAAAAATCACCTGCCAAAATGTTTAATGTTTGATTTACAAATTTTACCTCGGATAAATGTGCCACGTGCTGTTTGTTGATAGGAAAATGAATTTAACATATTTGTAATGACCATTGGTATCATGGTGGTCTTGTAATAATTACCAGATAAAAGTTCATTGTCTACATCTGTGATATATTCAACTTCAGCAGCTACAGCAATAATGATTCATACAATGTTAATGACAACGTTTATTAAACTACATTCCTCATGTATGTTACACATAGATTTTTGTCATTTAGTTAATTGAAAAAAGATGGCCTTTTGTAAAAACATTATATACATTAGTTATAATTATAAACAGATGGTAGTCGTGTAGCTGAAACAATGTTATATAAATGATTTTGACGAACAAATTTAAATAGAAAAGGGTTGATAGTATGGTAACAGATCATCATGTCTTCTTGTAGAATCCAATAAAACCGTATGAATGTGTCAAGTTTCACCTGATAATTGTTCATTGGGTGTAAATGTGCACGGTCCAACTTCCACCTTTGTACCAGAAATATCACCTGCCAATAGGTTTATGGTTTTTATTCATAAATTTAAGATAGAACTACTATGCCACATGATGTTGAGGTGTTGCAATATCAATTCAGGATACAACAAAAAAATGAATTACTAGCATGTTGTAGTTGTAAGAATTACCAGATAAAATTGTGAATTGTCTGGCCTTTTGTATGCCACACACAGAAAATTGACATTTAGTTAATTGAAAAAGGCTGACATTTTGTAAAAGAGTTATATTGATTAGCTATAACTATAATCAAATTTCGGCGTGTAGCTGAAACAATGTTATATAAATGATTTCGACGAACAAATTTACATACGAAAGGGTTCATTGTATGGTAACAGATCATTATGTCTTGTTGTAGAACCCAATAAAATCGTATTATATGTGTCAAATTTCACCTGATAATTGTTCATTGGGTGTAAATGTGCACGGTCCAACTTTCAGGTTTGTACCAGAAATATCACCTGGCAAAAGGTTTACGGTTTTATTCATAAATTTAACATAGAACTAATGTCTCACATGATGTTGAGGTGTTGCAATATCAATTTAGTATACAACCAAAAGATGAATTAATACCATGTTGTAGTTGTAAGAATTACCAGATAATTGTGAATTGTCTAAATTTGTCATACATTCAACTTCAGCGTCTGCAGCAATGATGATACAACAATTACGATGACAACATTTATTAAATCAACAATTGGAATCATATATGGCATAGCTACTACATGTCAAGGTATTTCAATACTGCAAATTGACTAGCCTATCCAAATACGGATAACAGTATAGTATACTCAATAAACTTAAACTAAGAAATAAACTAATCTATTACCTTGACTGTAATTCCTTACGTTGTGAACAACCTCCACATGTGGAAATTTGGAATTTGCAAGCGTAGGCCTAATTGTATGTTTCCCTTTAGTAAACCTGCCCTTACCAATCGAACACGGACTTGCCGTCTTACAAAAATTATCCTGTTGTGTTACAGCAGATGATGTTGCAATAGGACTAAGCTGATTCACAATATCGTTAAGTCCACTTTTTCCAACGTGCAATGGTTTGACTACATGGAATGGTCAATGCAAGTTAAGTTAATTTTAACTTAAAACTAAAAAGAACATGGCAGAGAAACATAAGTCCTGACCGATTGCCATATGTCGTAATGGAATTCTTCCACTTTCTGGTTGCACCACATTGCCACTAAATGGACGAAATGTATGGTGGTTCTTAAAGTGAGAATGGTTTACATCCAAGTTAAAGTTCTCTGCAAGATTGAGGTGACATTAGTGAGCATAGTAATTTTACTAAATTAACATAATGATGGTAAAAGCATTGATTTAATAACCAGTGTACCTTTGTTATTAGGAGCACATGTTCGTTGTCTTTTTTTGTGCCATTAAAAGTGACCGCCGCTTCCGTGCATTCTGTTTACCTTGATTATCCATTAGGTCTGCGTAAATGTTAAAGATTCATCATTTAATAATAACTCAACAAAGATGACGCTTTGAATACTAATTTTTTTGGTTTCTTATTTAACAATTCTCTAATAAATCTAGACCACCACAATTAACCCAGTACACATTGTTAACGAAAATCGATGGTTGAATAAATTATTCCAAAATAAATTATTCCAAAATAAATATTGGATCAAATGCTCATCAAATATATCTGAAGCAATTTACTGGGCGGTAGCATTAGAGTGTCAACTGCTGAGCAATGGTTGAAACCGTATTTTAACTGGAATAGAACAAAATCTATAGTTCATGGGAATATCTTATGCGTTGAGGAAAAGGGTGATGCCAATATTGATAATTCTATCTATCCACCAAGCTTAATAGCAGATGGAACATTATTTGACTCGTCAGTTTAGCAATCTTCAATTTAACATATGCGACAATGAAGTACATGCAGGAGCAGAGTGTAAGCATTTTTTTATGGACGGTGACTTAAAGTGGTGTCTAAAGCAATACCATGGAAAACTGGTATAGTATTCACAGTTAGGTCCCTTAAAGGGGAAATAGCGCTCGTTGTTGGCTTCAGAAGACTGACCTTGCGTTTGTGTAGCTTGCATCCGTTCAGAACTATGTTGCTGCATTCCTTAAAATCACATTTACTATCATAGTGGAGAGGATGCTGACAAAAAAAAATTGGACCTGCTTAGCTACTCCGTAGTGCATAAGTTGGATAATCCACTCTGACAAATAAGGATACACTTGCAATCAAACGGGAGCAAGTGAATGGAATGAACTTGAAGTTGGCACACGGTTTCGTATGAGACATTTTACATATTATGTTGCTTTATTTTTTTATAAACGATTAGGTGTATCTTCGCTAATGATTACGCTGTGGCATGTCACCACTTTGTTATTTTAATATAACATAATGAAGGTAGCAATAAAAAAAAGAGTATATTGTTTTATGATGTTCACCATGTGTTAGTCTACATCAGCAACATAATTGCATAGATTAAATATAAAAAAGGTTGAATTGTAAACACATGGCAAACATTAATGTTACCAACGTTAAAATAGATATGCAGAACCATTTTCACAATAGAAACATGGGAGTGGTACGTAAACAACATAATAATAAGCACCTAAACAAACTATCCAAATACTATTGCAGTGCATAAAATAAAACTAAAGTCTATACTGGGAAAAGACTTCTAGACGGAAGCAAAATGTTGATCAGAGCAGTTAGATTTCTCCACGAGCGTACATGCAATTGTTTTCGCTCGTTAGTCCCGGTGTGAACTAAATCAATATAAATTTTTCTGATCTGGGCAGGGAGCAGTCGAATTTCTGGGAAGCCAAAAGTGTAGTTATCATCACTGATCATCAGCACAAAATCTCCAATACACATTACAGGAGATTCTACGACATCAATTTGTGATATGGTAAACACTTTGTTCCATTCAACTTCATGTGACCCATTCAGAAACGTCCAACCATCAATTTCATATGTAATTTTTTTGTAATCATAGGATATAAACCCAACAGTATCCTTATAGCTAACAACTTGACTAAAATGTTTTCTAGCTGATAATGGAATGGATATATCTTCATAAACACCATTTTTCAGGTTGACACAGAAGATTGATGTTGCCACCATTTGCAAGGTGCTAGCCTTGTTAGTCCAATATGTAACACCGTCTATTGTTACACTCAATTCACCGAGCTGCCCAATTTTTTTACCTTTAACAACCACCACATCAGTCCATTGGTTAATGGAAGAAAAATATATCTTGAATTTGCATGCACATCTTCCTACTTCTTCTTTCCATATTTGAATAAGGCGAAAATCCACTGAATGTCTTAGAAATCCAAATGCATATGCATATATCACAAAATCTGTGATACATATGTGGTTCCGGAATAATTCTGTACCTGCCAATGGTTGGATTCCAAAAATAAATCAAGTTACCTGCTCCTACTAATGAGAATATAAAGCATATCACACCATTTCTAACACCGACAACCTCATACGATGTTGGGTCTGCTATGCAGAAAAATGGATCGGGGGATGGAAGATCTGTTCCATCAAAGGTACTAACCCATCGTAGAGAATCGTTACGATAGCCGTCATATGGAGACCGGTAATGCAGTAAGATAGCAGAATAAGATTCACCCAAGGTTAGATGATAATTTACCAGAAAATCAGGAGATTGTAAATAAGTGTTCCAATACTTTGAGAGAACCTGCATACTCTGACTGTTTTCAGATCAAGTTTTTTTGTAATGTCTTGCAGAATATCTTGTGGGGGGTGGGTAATTGATTGATTCGACGGTGAGCTTGGTCCATAGTCGCTACCAGTTGTGTAAA
Organism: Nissolia schottii; assembly: GCA_003254905.1. Lineage (NCBI taxonomy): Eukaryota > Viridiplantae > Streptophyta > Magnoliopsida > Fabales > Fabaceae > Nissolia > Nissolia schottii. The sequence continues at coordinate 57,697 of QANU01094067.1, read as the reverse complement.
GGAAACGCGTGAACTTTCTGCTCTTGGTGGATTATAATGAAGAGTTTCGGTGTGCTAGTTGTGTCGGAGAGAAGAAGGCCAGGGACATGGGATATATGGATGGGAAATATGTGCTGAGGTTCGAATCCATACTAATGAAGCGTTTTTCAAATGCACTTTGTAGAGGTTACTGGAAATTTAATATTTTGCAACCACCGCACTATCGAAATTAATGTGCACAGCTTCAGCTTCTGTAAAGCAATATATTGCTTCATCTTTTCCCAGTATGAGATTGGTTGCTACCATTAAATGACCACATCAAATCAAATGCTCTGCCTTTCGACATTCTATTAGTTCAATCAATTGTTTGAGAGGATAAAATTAAATGAGTATAATATATATTACTACGTTTTTCAACAGATACATATATTGAATTGGTTATTTAAATGCTTTGACAGTGAAGAGTAGTATATATTTTATATTACATTGATGTAACTCTGAGAGTGTCTTCGATCGTTAATAAAAGTAGGTTTGACAATTTGAAATAAAATTACGGGTTGATTGAAAGTCTTATAAGTGAAATATGTTTTAAGGTTTATAATTACATGAATAAACATGTCACCGTTTATTATGTCGAAACCAAAATAGAAAAGTTGTTTGACAATGTGGTTTAATTATGAAAAGTCGTTTAATGTGTTTTATCCATACCAGTTGTACCAGAACTATGGTGAAATAGTTAACATAAAGAACAAACTGACTCTGTGCCAATAGTCTTCCATTAGTTTTGAATATAAGTCACTGGGGATATATGTTTGACAGCACAGGAAGATGGTGTATTTACACGTACTTGCCATAGTCTGCATAGTGGGTTAGATAAACTGTTGAACTGTGTTGAGCCTTCAGATGGTTTAGGTGGGCATTAAAATCGTGGCAGTGCAGGAACTCCCATTTAGTCTTTTATGATAGCTGTGGACGTACCATTTTTTCAGAATATGGATAATACTAATATTAGTAGCGTACGTGATTACCATAGGTAGTGTACTGAGTTGGACAACAACTATTATGGTAATAATAATAATATTACATCTGCATAGTAAAAACGTATACATCTATACATATAGATGCTGATATACATAAATATATATAGTAATCTCTTGTTGTTCGTTGGTTTCAGTTCAAATCCCAGTAGTAATAATTTTAGATGTGCACAGTTTTTTTTGGCTGGCAAAGTGTGTGTATATATATATAATTAGACATATCAAATAAAATTGCCATTAAAATGAATAAAACGGGTTATACTCAAATCAGACCAGCTCATTCACAAAATGTCTATTACCTGTTTATTATAAATATGCGTAAACTTTAATCCTGTTTTTAATATGACTTGATGTTGTATGTAATATCGTATTTTTTTTATTATGGCAATGAAATAATTATTCAAAAGATGATACAAACATTATATATCCACAATAGTGTCAAATCTAACTAATAGTTGTACCCTAAACCCACCTCTAGGATTGCAACCGTGTGGCTAAAGTTATAGTGAAAATCATTACATCTATTAAATATCTTGCCTTCGGATATCACCTAATAAAGTAGGGGTTTCTTTTATCCAAAGTCATGTACCCTGTTTATTATAGATATATTACGAAAGTGGCCATGGATCAATTGACATAACGTGTTGGACCATACAGGCATTCGTGCGTTTGCACAGTGTGTTAGGTGCATTAATTGTGATTGGCAAATTCGGGATGATGGTAAAACTGAACAGGTCCATCACATAGTCTTCGTTGTGATACATCGCAACAGATGCAAGCAAGGCTGAAAATGTTGTGCAGCACACAGGTGTACTTGAACAAAAGGTTAGGTAGTGTAGTGCAGTGGAGAACTTTCCTTCATGATTGTCACGTGTGGCAGTGGGATAGTTAATGAGACTTTTCCACAATATAATATATTAACAGATAAGGCAACAATTATATGGAGGTGATATCTATACATATGCATATATGCTGTCCTGTTTGACATTTTTATTTTGAAAAGGAACTGAGGTGTACCGATGGCAGTTTTTACATAATTATGTGGCCTACAATGACAACGGTAGCACCAAATAGAGATACTGCTACACTGGAGATATAACAAATGGCAAGAAAAAATAAAAAAGAGGAAAGACAGATGGTAGGCATGGTCTTGTGCACTTGGTCAGTTGCTAAAATCGGTTATATACACTTGTTATTACATGACAACGTCGTGTATGAGATAGTTAACTTTTGTGAAATGTATGAAGGATTATTACCGTAAATATAGTCAAAGTGCATACATAGTTCCTTCGAACAGGATAGTTATATGTAATTGAAACTGTTAAAATGGATGAAGTATGCAAAATAGATGAATGAGCCGCCAGACTTAGTTGATTTGGGTTTAGGGAATCACTGTACATTTAACATATGGCGCCAATGATTTCTGAAAATTCCATCGACTCACTATGCAGTTGTGACAAATGTTTAATGTACAGGTTCATACGATCCAAAGGAAATGCATAATGTAGCACAATTTATGTACAAAAACAGTTATGGCTCATGATGCAGTAAAGTGCAGAGGTTTTCCACCCTGTTCAAATTAACTGATTTAAAAGAAAGTGGAAAGCCGAAGATAGGAATAAGCTGCATAGCTGATTAAAAACGTGGTCTACACCACACCTGTCCAAATGTCTACATTATAGCACAATTTGTCTTGTACCATTCCAAAACATCACAGAACAATCTGTCTGTAAACATGGGGGATGGCAATATCACCACAAAATGTTAATAAACCATTACAATTACACCATGCAACTATAACAAACCAAAATATGGACTGCCTAAAGTAAAGTTGTGATAAACCCTGTTCCTCGCAGCACATTAAACATGACTACCACAATGACAATGGAATGAGACTACATCGGCCTACATTTCTTCTTCGCAAAACCTTGTGGATCTTTAGATAATGAACACTGAAAGGGGGGACTCATTGTCACGATAAGTGCAACTGTCCTTTTCACGCTTAATATGGCATCGTTTTGCCGGTGTTAATAGGGATGACAGTGTTTCAGAGTCATTAACATAGTCCTAAAAAGGAAGTGCAGACCAATGACAAATTTTACAAACTTTAGTAATTCGTTTTATAAAATTATATAATGTAGGATAGGTAAGACTTGTAATTTGCCAAACAATGAATTGTACTACATACCATATTAGCCCCATCAGAATCGCCACCGCCAAGCTGCACACTATCGACTTGAGTTTCGTTATCGTCAACATCCTACGAACCATAGGGAGAGCATCCTACTCAATGTATTCATATGTCTTCAATTGATTATAAATGATAAAAACATTGTAGTTACAATGAAAACAATTTATTTTTAAATTGGGTTGCACTTACAGCTACATCAGACGAAGGTTGTATGGTTGACATACCCTCAATCAACCCTTCATCCTGACAAACCCTCAGCACATTGTAAGTGAAGTCTTGCCCATTGAAGTTCGAAGCCTTGACGTTGATCTTAAATAAAACCTTAACATCCAACAACGAATCTAGTATGATTGGATATGCATCACTGCTATCAACCTAATATGAAAACATCAAAACACAGACCAAAATTAGAGGGAAGAAAGTTATGTACAACAATTGAGGATATGTCATCCATGTAAAGCTCATCATCAGAGTGGTTGATATTCTCACATATGATCCCTTGACCTCAACAGTCGTTCGTCCAACCAACTGAATAGCCTCCTTATCCCAAAAAATACAATTAAGACATCCAGTATTGTCAGACACGATAAGCTGAAGCTTAAACCTAAAGAACAAACAATGCATTATAAGTAGATGGCAAATATATTAGGGTTATCACATTTCTCAATTCCAATTCTATGATACACAGTCCACACCTTAGCTGGGCGTTTGCATCTTTTTTTGACATGTTTTACAGTAAAACATAGTCCCCACTTGTTCAACCTTCTTACGGCATCTTCGACAAGATCGATAGTACCAGTCGTCCGGGCCAGCGTCAATTGATAAAATTGTGCAGACCACCCAGTAAACGGCCTCCTAATTACGCCAAAGAACATGTAACCCAGTATGATAGATCCGAAATGCTTTAAAAAAATGCACATGACATGTTATAATGTGACAGACAGTTATATCACATAATTAAATTGACATACTTCATGAGAATTGACAACTTCTTCAACAGTCTTGATGGACACCAACCCACGATTAATTTCTTCAGTTGGAGACAAAGATGACTGGGAGGAAATTTGACTTATCCGTTGAGAAGGAGATTGGCCTGATTCACACAATCTGGTTGAATCCACTTGAATTTCATCAGTGACATATTTACATCTAGGTTAATAGCTTGTAAACATTTTCATGAGTAACTTATTTACATCCAGGTAATAGCTTGTAATTGCTTGTTATATTGTTACCACAAAAGGATGATGATAGTTGGTACTACAACCTTTGCTTAAAGCAGCCGACCTCTGGGATTTGTGGATTGGCAACAATAGTAGAAGCAAAAAAACTGGATTGGATGTTCACCTTTCCTACAACACGGAATAGCCAACAATGGTCAGTAAATCAAACGAAACATAAATGATGTGATCAATCGGATACAATTATTGCCATTACCCATGAATGTATTTTTTTTGAACATTTACAGCACCATAATGAGTGGTTCAGTCTGATCAGATTCAAGCAGTTGAATAAGCTCACCAACTAAATCTCCAAAGATAGTGCAACTAATCCTGTTGTGGCTACATTACACATTGCCAATTTAAACTAACTTATTGTAACAATTAACCAGATTCATAGTAAACCATAATAAACTGAGTGTCCAAAATGGAAAAACATACTCAGCGTCCTCAATATGTACCACCATAAGATAGGTCGTGTCCCCCTTTTGTGTCAACAACTGCTTGGGTTCTTCTTTTCCAACTATCTCACACAAAATATCTACATTTTATATGATGAGTAACAGTGAGTGATATATAATGCTTAATATGCAAACACTGATGTGTATAAGGGTTTAGTTAGACAGGTCACTCACCAAACAATTCTGTCTCACTGACGTCGTGATCACTTATGATGTTAGTAACATTCTTTAACCTGAACGACAGAGGAACAAAAGGACTGCCATCAAGCAGCCTAATGACTGTTCGGCGAACGAAAGTCAGCTTGTATTTGTGAGGCGTCGTTTTGACTTTCATGTTGTTTGCTCCAACAATGAAGTTTTGCAGCTCGTAAAATCTACCTCCAGTAAGTGTTGAGTTGAACTGGTGCACCAGATTTTTGGGGACAGTTGCATGCATTCAGCCCCCCTGAAACAGGAAATTTTAAATGGCTTAACAAATATAGCAACAGATAGGGTCGATGAGAATAAAGTTAACACTAACAAAATAGGATATAACCAACAACGTAAACTTGCCTTCTCATCAACAAATATCATCTCCACTGAAAAGATTTCACTCTTGTTGTTTGTGTTTGGTACTCTCCACAGGAGCGTAATGTATACATGAAACTTCCATGTCAGTTTTGTTGGAGTTGCCATGTCAATGAAATCAGTTTTTGCCTCCATGTTTTCCTGCAAGCATTTACGGGGGAATGTTGGTGGCATCACTGAAAATGGTAATGGAACAAACCGAAACTAAGTAAAGACGAAGACGAAAGTAAATGGTAACCTGTCCGGACCAATTGTGTTAACGAAACGCAGGTTCACAAAGTGAGAAGCTACACGCTTTATGATAGATACAATATGGAGAGAATCCTGCTGTTCTTATTGTTTTCATTTCGTGTAGTACTGAAGCTGTGGTCGATGTTACTGTGCGCCCATCACGGATGCGGAAAGACGGAATTAGCCTCGGAGGGAAGTTTGGGCGGGAAATTGAGACGTGAGGGTGCGACACGTGTTCACCGATGGTGTGGGGCCGGGGTGGGAGTTTCTGTCTTTAATATATAGATAGATTACCCAACGTATCTATCCAATCTGGCAGGAAGGCACGTGTCTTTATTTCAGGCCATTTTCTTCCCAACCAAGGTTGTGTGTCTTTCCTCTATTTTTCTCTTAGTCCTCCTTCATTTTCAAGCACTTATGAACTCTACAAGTTTTCTGTCCTTAGACATTTTTATTTTTATGGACGGGACATACGCGTGCATCTCATGGACTTGAACAAAACTATTAAATAGATAAATTTGTTCCGTTAAACATGGTGGATTAAAAGAGAATACTGATAATGATATTATAAATAATTGCCTTATATGAGTATATAAATGATATATCTCTTTATAAATTAAAATAAGATAAAAATAATTATAATAAACTCAAAAAATAAGATAAATAAATTTTTAACATAAATTACATAATTTAAACAACATCTAGAAAAAGGTTGAATTTTTCCTTTTTTTTCTTATTATTTTTTTCAAAGAAGAAGAAAAGGTTGAGTCAAAGACACGGCTCCCCATTGTTAATTTCGTCAACAGCTCCTCTCTTCTGCTCTTGTTTGATTCTGTTGGCTAAAGCTTCGGAGAAGAAAAAGGGGAAAGAAAAAGATGAAGCAAGTTTTTCTTCTTCTGTTCTTATTGGCCTCTGCAGTGACCCTCTCAGTGTCTGAGTCCCATTCCTCTTCTTTAAATCCTCACACTGCTGAGTCCTTCAATGTCAGCTATATCCAGGTACTGCTAACTGTGCTACATCACTTGAATCAAAATAGAAAATGGAAACCCCCTTTTATTTAACTCTTTTTTTATTTCTTGTTTTTATGGCCAATATTTGAAGATGAAGGCTTATTTTTTTTTCTCAAAATGTTTCTTTAAATAGCTGAAGAATCAGGAGAGTTGTCCTTACACGGTGGTTATATCCACTAGCTGTTCTTCACCTTCTTATACAAGCGATCAGATCAGTATTTCTTTTGGGGATGCTTATGGAAACCAGGTTTTCCCTTTTCCTTTCATTCAATTCAATTTCCTCATTTGTTTGTTACTTTTTTTATGTGAAGGAGCTTGCCTAAACTATTAGAGGGTTGAAAATATGTTTATCTGGTTCAAAAGGGATAATTTTGATTGCTGAAATATGTTGGTTTTTGTTGAACTATGAACAAACCCCCAATTGGGAGTTTGTAATTGAACTTGGAATCATGGATTTTGAGTATTTTCGTCTGAGTTCGTTGTTGTTGTTGCATAATAAGTTTTCTTTCCTTTTGTTTCACTGGTTTTGATGGTGGGGTTGATGGTGATGGCCTGATGGGTTTAGCATTAATTTTGCCGTGGATATTTTGAACTCCATCTGCATATTTTGTTAGTTTCTACTTAAATCAGTTCTGTATTGAATCTTTTATATGCTCTGAAGTGCACCTTTTGCTTCTATATGCGTGTGTAGAAAGGCTTACTGCCTAACAAGGATGTTGTAGGATTGGTTGCCCTTGAATTAAGTAAGAGTCTCTATATGACTAAACCTTGTAAGGATTATAAGTACAACCTTGGTCAAAACTGTAATGTATCAGCAAAAATTAAGTGTAAAAGGTGTCGTGGCTGAATGGTGTATTTCAATTATGATACTAAAGCCAAATGCCCAAATCAATTGATGGCTTTTGAATCCATGTTTGTTAATTGCATAACCATAGAACAGGTTCAAAGTGCAATCTGAAAAAAATAAGCCTCAATCTGTACATAAATTTAATTAATTAAGGTAGCTACTTTGAATCATTGGAAATTCATATTCTTCCCTTTCACATGTTTAATATCAGATATATGTGCCGAGACTGGATGATCCAGCTTCAGGAACGTTTGAGCGGTGTTCTTCAGATACCTTCCAGATAAACGGTCCTTGTACATATCAGATATGTTATGCGTACCTATATAGATCTGGATTAGATGGTTGGGAACCTGAAAGTGTGAGAATCAATTGGAAACTTGAAAGCGTGAGAATCAATGGTTACAACAGCAGGCCTGTTACTTTCTATTACAACAGCAGGCCTGTTACTTTCTATTACAACACATTCATCCCCAGGGATCCTTGTTTCGGCTTTAATTCGTGCAACGATGCTTTTCTTCATACCCTGTATCTGCTCAGAAATCGCTTATATGTATTGTTGTAGGTCTTGTTCTTAGTTTTTGGTCGTAAGTTTATGTGCTTTTCATCTTCTGTATCTCCTCTTCCTTGTAGCCAAGAAAACATACTTACATGCAGAAAAACTAGTGATGCTATATGTTGAAAACCTTTGGACTAAGTCAGTTGATCATGTGGCTTTCTTGTTTTTGTTTGATACATGATCATTTTAATGTTTGAATAAATAAGGCTCTATGGAACAATTGAGATATTTAAAGAGTTATTGCAAATTGAAGACATTAATTGATAAATTGTGGCAAATTGGTGCTTGCCAACAATTTATGCTGCATCAGAGGGAGTGAAAAATTGAAAAGAAGCAATAGGGGTAGAACTAATTGGAGGAAGTTTTAGAATTGAACAATCTCAAACTTGAAGATGTGATACTGTGATTTGATATAGGTTCATTCTTCTCAGTTTTCATTTTTACCAATCAACAATGGACAAACATTTCATCAATTTCGATCTTCTTAGTTCTTTTATTCATTGTCATGGTTTCATGCTAAGTAAGACTTGAGAGATGTGTAGAATTTTCAAGCTAGGTAAATGATATATGCTGATATGAGTCAACTTCGTAAGCATAAACTTCAGAATTTAACAGAACTTCCTCCTGATGGCTGCAAAAAAGGAATGGGGAAAGTCTCTATCTTCCATTAGTTTATTTGTTTCATCATTGAATGCTGGTGGGTGGGGTGGAAGCTGGAAAATTCTGCTTGCTGTGTCATAACCGTCCATTCTCCTGGACAGTCATGGAAGAAGATTGACATAATCACCATCATCAGAAGTCTAATTAGACTCAAATTAATCTGGTTCGAGTTTGGTCGCTCTACTTTGGAATAAAATTTTGTGGTGCTAGCTTTTGTTTTATCTATAAGATTCCAATTCAAGACTTTGTTTGAGAAAAATAAGCCTTAAACTACTTGAATCAAGTAAGTATTGGTATTAAGTTGAGCACTCTTGCACTATGATTGATTACATGTTTGTTTTAGTTAGCCAAATAGAATTGTTAGGCTTTTTTTTTTTTTTTTTTAAAGTCAGCCAATAATTTTACAAGTACTTCTTCCATTTACTATTAGTTGTCATTTTTGACTTTTTAAATTTGTTCTTGACTTAATATATCTAAATTTTAGATACATTAAGTTAAAAATGAATTTAAAAAGTCAAAAGTAATAACTAATAATGGACAAAACCATAAAGAATAATTTTAAGAATTGAGAATATATGTCTGATTATTCATCACACCTCTTTACAATAGGGGTAATCTTTATATCCCTAATCAAGTAATAGTTCTTAACTAACTATCTTTAATATTGGACTATCCTCCCGTTTAAATCAACCTTGGGGGAATAAAAGGAAAGTCCTGAGATGATTACTTCGGGATGATTAGTAAGCCCCAAATGTTATTAATCCTATTTCCACTTGTTTGCTTTCCCATGGTTTTGAACCCATAACACATGGGTTGGAGAGCCAATTCCAAACTATTAGGAGGAACTTGAGTTGGTTATTCCTAAGCTCCAATTTCTTGAGGTCCAACCTTTTAAGATTTAACTTTGGGCTAAGCTCTAGCAAAATGCCAAATAGGTCAAGACCTTGGGTCAGGTTAGTCGAGCCTACGTCTGACCTCGTGAGTCCAATAATTTGTTGCACTTATCATGCAAGATGATAACAATGACCCTGGATAAATGTAGGTCCGTTATAACAAGTTCATCTTGAGATAGGTGGAACCATTATTCAAACTCCACATAGTTGTATCTCAAACAAGTTGACCAAATTCAACTATAAAAACATATAACTTATGGTCATTGGGTATCACTTATTCCAATCTCATAATACTCACCAAAATCCTTGCGCTTTCTTAAGTGTCGAAGTGTCTTTGTAGGTACATCCCATCTCCTCTCACTTGCACCAGGAACTCAACGTTGGAGCTTCTATCAAGGTGTCTCCTCATCCATCTATTGTGTTCAGCCACAAACTTAGGGTGTCCACTGTTGACAACAGTGATTAATCCCTTCGTAGTAACTGAGCTCACACGAAGTGATCGATTGTTGGCCACTAATTTTTTTTATTCTCATGGGTGATGATCGAACTTAGACTAACATAGTTAAGGGACGAGATGAGTTACCATCACACCACACCTCGTGGTTAAGTATATCCTCTATAAGTTATAACTGTTAATTATTTTTATTTCACTCTAATCTTGGTAAATAAAAAGGGATTTGTGAAAGGAATGAAATGTCTATATTATTATTATGTTAGGTGAAATGACATATCATTTTATTATTTTATTCATTAATTATTGTTAACTCTCATATTAAAACTTAACAATTATTCTTCAATGGATAAATATTAATGTTTATTTGAGAAGTCATGCTATTATGATGATCTAATTTGCTAATTCTTGAATAATTACTATCACGAATATATGGAGTTAGGTAGAATCGATATCTTTGTGAGTGTGACTATTTAAGAATTACTCCTCTATTTCTTAATATTAATCATTTTGAGCTAATACACAAGAATTTAAAAAGTTATTAAATGACCTTAATTTTAATACAAAAAATAATCTTAATTTACTTAAGTATTTTTTGTATATTTCTATCTCTTTATTAATCACCCCTCCTTCCACCAAGTCCTTCCCCACTAATCTTTCTTAGATGTTTCAAAACGAGTTGACCCGACCCATTCGAGTTGGGTCACATCAGGTTGGACTCTTTTTGGTTATGTTATTTCGAAACTAGTAAAATGTTAGCCCATTTTTATTCAGGCCATTTTTTTGTTAGCCCATGGACTCATATTTTGTCAACTTAATTTTTTTTAATATATATACTAATTTAAAGTTGGTAAAGTTTGGTAATAATGTGTAATTAAATTTTATTTACTAAAAATAAAATAATTAGTTTATATAATGTTGAGATTATTTTGATGTATTTTTGAACTGATTTAGATCAATTTTCAGGTCTCAAATATTTGAATATAACTATATAATAAAGGAAATTATGGAAATGTATTTTACATTCAATTTAATCAATCAATACAACATACTAGAGCTATTTACAAATGCTTTGTAACTACTTTTAATTACATAAGTTACGTAATAAAACTATAACACTTTTTCTTATTACAGTTAATAAAAAAATACAAACCATTTACACTATGGGTCAAGCACTTTAAATTAGATGGACTAAGTTTGCACTAATGTAATTGTTCTACTCTAAAACACCATGTAAAGTGCTTCAAAAACTCAATACTCATGAGTTTCATTTTATACTTAGTAACATTTTCAGCCCTTAGAAGGCTCATTAATATTTAAATTTATTGAAGAAGTGCACATGTAAGGGAAAAAAATAAATGCATATCATGTTATTATTATAAATTATAATAATATAAAGGGGTGTTCGAGCCATCAAGCTAACCTAGCACAAAGCGGGTTAGGTTATGTTGGGTCAACTTAATTTTTTTTTCTTTATATTTTTTTAAACTAACCCACTCATATTTTCGAGTTATTCGAGCTGGCCTATCGGTTCAGCCCATCTCAACAGCTCTAATCTTCCCTCAAAGTAAAATTAGAATACAGTAGTTATTAATTTTACATTGAAATGTTAAATGAATTACTAAGATAGAATAATTTATTTTTTTAAAAGAAACTAATTTATTATTTTATTTAAAAGATTTAAATAAAAACAAAGGGCAGTGAACCGACAAAAAGGTTGTTAGTCAGTTATCCAAGGGCGTAGGAGAAGATCCGATGGCGGGGAATGTTTCCACCGCCAAAAACTGCTCTGCTTCCTCACTCACTCCTCACTGCCATAAACCTTCCTTCAGACCAGGAGACAATCTCTCTCGCTCTCTCTCTCTCTCTCAGACCAGGGGACGAGTACCGGCGCGAGAATAGCTCCGAGGTGGTTGAGCTTAAGAAAGACAAGAAGAAGAAGAAGAAGAAGAAGAATAAGAAGGTTAAGTTGGAGGAACCTTTGTTGATGGAAGAGGAAGAGGCTGAGGAGAAGAACAGGAAGAAGAAAGAGAAGAAGAAGAAGAAGGAGGAGGAGGATCTCAATGCGGTTTCCAGGTTCAGGATATCGGAACCGCTGAGGGAGAAGCTGAAGGAGAAGGGAATTGGATCGCTGTTTCCAATTCAGGCCATGACCTTCGATACCATTCTCGATGGCAATGATTTGGTTGGTCGGGCTCGCACTGGTCAGGTGCCGTTCTCTTCTTACTAATTCTATCGACCCCATTTTCTGTGTGTATAATATTAATCTATAATCAGTTTTTGTGTCTGAAAGACTATGCCTATTTGTGAGGTTAGAGGTGGACAATTGCAATAAATTGGTGTAGTTTCTAGTTGAACTTGTCTTCTTTTGTTGAATTCTCTGCATTGGTCTTTTTAATCATAGGGTTGGTAAAAAATTGGTGCAGTGTTAATCTAGTGACACCCGAGTAATTTGTGTTTGAAAGATAATGTGATTAAGGCTGCATTATTAGTTCTGTAGCTGCTGCGGCCTTTTGGAAACAGTGAAAACGAATAATTGAATGTATGATGTTCTGCTTTTGATTTTGACTGTTCTGAATGTTTTTTATTTCATCTCAATTGTCATCTTTGGGGAAAATGCAGGGTAAAACACTGGCCTTTCTGTTGCCCATAGTAGAGTCCTTAACAAATGGTCCTACGAAAGCATCGAGAAAGACTGGCTATGGCAAGCCTCCGATTGTTCTCGTGCTTTTACCGACTAGGGAATTGGCCTGTCAGGTATAATGTTTCACGAGCTGGTTGTAGAAATATTTTTTTTTTTTACTTGTGACTGTTGGATGGGATATTATTCCTTCTTTTATGTGTATGTATTTTTGATCGTGGAGTGTTTGCATCAGGTGCATGCTGATTTTGAATTTTATGGTGGGGCAATGGGATTAATATCTTGTTGTTTATATGGTGGAGCCCCATATCAAGGCCAAGAAATTAAGCTTAGGAGAGGTGTTGATATTGTTGTTGGCACACCAGGCCGCATAAAGGTTATTACTGTATTACTAATTGATTGTATGTAAAAGCTTTGTTGTTTCTTGATATGAAGTATAAATATTAATTATTGCATTTGGCAGAAGCTTTAGTTCTTGTGTTTAAGACAATATTTGTCAATATTTTTCTTAACTTCCATGATGCATGTTTTGGTGCAGGATCATATAGAGAGGGAAAATATTGACCTGAGCCAACTAAAATTTCGTGTCCTTGATGAAGCAGATGAGATGCTGAGGGTGGGTTTTGTTGAAGATGTTGAGCTTATTCTAGGTATTTTTTTTCCCCATTGCATGGTTGCTGTTAGTGTCAATTCTCAGATGATTTATTTGTATTGACCCGAGCCAATTAAGGTTCCATGAATTAATTGTGATACTATTTACTCCTCAACTTATCAATTATTAATCTTCTTAGTTAATTATAGCAAGAGTTGCAAGAATAATTTGGAATGTTGTCATCTTTTTGTGAAAATACACGCTTCATGGTAGAGTGTACTTCGTTTGACTCTTAAGTGGAGACAGTGTTCTCTATTTTTCCTCAGCACATGATGCTTTGCAAATTGCAATTGAGATTGCCCAAGGTTTTTGTGTTCTTTCATTATATTGGATAAGATTTTTTCTGTATCGTAGTGGTCTCTTATTCGATCATTTGCAGGCAAGGTAGAAAATGTTAGTAAGGTCCAGACACTTCTTTTCAGTGCTACCTTGCCAGACTGGGTCAAGCATGTATGCTTCTATGTGATAATTTCTAGTTTATACCGATTGGCTGTTAAATTTTACTCCTTTAACTTTATCCAATGTTATTCTTGCTAGATTGCTGCAAAATTTCTGAAGCCAGATAAGAAAACTGCTGACCTTGTTGGAAATACAAGAATGAAGGCCAGCACTAATGTTAGGCATATTGTTCTTCCCTGCACAAGCTCTGCCAGGTCCCAGCTTATCCCAGACGTTATTCGCTGTTACAGCAGGTGAATTTTTATTATGCAGATTGTCTTTGGCATTCACTTTTTATATCTGTTTAGTCTATCAAATCTTAATCTTATATTGTTTGACACATGGTTCTGGTTCAGTGGAGGCCGGACAATTATATTTACTGAGACGAAGGAGTCTGCTTCACAACTTGCAGGTTTGGTGCCTGGAGCAAGAGCTCTCCATGGTGACATACAGCAGGCACAACGTGAGGTGAGCTAATAAATAAATTTTGATATAGTTGTTGACTAGTGATCTTTTGTACTTTAAACTTTGATATCCTTATGGATGGATGTGTTTTCTCTTTCACATTTTTTTTTTTAAAAATTTCATTGCGTGCTATATTTGCCTTTTTTGTTTGCTCTTAATTCTGTCCTGTTTACTGCAGGTTACATTGTCTGGCTTCAGGTCTGGGAAATTCATGACATTAGTCGCCACAAATGTGGCAGCTCGAGGTCGGGATATTAATGACGTTCAATTAATTATACAGGTACATTTTTTTTTTCATGGCTACAAACAATCTATTGGACGGTTCTTATACTTTCCACAATCTGGTATGCTGATATCTATACTTGATTTAGTGTGAACCCTCAAGGGATGTAGAAGCCTATATCCATCGTTCTGGACGCACAGGAAGAGCAGGTATCTATGGGATTTCACTGTTGGTTTACAATGGGATTATGATATGGTTATCAATTTTCAGATTATACTGTGGTTTGGTTTCTCTTTTCAGGTAATAGTGGAGTTGCTGTTATGCTTTTTGATCCAAGAAGGTCAAATATATCTAAAATAGAAAGAGAATCAGGTGTAAAGTTTGAACACATATCTGCTCCTCAGCCTGATGATATTGCCAGAGCTGTTGGCAGGGAAGCTGCTGAAATGATCGCCCAAGTGTCTGATAGGTATGCTTGTTATTTGCTGCTTGTGTTGAATGCTGTCTTTTGTTGTTAACATATGTCATAAATGCAGTGTGATTCCTGCATTCAAGTCTGCTGCTGAGGAGCTTTTGAATAACTCTGGTTTATCGGTCGTCGAATTACTTGCAAAGGCTCTAGCCAAGGCTGTTGTGAGTTGATGTTCTTTCACATTTTCCCCATTTCTTGTTCTTATAAGTTCTTTTAATATCAAATCCTTTTTCTTCAATATTTTTCTGAGTTGGAGAACTTTTGGCTTATCATATATTGTGCAGGGTTATACTGAGATAAAGAAGAGATCACTTCTCACTTCCATGGAGATAAGAAATTGGGCTTTCAAATTAATGTAGATGTGGATTATTTTTCATCAGTTTATGATTGCAATTTTTTTGTTCTTTTTGTGTGGCTATGCATGCAATTACGACACGACAAACTCAGGAATGGAAAGAGTCTGATTATCTGAATGAATGAATTTTTGTTGTTGACTGGCCATAAATTTGAAGTATCATTTATGAATATTTACAACTTTTTTGACACTTTTCTTTCATTGGCTGTTGTCAGTTTTGCATACGGAGTCTTGAGGAGATTCTTGCCTGAAGAGAAGGTTGAGGCAGTGAAGGGTCTTACTCTCACTGCAGATGGAAATGGTGTTGTTTTTGATGTACCAGCTGAAAAGTTAGATACATATCTTGCAGGTAAAGTTCTATTTAACCATCTCTAGCAGAGAACATGGTTGTAAATTTCTACATTTAGTTCTTATCTTGGTCATGCTTTGTCCTTCAGATCAGGAAAATGCCGCAAATGTAAGTCTAGATGTGTTAAAAGCATTGCCACGCTTGCAAGAAAGAGATCAATCAAGAGGGGGCCGATGTGGTGGCAGTGGCGGCGGCGGCGGCAGCCGTGGTGGTGGATTCAGTGATAGAAGTGGTGGGAACAGGTTTTCAGGTAGAAGAGGTGGTGGTGGTGGCGGCAGGAATAATAGATTTTCAAACGATAGGTTCTCCAGTGGTGGTGGGAACTGGGGCGAAAAGAGATGATGAAGCAGATAATAGGGCAGGGATAACAGATAGATTATATATATACTGCCCTTGTTTTTGGTTTTCTTTTTGTTAGTTGATAAATAGCCTCTTGTTTGTGTAATTTTATTCTTGACCGGAAAGTGTAACAATGACAATGTTAGAATTCTAACAGGTGTGAGCCTCATTCCGATATCATCTAATAGTGTGTTGACACGGAATTCCATGTGATATTCCTTTCCTTGAGGTGCACAGAAAGACCGTCTGTCTAATAATTATTTGATTAGCTCCTAATCCTTCGTGTTAATCCAATTGTGCAAATGGGTCCAAACTAATTCTAGTTAACTAGCTCCTTGTTTGTACAGATAATCTCATACGTACGTTCACAATTAAACACAAACATGCAAGGAATATTTTATAAACCCCACAAATTTAATATAACAAGATTATAAATACTAATGAGTGGTTCAACTTACCATGAAGTCCGTACCAACAAGTTTTTGGTCCGTTCATTGTTCTCACAATTGAGGCGGAAAGCTACGCAGTTAATAAACTGAAAATCAACAATAGATAACATGATGTCAAAATTTACAGCAATCAAAGCATTTCTCTAAGTAAAGTTAGATTGTAATACACTCTTTTACGCTAATATCTCTAAGTAAATGGGACTCAAGTAATTTGGATAAAAAATTGGACTAACAAATTAATAATAATTTTCATGTATAGCATGGGTGTTAAACTAGTAAAATAAAGGTCAAATTGTATCTCTATACTACTAGAAGAATGTAATCTTTTAATTTTTAATTTTAACATCTATTTGTAGGTGGATTCTTAGCTATCCTATGGGATAAATATTCTATGATACTTAATTTATTCATTTTTAATAATTTTTATAATTAAATTTATTAATTTTTGTTATCATTTATGATATAAAATGACATATTAATGAATTATATGATCTAATATCATAAATTAATACTTTTTAATATAATATTTGTAGAGAAGTCGACGGCGGGGCGACGGAGAGGAGCGATGGGGGTGGACAGCTGCGATNGGTACAGGGTAAAGGGGGGCTGGGGGTTGTTTGCAATTTTTCTTTTTTTAAAATTTTAAATAAAAAACGGGTCGGGTCAGGTGGTAATCCGGGTGTGGATCATGGGTTGAGTTTTTGGGTTATGTCACGTGGCATCCCACGTGGCACGCCACGTCAGCACTATAAGCATCCACGTCAGCGCAGTCAACTCCCATCCAGCTCCAGGGACTAAAATCAAACTTTTAGATTTCGCAGGGACTAAAACCAAACCCTCACCCTTTTGTGCCTTGGTCCACATAATTATGTTAGGATTGAGTCCGTCAATAAAAACCATTAGATGATGCTATTAAACCGCTATTGATTAGTCAACAATAAAAATTTACGGTGGTTATTAGGGTTGACTCTAATTGAAAATAAAGATGATGACAAATATAGTGTGAACATTGTGTTAAGTGTTTCAATTATAATAGCACAGGTCCAATATAAATTATATTACTCATGGATAAGTTTTAAAAAGTGCTCGGCCATAGAAGAAGACCCATTCCCATTCGCAACTACAGCAGCCCATAGAGAGCTGAAGCAACAAAACACTTGGTTCAAATCCAAAGAGGCCCGAAATGGAGCAAGCAAGCAAATCAATGAAGCTTTCACATGAACTAGATGAACTAGCATTCTTAAGTCCAAGTCTCGTGGCCAATTACATTAGATTTGCAAGAGTGAAATCAACAAGAATATGCTGCTGAATCTTCGGGTACACAAAGCACAAAAGAACAGCATCACAACTCATACGAGGACAACTTTTTGTACAAAGGACTGATCATGGACAAATGAAATTTTGATAACACACCAAAAACTGCAACGATCAGAACATGAAGGACTGCAAAACGGTCAGAAAATTCTGATTCAAATAGGAAAAGAACGGAGCTAAGCCATTCAGAAAAAAAGAGCGTAGAATTCATCCTACAAGATAAACAAGCAACCAACAAATTCGTGAAAGCTATTTCTTTCTTTTTCTCCACTCTTCTATTCCAAAAACTGATGTGATTGTTGAAGAGAATTCTTTCTTACTCTAGATTTATTGTTTCGTTTGTTTTGAGTGAGAAGGAGTCTAGCAATAGGTCAGACGACCTGACTGTTTTAGTAAAAAGAGCAGGCTCAGACAATCTTCAAAGTCTGTTTTAATAAATAGGTCACGTCGGTCTGTTTACTCACAAATGTTCATTTGTGTTTACCTCAATGAAGGTCGAACTCAAGACCTCTGCCATTCAGAGCAATGCTTTATTCACTAGAGTAACATTACTTTTTACATTTTATGCAATTATATTTGTTAATATAATTTTATTATTTAATTTTTCATTTTAAATAAACTATAATCTAAAGAGTTCCTAGGACTTTCACACACTCTCATCTCATCTGAATAATGTGAGAGTTTTGCTAGCATTTTCCTTTTTATTTTTTGTTGGTCAAATGACATATATTCTATTTATGATCTTACTATCACATACTAAGCAAGAAAATTGGTGGTATACATAACAAAGTTGAGCAAACATTTTTGGGATATGAACTTTGGTTTCTTAATGATAAAATCAATGGTTTAAAATTTGATTTTCCTCTCACATAAAAGATATTCACGTTGCTCAGACTTATCTTGTGATCTGTTTCTTCATGGGCATACCTCAGCAGCTTATAACTTTAGAGTTTCAATTCTTTATTGAAAATGTCTTTTTGATTCATATTGAATTTATACATTCTTGCTTGTTATATAGTAAATGTTATATATTCACTTAAAATCTCTCCCTTCTCTCAAGAAATACCTTTATATATATATATATATATATAT
>QANU01094067.1:0-38342 GCA_003254905.1 Nissolia schottii | reverse complement strand
AAAATACCTCACATGATTAGCGCATGACTACTAACAAATATTTTGACAAGAAATGAAGTTAACAAAAGTTTTGTTTTGCACATTCAACAAGAGTCCTGGGCTAATTTGCAGCATTTCAAAACTCATGGCTAACTAAAAGTGCACGTAACCTGTAGCCTATATTGCAAATAAAAGTTTTCACATTTAATATAAAAAATAGGATAAAACATTTGCAAAGCAAATGAATTGAACTGATAGTTCTTAGTATTGGATGAAGCAAATGCTATATATTATTACTGGAAGCATTCGATTTGCCAATAGGTCGAAACGGAGGAACAGAAACATTGTAATTTTGGTAACAAACCAAAAACTCAATGTTGTTTGAGTGGAACAGAAGGATAAAGCGGGGGAGGGTGAGGAACATATGTTTGGTTACTAGGCTCAGAAGGAGGAACACGCCCCTTTGAGAACATACTAAAATTAAATACTTGTTTATGACCCTTTTGTAGCATACCACCAAAATTCAAATCATCTTTGGAAGTTTGGATATTCCTGGCCCATGTTGTTGGAGAACTTGAAAGGCACAAAGACACTACTACTATTGTCAGTGCCATACTCTTGAGGACCATACTTTGTCTCCTTGCCATCATCATCATCATCATCATCACGTTCTTCACTTAATTTGCGTCTCTGAATCTTAATTTGTGTGGGGCTAAACCTTTGTCCCTTTTATCCCTTTAAATAGCTCTTAGTAGTTTCTCTAACGGGAAATCAACTAACAATGATCAAATTCCACTGGCCATGTTACAGATTTTTTACCTTTCTGTGTTGATTTTCATTGAAATCTAGTTTTATTTTATTTTCTTATTTATGTCCTGCGAGAGTCCCCGTAACCTGGTGATTTTATGGCATTAATTTGTTAGTATTCATAGCTGATTTCATGGTCAAAAGTACACATAGGTGACATTAAAAGACATTAATTTGCCACTACTTAAAATAATAACTAATAAATGTTTTTTGATTTCTAAATCCGTTATTGACTTAATTTGATTAGCTATAATTATACCTAGATATATATTTAAAAATAAAAAAATTATTATTATTATTAGTGGATGGAGGGAGTAATATATTTAGTAATTCAATCATTTTAGTGACACATAGGGTTATCAAGGAGAATTATTTATACAATTACTTCATCCATTTTTAAATAATTATTTATTTTTTATTTTACCCAAATATTAAAAAATTATAAAAAAAAGTCTCCAAATTAAAAAAAAAGTTTAACAATATTTTTAAAAGTTATTTCTGTTAATTTCTTCGTGTATTACTCTGTTTTTCTTCCATTATTTTCATTCTAACACGTTTTTAAAGCTTTATATAATTCTGACATCCATTTAAGTTTTATAAGGAGGATTATCTCAATTGTTTTAAAACTTATAAATATTAAAATATAATTAATTTTTTAATAAAGAGTAAATTAAAAATACCTTTTAGCAAAAATTAATATTAAATAATAAAAATAATTGACTAGCACGAATATTCCGCTGGTTATAATAATCTTGTATATTGGAAATAACTTATTCTTATTTGAAAAACAACACTGTAGAAACTAAAAAGATTGTATACCCCAAAAAAGTAAAAAAAAATAAAATCAAAAGATTACAAAAATCAATAATCTAATATTTATTGCAAAAGCAACCCCTCGAAGTTTCTCCATATCCATATATATTACCCAACGTACCTATCCAATCTGGCAGGAAGGCACGTGTCTTTATTTCAGGCCATTTTCTTCCCAACCAAGGTTATGTGTCTTTCCTTTGTTTTTCTCTTAGTCCTCCTTCATTTTCAAGCACTTATTATGAACTCTACCAAGTTTTCTGTCCTTAGACATTTTTATTTTTATGGACGGGACATACGCGTGCATCTCATGGACTTGAACAAAACTATTAAATAGACATATTTGTCCCGTTAAACATGGTGGAAAACAGGGAAAAGAATACAGAAAAGACCCCAAAAAAATGATTAAAAGAGAATACTGATAATAATATTATAAATAATTGCCTTATATGAATATATAAATGATATATCTCTTTATAAATTAAAATAAGATAAAAATAATTATAATAAACTTAAAAAATAAGATAAATAAATTTTTAACACAAATTACATAATTTAAACAACATCTAGAAAAAGGTTGAATTTTTCCTTTTTTTTTTCTTATTATTTTTTTCAAAGAAGAAGAAAAGGTTGAGCCAAAGACACGGCTCCCCATTGTTAATTTCGTCAACAGCTCCTCTCTTCTGCTCTTGTTTGGTTCCGTTGGCTAAAGCTTCGGAGAAGAAAAAGGGGAAAGAAAAAGATGAAGCAAGTTTTTCTTCTTCTGTTCTTATTGGCCTCTGCAGTGACCCTCTCAGTGTCTGAGTCCCATTCCTCTTCTTTAAATCCTCACACTGCTGAGTCCTTCAATGTCAGCTATATCCAGGTACTGCTAACTGTGCTACATCACTTGAATCAAAATAGAAAATGGAAACCCCCTTTTATTTAACTCTTTTTTTATTTCTTGTTTTTATGGCCAATATTTGAAGATGAAGGCTTATTTTTTTTTCTCAAAATGTTTCTTTAAATAGCTGAAGAATCAGGAGAGTTGTCCTTACACGGTGGTTATATCCACTAGCTGTTCTTCACCTTCTTATACAAGCGATCAGATCAGTATTTCTTTTGGGGATGCTTATGGAAACCAGGTTTTCCCTTTTCCTTTCATTCAATTCAATTTCCTCATTTGTTTGTTACTTTTTTTATGTGAAGGAGCTTGCCTAAACTATTAGAGGGTTGAAAATATGTTTATCTGGTTCAAAAGGGATAATTTTGATTGCTGAAATATGTTGGTTTTTGTTAAACTATGAACAAACCCCCAATTGGGAATTTGTAATTGAACTTGGAATCATGGATTTTGAGTATTTTCGTCTGAGTTCGTTGTTGTTGTTGCATAATAAGTTTTCTTTCCTTTTGTTTCACTGGCTTTGATGGTGGGGTTGATGGTGATGGCCTGATGGGTTTAGCATTAATTTTGCCGTGGATATTTTGAACTCCATCTGCATATTTTGTTGGTTTCTACTTAAATCAGTTCTGTATTGAATCTTGTATAGGCTCTGAAGTGCACCTTTTGCTTCTATATGTGTGTGTAGAAAGGCTTACTGTCTAACACGGACGTTGTAGGATTGGTTGCCCTTGAATTAAGTAAGAGTCTCTATATGACCAAACCTTATAAGGATTATAAGTAGAACCTTGGTCAAAACTGTAATGTATCAGCAAAAATTAAGTGTAAAAGGTGTCTTGGCTGAATGGTGTATTTCAATTATGATAATAAAGCCAAATGTCCAAATCAATTGATGGCTTTTGAATCCAGGTTTGTTAATTGCATAACCATAGAACAGGTTCAAAGTGGAATCTGAAAAAAATAAGCCTCAATCTGTACATAAATTTAACTAATTAAGGTAGCTACTTTGAATCATTGGAAATTCATATTCTTCCCTTTCACATGTTTAATATCAGATATATGCGCCGAGACTGGATGATCCAGCTTCAGCAACGTTTGAGCGGTGTTCTTCAGATACCTTCCAGATAAACGGTCCTTGTGCATATCAGATATGTTATGTGTACCTATATAGATCTGGATTAGATGGTTGGAAACCTGAAAGTGTGAGAATCAATGGTTACAACAGCAGGCCTGTTACTTTCTATTACAACACATTCATCCCCAGGGATACTTGGTTCGGCTTTAATTTGTGCAACAGTGCTTCTTCTTCTTCATACCCCGTATCTGCTCAGAAATGGCTTATATGCATTGTTCTAGGACTTGTTCTTAGTTTTTGGTTGTAAGTTTATGTGCTTTTCATCTTCTGTATCTCCTCTTCCTTGTAGCCAAGAAAACATAGTACTTACATGCAGAAAAACTAGTGATGCTATATGTGGAAAACCTTTGGACTAAGTCAGTTGATCAAGTGGCTTTCTTGTTTTTGTTTGATACATGATCATTTTAATGTTTGAATAAATAAGGCTCTATGGAACAATTGAGATATTTAAAGAGTTATTGCAAATTGAAGACATTAATTGATAAATTGTGGCAAATTGGTGCTTGCTAACAATTTATGCTGCATCAGTGGGAGTGAAAAATTGAAAGGAAGCAATAGGGGTAGAACTAATTGAAGTTTTAGAATTGAACAATCTCAAACTTGAAGATGTGATACTGTGATTTGATATAGGTTCATTCTTCTCAGTTTTCATTTTTACCAATCAACAATGGACAAACATTTCATCAATTTCGATCTTCTTAGTTCTTTTATTCATTGTCATGGTTTCATGCTAAGTAAGACTTGAGAGATGTGTAGAATTTTCAAGCTAGGTAAATGATGTATGCTGATATGAGTCAACTTCCTAAGCATAAACTTCAGAATTTAACACAACTTCCTCCTGATGGCTGCAAAAAAGGAATGGGGAAAGTATCTTTCTTCCATTAGTTTATTTGTTTCATCATTGAATTCTGGTGGGTGGGATGGAAGCTGGAAAACTCTGCTTGCTGTGTCATACCCGTCCATTCTCCTGGACAGTCATGGAAGAAGATTGACATAATCACCATCATTAGAAGTCTAATTAGACTCAAATTAATCTGATTCGAGTTAGGTCGCTCCACTTTGGAATAAAATTTTGTGGTGCTAGCTTTTGTTTTATCTATAAGATTCCAATTCAAGACTTTGTTTGAGAAAAATAAGCCTTAAACTACTTGAATCAAGTAAGTATTGGTATTAAGTTGAGCACTCTTGCACTATGATTGATTACATGTTTGTTTTAGTTATCCAAATAGAATTGTTAGGCTTTTTTTTAAAGTCAGCCAATAATTTTACAAGTACTTCTTCCATTTACTATTAGTTGTCATTTTTGACTTTTTAAATTTGTTCTTAATATATCTGAAGGTTAGATACATTAAGTTAAAAATGAGTTTAAGAAGTGAAAAGTAACAAATGGGCAAAACCATAAAGAGTAATTTTAAGAATTGAGAATGTATGTCTGATTATTCATCACACCCCTTTACAATAAGGGTAATCTTTATATCCCTAGTCAAGTAATAGTTCTTAACTAACTATCTTTAATATTGGACTATCCTCCCGTTTAAATCAACCTTGGGGGAATAAAAGGAAAGTCCGGAGACATGATTACTTCGGGATGATTAGTAAGCCCCAAATGTTATTAATCCTATTTTTACTTTTTTGCTTTCCCATGGTTTTGAACCCATAACACATGGGTTGGAGAACCAATTCCAAACTATTAGGAGGAACTTGAGTTGGTTATTCCTAAGCTCCAATTTCTTGAGGTCCAACCTTTTAAGGTTTAACTTTGGATTAAGCTCTAGCAAA
This sequence comes from Nissolia schottii, assembly GCA_003254905.1. Taxonomy (NCBI): domain Eukaryota; kingdom Viridiplantae; phylum Streptophyta; class Magnoliopsida; order Fabales; family Fabaceae; genus Nissolia; species Nissolia schottii. The sequence goes on along the minus strand of QANU01094067.1, from coordinate 32,952 downwards.
ATGCCAAATAGGTCAAAACCTTGGGTCAGGTTAGCCGAGCATACATCTGACCTCGTGAGTCCAATAATTCGTTGCGCTTATCATGCAAGATGATAACAATGACCCTGGATAAATGTAGGTTCGTTATAACAAGTTCATCTTGAGATAGGTGGAACCACTATTCAAACTCTATACGGTTGTATCTCAAACAACTTGACCTAATTCAACTATAAAAACATATTAACTTATGGTCATTGGGTATCACTTATTCCAATCTCATAATACTCACCAAAACCCTTGCGCTTACTTGAGTGTCAAAGTGCCTTTGTAGGTACATCCCATCTCCTCTCACTTGCACCAGGAACTCAACGTTGGAGCTCCTGTCAAGGTGTCTTCTCATCCATCTATTGTGTTCAGCCACAAACTCAGGGTGTACACTGTTGACAACAGTGATTAATCCCTTCGTAGTAACTGAGCTCACATGAAGTGATCGATTGTTGGCCACTAATTGTTTTTTATTCTCATGGGTTATGATCGAACTTAGACTAACATAGTTAAGGGACGAGATGAGTTACTATCACACCACACCTCGTGGTTAAGTATATCGTCTATAAGTTATAACTGTTAATTATTTTTATTCTACTCTAATCTTGGTAAATAAAAAGGGATTTGTGAAAGGAATGAAATGTCTATATTATTATTATGTTAGGTGAAATGACATATCATTTTATTATTTTATTTATTAATTATTGTTAACTCTCATATTAAAACTTAACAGTTATTCTTCAATGGATAAATATTAATGTTTATTTGAGAAGTCATGCTATTATGATAATCTAATTTGCTAATTATTGAATAATTATTGTCACGAATATATGGAGTTAGGTAGAATCGATATCTTTGTGAGTGTGACTATTTAATAATTACTCCTCTATTTCTTAATATTAATCATTTTGAGCTAATACACAAGAATTTAAAAAGTTATTAAATGACCTTAATTTTAATACAAAAAATAATCTTAATTTACTTAAGTATTTTTTGTATATTTCTATCTCTTTATTAATCACCCATCTTTCCACCAAGTCCTTCGACACTAATCTTTCTTAGATGTTTCAAAACGAGTTGACCCGACCCATTTGAGTTGGGTCACATCAGGTTGGACTCTATTTGGTTATGTTATTTTCAAACTAGTAAAATGTTAGCCTATTTTTATTCAGGCCATTTTTTTGTTAGCCCATGGACTCATATTTTGTCAACTTAATATTTTTTTTAATATATATACTAATTTAAAGTTGGTAAAGTTTGGTAATAATTTGTAATTAAATTTTATTGACTAAAAATAAAATAATTAGTTTATATAATGTTGAGATTATTTTGGTTTATTTTTGAACTGATTTAGATTAATTTTCAAGTCTCAAATATTTGAATATAACTATATAATAAAGGAAATTATGGAAATGTATTTTACATTCAATTTAATCAATCAATACAACATACTAGAGCTATTTACAAATGCTTTGTAACTATCTTTTAATTACATAAGTTACGTAATAGAACTATAACACTTTTTTGTTTACAGTTAATAAAAAAAACACAAATCATTTACATTATGGTTCAAACACTTTAAATTAGATGGACTAAGTTTACACGAATGTAGTTGTTCTACCCTAAAACATCATGTAAAGTGCTTCAAAAACTCAATAGTCATGAGTTTCATTTATATTTAGTAACGTTTTCAGCTCGTTTGTCTGTTTATTAATATCCTCTATATTAGAGGGCTTCTTAATATTTAAATTTATTGAAGAAGTGCACATGTAAAGAGAAAAAATAAATGCATATCATATTATTATTATAAATTATAATAATATAAAGGGGTGTTCGGACCATCAGGCTAACCTAGCACAATGCGGATTAGGTTAAGTTGGACCAACTTATTTTTTTTCTTTATATTTTTTCAACCCAACCCACTCATATTTTCGAGTTATTCGAGCTGGCCCATCGGTTCAGCCCATTTCAACAGCTCTAATCTTCTCTCAAAGTAAAATTAGTATATAGTAGTTATTAATTTTACATTGAAATGTTAAATGGATTACTAATATAAAATAATTTATTTTTTTTAAAAGAAACTGATTTATTATTTTATTTAAAATATTTAAATAAAAACAAAGGGCGTTGAACCGACAAAAAGGTTGTTAGTCAGTTATCCAAGGGTGTAGGAGAAAATAGAAGATCCGATGGCGGAGAATGTTTCCACCGCCAAAAACTGCTCCGCTTCCTCACTCACTCCTCACTGCCATAAACCTTCCTTCAGACCAGGAGACATTCTCTTTCTCTCTCTACCCCCTGCGCCGCCATGCCTTCTCTCCATCTCTCAGATGCCACCCCAGAAGACAAGCAGAACAAGGACCATCCCCTCATCAACGAACAACCCCACGAATCCATAACAACAAGACCAACATAAGTTCCAAACTTGGCGCCAAACTGAGTCCCTCCCATTCCGGCGAAGATGGGGTGTTTGGGAACAACAAAAAGGTCAGGAAGAAGCGCAAGGCTTCAGATTCCGAGGTGGTGATGATGGGGACCCCACGTGGGGACGAGTACCGGAGCGAGAATAGCTCCGAGGTGGTTGAGCTTAAGAAAGACAAGAAGAAGAAGAAGAATAAGAAGGTTAAGTTGGAGGAACCTTTGTTGATGGAAGAGGAAGAGGCTGAGGAGAAGAACAGGAAGAAGAAAGAGAAGAAGAAGAAGAAGGAGGAGGAGGATCTCAATGCGGTTTCCAGGTTCAGGATATCGGAACCGCTGAGGGAGAAGCTGAAGGAGAAGGGAATTGGATCGCTGTTTCCAATTCAGGCCATGACCTTCGATACCATTCTCGATGGCAATGATTTGGTTGGTCGGGCTCGCACTGGTCAGGTGCCGTTCTCTTCTTACTAATTCTATCGACCCCATTTTCTGTGTGTATAATATTAATCTATAATCAGTTTTTGTGTCTGAAAGACTATGCCTATTTGTGAGGTTAGAGGTGGACAATTGCAATAAATTGGTGTAGTTTCTAGTTGAACTTGTCTTCTTTTGTTGAATTCTCTGCATTGGTCTTTTTAATCATAGGGTTGGTAAAAAATTGGTGCAGTGTTAATCTAGTGACACCCGAGTAATTTGTGTTTGAAAGATAATGTGATTAAGGCTGCATTATTAGTTCTGTAGCTGCTGCGGCCTTTTGGAAACAGTGAAAACGAATAATTGAATGTATGATGTTCTGCTTTTGATTTTGACTGTTCTGAATGTTTTTTATTTCATCTCAATTGTCATCTTTGGGGAAAATGCAGGGTAAAACACTGGCCTTTCTGTTGCCCATAGTAGAGTCCTTAACAAATGGTCCTACGAAAGCATCGAGAAAGACTGGCTATGGCAAGCCTCCGATTGTTCTCGTGCTTTTACCGACTAGGGAATTGGCCTGTCAGGTATAATGTTTCACGAGCTGGTTGTAGAAATATTTTTTTTTTTTACTTGTGACTGTTGGATGGGATATTATTCCTTCTTTTATGTGTATGTATTTTTGATCGTGGAGTGTTTGCATCAGGTGCATGCTGATTTTGAATTTTATGGTGGGGCAATGGGATTAATATCTTGTTGTTTATATGGTGGAGCCCCATATCAAGGCCAAGAAATTAAGCTTAGGAGAGGTGTTGATATTGTTGTTGGCACACCAGGCCGCATAAAGGTTATTACTGTATTACTAATTGATTGTATGTAAAAGCTTTGTTGTTTCTTGATATGAAGTATAAATATTAATTATTGCATTTGGCAGAAGCTTTAGTTCTTGTGTTTAAGACAATATTTGTCAATATTTTTCTTAACTTCCATGATGCATGTTTTGGTGCAGGATCATATAGAGAGGGAAAATATTGACCTGAGCCAACTAAAATTTCGTGTCCTTGATGAAGCAGATGAGATGCTGAGGGTGGGTTTTGTTGAAGATGTTGAGCTTATTCTAGGTATTTTTTTTCCCCATTGCATGGTTGCTGTTAGTGTCAATTCTCAGATGATTTATTTGTATTGACCCGAGCCAATTAAGGTTCCATGAATTAATTGTGATACTATTTACTCCTCAACTTATCAATTAATAATCTTCTTAGTTAATTATAGCAAGAGTTGCAAGAATAATTTGGAATGTTGTCATCTTTTTGTGAAAATACACGCTTCATGCTAGAGTGTGCTTCGTTTGACTCTTAAGTGGAGACAGTGTTCTCTATTTTTCCTCAGCACTTGATGCTTTGCAAATTGCAATTGAGATTGCCCAAGGTTTTTGTGTTCTTTCATTATATTGGATAAGAGTTTTTCTGTATCGTAGTGGTCTCTTATTCGATCATTTGCAGGCAAGGTAGAAAATGTTAGTAAGGTCCAGACACTTCTTTTCAGTGCCACCTTGCCAGACTGGGTCAAGCATGTATGCTTCTATGTGATAATTTCTTGTTTATACCGATTGGCTGTTAAATTTTACTCCTTTAACTTTATCCAATGTTATTCTTGCTAGATTGCTGCAAAATTTCTGAAGCCAGATAAGAAAACTGCTGACCTTGTTGGAAATACAAAAATGAAGGCCAGCACTAATGTTAGGCATATTGTTCTTCCCTGCACAAGCTCTGCCAGGTCCCAGCTTATCCCAGACGTTATTCGCTGTTACAGCAGGTGAATTTTTATTATGCAGATTGTCTTTGGCATTCACTTTTGATATCTGTTTAGTCTATCAAATCTTAATCTTATATTGTTTGACACATGGTTCTGGTTCAGTGGAGGCCGGACAATTATATTTACTGAGACGAAGGAGTCTGCTTCACAACTTGCAGATTTGTTGCCTGGAGCAAGAGCTCTCCATGGTGACATACAGCAGGCACAACGTGAGGTGAGCTAATAAATAAATTTTGATATAGTTGTTGACTAGTGATCTTTTGTACTTTAAACTTTGATATCCTTATGGATGGATGTGTTTTCTCTTTCACATTTTTTTTTTAAAATTTCATTGCGTGCTATATTTGCCATTTTTGTTTGCTCTTAATTCTGTCTTGTTTACTGCAGGTTACATTGTCTGGCTTCAGGTCTGGGAAATTCATGACATTAGTCGCCACAAATGTGGCAGCTCGAGGTCTGGATATTAATGACGTTCAATTAATTATACAGGTACATTTTTTTTTATGGCTACAAACAATATATTGGACGATTCTTATATTTTCCACAATCTGGTATGCTGATATCTATACTTGATTCAGTGTGAACCCCCAAGGGATGTAGAAGCCTATATCCATCGTTCTGGACGCACAGGAAGAGCAGGTATCTATGGGATTTCACTGTTGGTTTACAATGGGATTATGATATGGTTATCAATTTTCAGATTATACTGTGGTTTGGTTTCTCTTTTCAGGTAATAGTGGAGTTGCTGTTATGCTTTTTGATCCAAGAAGGTCAAATATATCTAAAATAGAAAGAGAATCAGGTGTAAAGTTTGAACACATATCTGCTCCTCAGCCTGATGATATTGCCAGAGCTGTTGGCGGGGAAGCTGCTGAAATGATCGCCCAAGTGTCTGATAGGTATGCTTGTTATTTGCTGCTTGTGTTGAATGCTGTCTTTTGTTGTTAACATATGTCATAAATGCAGTGTGATTCCTGCATTCAAGTCTGCTGCTGAGGAGCTTTTGAACAACTCTGGCTTATCGGTCGTCGAATTACTTGCAAAGGCTCTAGCCAAGGCTGTTGTGAGTTGATGTTCTTTCACATTTTCCCCGTTTCTTGTTCTTATAAGTTCTTTTAATATCAAATCCTTTTTCTTCAATATTTTTCTGAGTTGGAGAACTTTTGGCTTATCATATATTGTGCAGGGTTATACTGAGATAAAGAAGAGATCACTTCTCACTTCCATGGAGAATTACGTTACATTGCTTCTTGAGATTGGGAGACCCATCTTCACCCCATCGTGAGAACTTTACTAAAAACCATGATTACAAATTGTGGCGTTTGCATCTTACTTCGAGTCACTATTAGGAGCTTAAGAAATTGGGCTTTCAAATTAATGTAGATGTGGATTATTTTTCATCAGTTTATGATTGCAATTTTTTTGTTCTTTTTGCGTGGCTATGCATGCAATTACAACACGACAAACTCAGGAATGGAAAGAGTCTGATTATCTGAATGAATGAATTTTTGTTGTTGACTGACCATAAATTTGAAGTATCATTTATGAATATTTACAACTTTTTTGACACTTTTCTTTCATTGGCTGTTGTCAGTTTTGCATACGGAGTCTTGAGGAGATTCTTGCCTGAAGAGAAGGTTGAGGCAGTGAAGGGTCTTACTCTCACTGCAGATGGAAATGGTGTTGTTTTTGATGTACCAGCTGAAGAGTTAGAAACATATCTTGCAGGTAAAGTTCTATTTAACCATCTCTAGCAGAGAACATGGTTGTAAATTTCTACATTTAGTTCTTATCTTGGTCATGCTTTGTCCTTCAGATCAGGAAAATGCCGCAAATGTAAGTCTAGATGTGTTAAAAGCATTGCCACGCTTGCAAGAAAGAGATCAATCAAGAGGGGGCCGATGTGGTGGCAGTGGCTGCGGCGGCAGCCGTGGTGGTGGATTCAGTGATAGAAGTGGTGGGAACAGGTTTTCAGGTAGAAGAGGTGGTGGTGGTGGCAGGAATAATAGATTTTCAAATGATAGGTTCTCCAATGGTGGTGGGAACAGGGGCGGAAAGAGATGGTGAAGCAGATAATAGGGCAGGGATAACAGAGAGATTATCATATATACTGCCCTTGTTTTTGGTTTTCATTTTTTTAGTTGATAAATAGCCTCTTGTTTGTGTAATTTTTTTCTTGACCGGAAAGTGTAACAACGACAATGTTAGAATTCTAACAGGTGTTAGCGTCATTCCGATATCATCTAATAGTGTGTTAACACGGAATTCCATGTAAAACGAGTCCGATATTCCTTTCTTTGAGGTGCACAGAAAGACCGTCTGCCAATATTTATTTGATTAACTCCTAATCCTTCATGTTAATCCAATTGTGCAAATGGGTCCAAACCAATACTTGTTAACTAGCTCCTTGTTTGTACTGATAATCTCATACATACGTTCACAATTAAACACAAACATGCAAGGAATATTTTATAAACCCCACAAATTTAATATAACAAGATTATAAATACTAATGAGTGGTTCAACTTACCATGAAGTCCGTACCAACAAGTTTTTGGTCCGTTCATTGTTCTCACAATTGAGGCGGAAAGCTACGCAGTTAATAAACTGAAAATCAACAATAGATAACATGATGTCAAAATTTACAGCAATCAAAGCATTTCTCTAAGTAAAGTTAGATTGTAATACACTCTTTTACGCTAATATCTCTAAGTAAATGGGACTCAAGTAATTTGGATAAAAAATTGGACTAACAAATTAATAATAATTTTCATGTATAGCATGGGTGTTAAACTAGTAAAATAAAGGTCAAATTGTATCTCTATACTACTAGAAGAATGTAATCTTTTAATTTTTAATTTTAACATCTATTTGTAGGTGGATTCTTAGCTATCCTATGGGATAAATATTCTATGATACTTAATTTATTCATTTTTAATAATTTTTATAATTAAATTTATTAATTTTTGTTATCATTTATGATATAAAATGACATATTAATGAATTGCATGATCTAATATCATAAATTAATACTTTTTAATATAATATTTGTAGAGAGGTGCATCGTAAGCTCTAATGGTTTGCAAATCTCTAAACCTCTTATAATTTGACTCTTTCAATGATTTGACTAATGAAAAATTTATTATAATCATATAAGACATAACATAATAACAAAAATCGATGAATTTAATTGTAAAAGTTATTAAAAATGAATAAATTAGATACATAGATTTTTTCCCCAATGAGATAGCTAAGAAACCACCCTATTTGTAATATTAACGCAAGAATATTTTAAAATAAAATAATAAAAGAAAAAATTGTAAATAGATAAATAAGTTGTATTATTTTAAATTTAGGTTTACCATAAACTTATACACTATAATGTGCAATATCTTAAAATATAAAATCGGGTAATACTACACAACTCGAAGGAGAGATGAAAAAAAATAGTTGTGGTTATATTATTCATATGTCATTTCCAACTTTTATTTTTGGACCACTCATCATTTTTATTTAAAATCATTTAATTGATCCTATTTAATAACTTAAGATTTGTTTCTTGGGCCTTGAATGTTGTCACCTCATGAATATGCACAAAAAAGTGGATTTGATGATGGATTGTTAGAGGAGTGATAATATAATTACACCCTTTCATGTATATATCACAAAGTTGTCTGGCTTGAATAATTCCGTGTCGCAAACAGCAATATATACCCTACCAAGAGAGCAAGCTTCCTCTTCAAATGTTTATGGAGTTCAATGTCGTAGCATGGACTAGTAACGTTTACCACAAATTAAAAGAAAAAGACTTGTTTGGATTTTCGTGATTATATTTTGTTGTATTCATGACTGGACTTGTTACTTACATTCTTTATATCTATCCACCATTCCCTAGAAAGCAAGCAAAAGCGATGAAGTTCATAGAGTTTCTCTTTGCTCTGAAGCCGCTGCTATTAACACTGACAGCTGTAGTTTCAGCTGCCTTTATGATCAAAATCCATGGAAGATGCCTTTTTGACAAGAAAAGAAGGTACCACCCTGTCGCCGGGACGGTGTTGCACCAACTGTTCAACTTTGACAGGCTGCTCGATTACATGACTGACCTTACAAGCAAAAGGAAAACTTACAGGTTGATTGGTTTCATTAGGCATGAGGTGTACACCGCAGATCCTGTTAATATTGAGCACATCCTCGTCACAAACTTCGCTAACTATGGCAAGGTATTCTATACATTAAGATAAGAAAGTCGATATTTTTGTTGGTGTGGATCATGTGATAATACATGATTGAATGTGAGGGGAAAAGATTATAAGGTATCCATCCATCCATCCATCTGTTGCAGGGTTGGTATCACCATAGTGTCTTATCTGACCTTCTTGGAGATGGGATTTTCACAGTGGATGGGGACAAGTGGCGGCATCAGAGAAAGGCAGCAAGTTACCAATTCTCAACCAAGAAATTGAGAGACTTCAGCACTTCAGTCTTCAAATCCAATGCATTAAAACTTGCAAGGATTGTGTCTCAAGCTTCCATCTCAAACAAGACCATTGAGCTGCAGGATCTTTTCATGAAATCAACGTTGGATTCTGTGTTCAAGGTTGTCCTTGGAGTGGAATTGGACACCATGTGTGGAACCTATGAGGAAGGCAGAGAGTTTTCCAATGCTTTTGATGAAGCAAGTGCTGCGACCATGTATCGCTATTTCAACTTCCTCTGGAGAGTTCAGCGGTTCCTCAACATTGGATCAGAAGCAGCACTCAGAAAGAGTCTAAGGGTGATTGACGAATTCGTGTGTAAAGTAATCAGAAGCAAGATTGAGCAATCACAAAAGCTACAAGATGATTGTCCCGTGAGAACAACTACTCTACTTGATTAAACCATTGCTTAATTGTTCTCGATTTGTGCATAATTAATTATTGGCATATTTTACAGGTCACAAAAGGAGACATTTTGTCAAGGTTTATAGAGTTGAAGGAGACAGATCAAAAGTACCTCAAAGACATTATATTGAGTTTTATAATTGCAGGAAAAGATACAACAGCAATTACCCTTTCTTGGTTCCTTTACTTGATGTGCAAGCATCCTGATGTGCAGGATAAGATTGCACAAGAAATTAGGGAGGTAACAAAAGTAGCGGATGGATCATCCATTGATGAGCTTGCAGCTAGAGTGACTGAAGAAAACCTGGAGAAGATGCAGTATCTTCCTGCAGCTTTGACCGAAACAATTAGGCTCCATCCTGCAGTCCCAGTGGTAATAAAGCCACATTAACATTAAATAAAATTTATGTGTTAGTACTAATAGAGAAATTCTTATGTGTTTCTAGAGCAAGAAAAATAAAACATGGTATATTGTTGCTGACTTTCTGTCACAATAGCTTACAATAAAACACATTACCGCGTTTTGCTTACTCTGAAAGCACTTTAGAATTTATAGATTAGAGTTTGATCATCTAACCAAAATTTATGTTGCTTCTATAGGAAGGTAAGTTTAGTTTTTCGGATGACACGTGGCCGGATGGATTTAGTGTCAGGAAGGGTGATATTGTGTCATTCCAACCATATGTCATGGGAAGGATGAAGTTCTTGTGGGGTGAAGATGCAGAGGAATTCCGGCCAGAGAGATGGCTTGATGAGAGTGGAATTTTCCATAAGGAAAGCCCTTTTAAATTCACAGCCTTCCAGGTAGGAAACTATTTACTTTTCAATTTTATTTTTGTCTATATATTAAAACAAAAACAACATGCTATGCTAGCACTATTTGGGCAGCAACAGTTTCTCCAAATCTCTATAGAACTTAAAAGTCTCAATGTGATGCATCACACAGGCGGGTCCGAGAATTTGTCTAGGCAGAGAATTTTCGTACAGACAGATGAAGATATTTTCTATTGTTCTTTTGGGTAGCCACAGCTTCAAATTAGCAGACCAAAACAAATCAGCTGAGTACAAAACAATGCTCACTCTACAAATTGATGGTGGCCTGCATGTGTATGCTTTTCAAAGAGAGAAATAAGTGTTACAAAGACACATCCTCCCCTGAGTAATATTGGTAACAAATCCATAACATAAGCATGTCATCATAAAATAAAAGGTGAAACTGTATCTCTAGTGCTAGAAGAACGTTATCTTCTAGTTTTCAAATACAACATCAATTTGTAATATGAGCACAAGAATAAATTATATTAATATGATAAAAGGATAATTTTTATGCTTTATTTGAATGAAAAATTGTGAATTGATAAATGAGTTGTCTTGTTGCAGAGTTGGGTTTACCGTGAATTTGTTGTACATGATAATGTGTTATATATTAAAATATAAATAATTCAATTGCTCTTATTTCATAAAAAATATATATATGATAAGAGTAGAGGAAGATATTAACAACTAAAGAATTTTCTAAATTTTGATAAAAAGATAGGAAGAAAAGTATGATTATAGAACAACACTGTTGATAGTGAAACACTTGTACGCTACTACTATACCAGTTTTGTCCTCACTCCTCACCGACATCAGTACCATTACTTTCAATTCTTCATGAATTAGTTAGGAAATAGAAATTGAATAATCTTTTTTCGTGGGGTAATTTTAACGGTAGGTGATGAAGCTTTTATATTGATTAAAAATATACTAAGTGAAGAGAAAAGTATATACAAGTGAAAAAATCCCTAAATTCATTATCTTAAAGTTGAATTAAAATGTGACGTCGAATTTATTATAATAATTTATTTTTTACATAATTCATTAACTTAGATCTGTTCGCATTTTTGGCTCTTCTTCTCTCAACAAGTTGATACACATATATAAACCAATTCAAATTTTGCTAAAGGAAAAGAAAAGGTAATACTTAATAAGTTGGTACACAGCAACATACACACGTGTACATTCAATTTCTATTGGTATTCAGTTTTTAATATATATTTCCTCCTTAAGATAGCAAATGAAAACAATATTGAATGGAGAAAGCCAAAGCAATTTGAAGCATATTTTTTTATTCTATTCTTTACCACTGAAACTATTTAACATATATACTCAACATAGAACAATATTTTTAATAAAATAGCTCTTCAGTTCACAGTAAACTTAAGAGTGCTAGTAAGGATCAAAATGTAGGCCAATAGAAGAAATAAGAGGCACCCCTCTTGCCTTTCTGATCCTGATCCTCACAACACGCGCGTGCACCACACCCCCATCAAGCTTATGAAGCCTCTTGTAACCCACTGTAGTCCCTTTGATCATCACTTTCCCATCCACATAGATTTCATGCCGCATGATCCTTTGACCAAGTCCAATTGCTTCCTGTATTCTAACTACATTGAATCTTAAATTCCCACCACCCTTACCCCAAATCTCGATCCAATGGTCATTTTCACCATCCCTTGGTGCCCAATATGACCACAAGTGGTCACTATCTAGCATGTTTCCTGGCCCAAATTCACCCCCCTGTCCCCCTCTCTGGCTACTAACTTTAATGTAACAATCCTGAGCCAGATTTTGGTGGAAAATTGTGTTGATTGCACTTCTAAACTCTTTCAATCTATGTGCATCGGTGTCAGATATGAGGCCAGTTGTGTTAGGAGGCACATTAAGAAGTAACAAACAATTCCTCCCCACTGAATTGTAATAGATGTCAAGTAGCTCACTTAGCTTCTTTGGTGATTCTGATTTGTGCCAAAACCATCCTTTTCTAATGGATACATCACATTCTGCTGGTAGCCAATCTGTCCCGCTTGGATCACCAGTGCTTAGGTATCTACAATATAAAATATTCAACTGCTTAGGCTTTGTTAAATCAAAATCAACCCATCAATTAATTCTAAGCATAGTGTACTATCTCTATGGTTATTAGTTTGGCACAAACATGAGCGAACAAAAGAAATACGGAGATGCAGCACTATTATAAATATTGGTTTGGTGGCCCACATTATTCTTGCTTTGGACAGTTGAGAAGCATGACCTTTGTAGTGCGGCTCACAATTTCACAAGTATAATAGTGCGGTTCCTTTACTCTTCCTTTAGACAGAAAGCATGCACATTTTTTTCCTTTCTCGTTTTTAATCTAATGAAGAAAAGCTAGCACTCATGCCTCACCTTTCACACCTTATCATTCTAGAACCTAGACCACATAGAGAGTCCAATGTAACAAAAAAATAATGTGAAAAAGTGGCAACCTTTCTTTTCTTATGCTTAGCTTGAAAGCAGAACTTACTGGGTGATGTCTGGACTTCCAATTGATAGAGAAGTTCGGTTAATGGTGGACCAACATGTGTACCCTGCAGAACCCGTTTCATCACCCACCCACCTTACATCTGGACCAGCATCAGAGAAGATGTTGATTGAACTCTGCAACTCCTTCACCATAGAGAACCAATCTGAGAAATAGTATGAGACATTCTGTGACTTGGGATCCTTTGCTCCATCAAACCAAATTTCCCTCACATTTTGGTACCTATAATGTCAAAACATATAATATTAGATTCCATCCATCAAGCAAAGCAATTAACAAACCAATTATCAATTGACAAAATCGGTACATTCTGAAATCAATCTATTTGGCCAACTAAATTAACAAGATAACAACACACGGTTGGTCGAGTGATAGACAATCTCGTCTCCTTCTTGAAAAACCTGTGTTAAAAAGGGCAGTCACAGTATTCCAAACTAGTAGTCAAGTCTAAATATCGATGCAAGAAACAATTAAAAACTAAATTAAGCAGATACATTGATTCAAGATGCACGGCAGAAAGTACAAAATAACAGTGGAGGTTAATAATAGATTATAGAAGAGAAGGGAAAACTCACTTGCTAAGGAGCTCTTGCAACTGAGCCAAGTAGTATTCATTGTAAGGGACATCATGGCCATACCTAGGCTCATGCCTATCCCATGGAGAGAGATAAATCCCAACATCAATGCCTTTTGAAGTTGCTGCTTCAACAAACTCCGCGACAACATCACCCTTGCCACCCTTCCAGGGGCTCCCAACAACGGAGTGGTCAGTGTACTTGGAAGGCCAGAGGCAGAACCCATCATGGTGCTTAGCAGTCAGGATCATCAACGAGATCCCTGCGTCCGCAGCCACGGCGGCCCATTGGGCCGTGTTGAGCCCAGAAGGGTTGAAAATTGACGGGCTCTCCCGGCCCGTTCCCCATTCGCTATCGGAGAATGTGTTGACACCGAAGTGGAGGAACATGATGAGCTCCCTCTGTTGCCATTTCAATTGGGAGTATGTTGGAAGTGGGAGAATTGGCAATGGGGGTGTTGGCACTTGTTCAGGAGAAGAAGAAGAAGAACATAGTTGGAACAATAGTGTGATCAAGAAAGAACACCACCATAGTCTAGGCATGATGCTCTAGATAGTTATCATGCTTGCTCATTCTCTATTTTTTGTACTTATAGGATGAAGATAGAGATAAAAATAAATAAAATAAAAAATATAAAAAAAAATCTCTAATTATGTGTTACCGCAAATAAAATCTTTTAACCCCCCCCCCCCTTGTCTCGGCATCAACACGGTAGTTTACTATATCTTGTGTTTCTGTCTGCATTTCTAGTTATGTGAATGCGAGAGAATTTATGTTAAGAATGGAGCTAGGATGCAAGGGAAGCAAAGATAACATTCTGATTGGCATTTTGGTGGGATCGTACTTTATTTTTTCTTTTGTTTGTCACCAAACGCCATATAGCGCTATGCAATCATTCACGGGTTGATTTTCATGTTCTTCCCACGACAGCCAAAAAGGTGGCTTCTACTACTTCTACACGTGGATTTCAACTTTCAAAGAAAAAAATCCATAAAATTGTTTTAAAAAGGTATTTAATAATTACATTCAATACATACTTCTTTTAAAATAAGAATAAATATTAAGAAAAATGATAATCATAAAATAATAATACTTTATTTTGGTCAGAAAATAAGAGTAATAGTATACATCAAAATACCTAATTTGTCGTGCCATAGATTTAACAAATCATTTAACTCACATTTATTTTAAAAAAATATGAAAGAATAAACGCAAAAAATAAAAATTATAATTATGAGTAAGTTATATCTTATTCATATAATTGTAGTTATAAAAATATTTTTCATTAAAATAAGATTTATTAACCTACCTAATTTCATGTAGAGGTAAGCACATTTTACTTTAGGAAAAAGAAAAAAAACTTCACTCTTCCTTTAATGGAATAACTTCAAAACTTTGAGTAACTTTGTAATTTTATGTCGTCCACATTAATTACAATTATAATCTTTTCTCTCTCCTATTGATTCCCGAAGTAATGACAGTAAACACATTAATTAATATTTTTGTAAGTATTAAAAGTTACTTTTTTTCATTCTATTTTAATTTTAATTGTACATTCCTTATTTTTTAAGGTTTTGAAATATTTGTCCATTTATAATAATTAAGTGTAATTATTTTTTTATTTATTACCCTAGTTGTAGTGAAATAGTTATTAGTATAGTTGATATAAATAGAGTAATAATTGTATTAGAAATATAAATTTATATTTTATATAAAAATAATTTTGTTAATTCATACTTATTTTATGCATTTATTAAGATTTTTTTGTCTTAATATACGTAATGTTTGATTCTAGACAGTTAAAATGGAAAAGAAAAAGTAATATTTAACTAAAAATATTAATTTTACACACAAATTATAACAATCTTTTAAACGTTCAACAAAGTTTTTTTTAAAAAATCCATTTAATATAATTTATAACATAATCTGCATGTGTAGATCAAAACTTACATGGAATTGTAAAATTCTACCTTGATATGTGACATAAAAGGTTTACAATAATAAAGGATATTTTTTAATGTTGCTTTAAGGATAATTATTTTACATTATTTTAATGATTTTATCTTTTAGAGACTTTAATATTTTTTATATGTTATCTATCAATTAGAAACATGGGCAACATAGTGAGAGTTGCGATTGTATCTTTCTTTCACTTGCACAAAATGAAATCTCTTTTTTACTATAAAAGTATATTATCCTTTTTTTTTTTATCTATGCCTCGTAAAAGTGATTGTCAAAATGATTGGTTATTTTTTTATGCCAAAGAATATCCTTCTGCTCTCAAATAGTTATTCAATTTATGTAACAAAAAATAGTTGTGCGCAAGCATTGAGAAAATAATTATAAAGTCTCATAGTTAACTAAATTTAATAGTATTTTATAAAGTTACTCTTATTCATTTCTTCATTTTTATATATTATCTCTCATCTACTACTTTATTTATCTTTCATTACTTTTATTAAATTAGGGTATATTAAGTAAAAAGATTTAAAAAATTATGAAAAAAATATATAATTAATGTTGTCTAAATTTAAAAAGTGAATAAATATTTATGAAAATACCATAATAAAAATGTGGACAACAATTTAAAAACGGATATAGCAATAACTTTTTTAACAAAATTATTAGTGTGTTTAGTGCCATTACTTTTAAAATAAGTCAGAGAGAAAATGTTATGGTAGTAATTAACGTGGACAACATAAAGTTACAAAATTATGCAAAGCTTCAAGTTGATTCAACCGAGGAATGAGAGGTGGAGGAGAGGAAACAGAATTCATAGCAACCATAAGCAATAAAATGGAAACCAAACAAGCAAGAAGAGCACGCCAAAGACATAAAAAAAAAAATACTCCCTCAAGGCTCCAAGCCCACAGAGATGGACATAGCACCAAGAATGTGATGTTAAGGAGCCTGCACCAATGTTTAGAGTTAAGTGCGAGGGGTTGACCAAAATCGATATTAAATAGTGTCAGTATTTAGAAATCAGTTGGTGTTAATGTTTGATGCAAGAGTTAGAAGTCAACATTGGATGTTTTGTCGTTATCCTTTTTCTATCTGCACCCTATTTAATAGAGGCCTATTTTTACAACATTGCTTTTCCATTACTACTATGTTTCTTGTTCTAAGATTCTACAGTAGCTTCAGTAATGAAATCAATACAAGTAAAATTGTTGTCTCTCGTTTTTTATGTGTCACTTTCTCCATTTTTTGAATTATTATATTTAATATTTTACTATATTTTTTATTTTAAAATTTAATTCAAATGAAAAAAATTATTTCTTCAATTACGCGCATGATTTTCCTTAATTTATAAAAATATTATACACGTCATCTTACGTTAAAATTCAATTACATAAAGCAATTTTAAAAGAAACGGACATGGTTTTCTTAGTTGTTTTTTTAATTATTCATTGAATTGTATCATTCAATTCCAAATGATATTTTTATTTGGGTAACTAGCATCTACACCCATTTAACTTTCACTAAGTTGCAAGTAGACACCACAATTTAAATCTTTCAATTTAACTCTTAAACTTTCACTCGTCATTACTAACCATTAACTCTAAAATGAATTTTTGAACTACAATAATTTTCATAAACTTAGAGAACGACACATTAATATCTCCATGCGACTAAATTTTAACTGATTTTTTTCTTAATTTCTAGTTTGTTATCTTATTAAATATTATTTAAAAACATATTAACATATTAAAATATAAAACATGTTTAACAATAGATTTAGAATAATTACATTTTTTTCTCATACTTAACGAGCAATACCAAAGTAAATCAAATTACATTTTTTTAATATGATTATATTATAATATTTTTTAGAAATGTAGTAATATTTTTAAAAAACATTAGACAGGAGAATAAGGAAAAATTTTGTTTAAAAAGTGGTAAAGTTAAGTCATTTAGCAATAGTATTTTATTAAAAAAATTATTGTAGCTTCATAAATTAATAAAAAAATTTATAAATTTCGGTGATTTTTTTTAAGTTAATTAAAAGTTAATAATATAAATAAAAATTTTGATGGTTGATAGTGACTAATTTTAACATATTTCTCGTTTGCCCGCTTGGTCTTTTGGGCTTTTTCTTCTGTTTGTGCTAACCCTTGTTGGGCCAAAATCTCTAATATGATCACTGGGCAACCTTAGCCTTCAACTTGGATGGTGTAGCTAAAGGCAACCCTTGGGTTGGCAGGGTGTGGTGGTCTGGTTATATTTCCGAATTCATCCTTTCCACCTGCTTTCCCTTTGGTTTGTTTGTAAGAATACCATGTCCACACTATATTTCCATTATATGCATTTATGGTTGCATGGGACTTGATTTACATAATATGCTACGAACATTGAATAACAAGTGTATATTTTTAACATAAGTTTTTTGTTATATATAACAAAATGCTCACCCCAGTCCAACGTGGAGGGGAGCCACAAAAAGAAGAGTCTCCAAAAGGCCAAATCACCGAATCAACCTGTAACGCAATCCGGTCTACAAAACATCCGTATAAAAGAAAAACTTATTTTTAAAACATGTTAACCATAATGATTATGCTTTCACATATTAATAGCACCAAATCAAATTCTGTAAGCGCACAATAATGCATAACAATAACATACAACATAGCATTAGTTCCAAATGAAAAATTTAAGGACGTCAACTGAAAATGTGGTTAGGGGATTTCAGAGATGGCAACTTTGACGTGGAAGGATATATATGAATATGAGCAGCATAGTAGGTGAAGAATACTCCAAATCCAAACCCCTCGTGGAGTCTCCATCCCAAAAGTATGCATATGGATATGGTTAAAACTCTCTTGCGAAGCAAATCTGTGTAGTCAATGAAATAATACTGACCTTATCTCTGCTTAAATGCCCAACTGGTATATTTCCTATATGCCTATATAAAAATACATCCTCTCATGTTTATTTTATTTTTATATAATTTTATTATGTATGATAATTTAATATTTTTTTTTATATTATATGCATGAATCCTAATTTTTTAAATTAATAATGAGAAATTATGCATAATAATATTATGCAAAAAATTAATATGAGAGAATTTTGTATTTATGAGTGTTATAAAGAAAAATTTTAACTTTAGTGATAGGTCTAATGTATCTTATATGACACCGAAATCCAACTCAAAAATTTTTCTCTTTGTGGATTTTTGCTCTGAACTGAACTGCATTTCAGCCATAAAAATAGTAATATACTATCTACAAAATTAAACTCATTAAATATTCAAGAAAAGGTCACAACTTACTTGTCTTGTTTTTGTGTCCTTCTCTCATTACCAATAGGAATTTGCTATTAACCGCTCCCATCAAGTTCCAGCCTTCACTATTGGCCACACATGTATAGTCTTTTTAACCGATTTTAAAATTATAAATGCCGATGCATTTTATGAAACGCCCAATGACTATGAGATTGCGGGATGCCTGAACGCTCAAGCATTTGACAGCATAACCCTAACCAAATAATGTAGAGCACTTGAGGTTGGCTAAATTTTTTGAGAAGAACAAGAAAAGGGATACATTAAAACTCCTTTGCTTTGCTATGCTAGTTAACGTACATCCTAAATTCCTCGGTTCTTTCTTCTGTATTATACAAGGCCATGCCATGCTTATAATTGTGTTTTAAAATTGGTACAAACTAATATATGCTACGGTATCTTTCAACCACCACTCAGTTTGGCCCTAACGTAAACGTTTTTGCAAGAAATTCTTATATGATTATGGAGTATATTTAATGCATGTTCTATGAACATTACTATATATTGATTTTTATTAGAGTAATGAATGTATTTTCATTATAGCTTTGGTTATTTAGCTTGGTTAGTTATTTAACAACTAGCATAGACAGCTAGCATAGCAAACCGTTTCTGTTTTCTGTTATGACAGCTTGCTGTGCAAGTCTGCTAGTGATGTATGTATATATACATTGCTTATGGATCAAGCAAATCAACAATTCATTCCATTCAGTTCCTATTCTCTTATCTCAATTCTCTCTGGTTCAATATGGTATCAGAAGTGATTATCTGATTTTTTTTTCCGCATTCATTTCCAATTCTTTCTTCAATTCTTTCTTCTACAAGGTTCTGCAACTCAAGGCTATGAATTTTTCTTCAGAAAGCTTTGGAATTCAATTTCAGTTCCTCATCACTTCCTGCAAAATTCAAAAAGTCTTGAGGTAGTTTCACCCCTAAATCTCAGGTTCTTGAATTCCTTTCTGTTCAGTACCTTTTTGAGATTTTCCTGGTGGCTAGCAGATTCCTTTTTCCTCTGACATTTCAGCCTCTGTGTCCTGAAATTTTCAACATCTGTTCTTTTACTTTTCATACAATCTTTTTCCATTCGATTTCTTCCTATGGCTGCTCAAAACCTGGAGGATTTCACAAATCCATATTCAATCTTACCTGTTGATGGCCCTGGATTGATGTGGGTATCTCAACCACTCAATGATGATAATTACCATTTTTGGTTTCGTTCTATGAACATGGCCCTCACTGCCAAGAACAAATTGGCATTTATTGATGGATCCCTACCCAGGCCTGAACAAGGTCCGATTCTCATTGCTTCTTGGGACAGAATCAATAGCATTGTATGCTCATGGCTCCTCAATTCGGTGAGCAAAGATATTTTAACCAGTATCATCACTCACACCACAGCGGCTGCAATATGGCAAGACCTCCAGGATCGTTTTCAACAAGGCAATGGTCCATAAATTTGAGCTAAAAAAGGAATTGGCCAGCACTACTCAAGGTTCTTTAACTATGACTCAATACTATACTAAATTGAAATCCATTTGGACTGAATTAGCAGACTATCGTCCTTTACTTTCTTGTAACTGTGATGGCACTAAACAATTCTTGAAATTTCTGGAAACTGAGCTGGTGATTGGATTTTTAATGGGCTTAGATGATTCTTATTCCAACATTAGAGGTCAAATCCTCCTAATGGATCCCATACCTCAAATAAATAAGGTTTTCTCCTTGGTACTACAAGAGGAGAAACAAAGAGTTGTAGGGGTTAATTTTCAAGTAACCTTTGCTATTAGAAATAGCCAAGATGCAAAAAAGGTGAACTCCGGTGACAGACCAAAATTTGCAAACTGTGGAGTACTTGGTCATACCAAGGAGCAGTGCTACAAGATAATAGGTTACCTCCTCACTACAAGAAAGGCAAACACAAGAACAACTATGCTCATCAAGTCTCCGAAGTTCCTGATTCTGCCACCAATGCTGCTACTACAAGCAAGGACAACCCCCTCCAATTGACAAATGCTCAGTACCAACAATTGATTAGTATGCTATCTGCTCAATTTTTTGTTGTAACTGAACCAAAGGTGGACATTATGAAGAATAATCACCTAGGTACAATTCTATCCACAATGACTCATGTAAACCTTGGCCATGTGTTGTCCACTTCACTATCCATTTCTAGTTCACAAAATTCTGATTGGATTTTAGATTCAGGGGCTACAAGCCATATTACCTATTCCCTTACCAATTTTACTCCATCTATACATGTTCCTAACTCCTTTGTTTCTTTGCCAAATAGCCAAAGAGTGAAGGTCCAAGCCATTGGTACTGTTTCATTGGCAAATTCTCTCAAGTTACATAATGTCCTTTTTATACCAGAATTCCATGTCAACCTCATTTCTGTGGCTGCATTACTAAATCACAATTCATTTGCAATCATTTTTAACAAAAATGAATGTTTTATACAGGACTTCAGCAACCTGAGGGTGATTGGAAAGGCTAGTTTCCTTGGAGGGCTATATGTCTTCAAGGATGCTACAAGTCCAAATAAAGCCACAGATCACACACCTATCCACAGGACTGTTTTTGATGTTAGATTTCCTGATGTAAATGCAGTTTCTAACTCAATTTGGCATTCTAGATTAGGACATTTATCCAATAAGGTCTTACAACAAGTTCCCTTGTCTGGTTCAAAATCTGTAACTGAATCTCACATATGTACTATTTGTCCTCTTGCCAAAATGAAAAAGTTACCTGACACTTGCAATAATCATTTAGCTATTGCTGCTTTTGATTTGATACATTGTGATGTTTGGATCCTTTTCATTCTCCAACTTACCGTGGCCATAGGTATTTTCTCACAATTGTGAATGATTGTACTCGACTTACTTGGACATACTTGTTGAAATCCAAATCTGATGCAACTCAACAACTTATTCATTGCATTATGATGATTGAGACACAATTTCACAAGGTGATTAAGCAGATGAGGAGTGACAATGCTAAAGAGCTGGCCCTAAATTCTTTTCTCCTTTCCAAGGGTATTCTTCACCAATTCTCTTGTGTACAAACTCTTCAGCAGAATTCTGTGGTAGAAAGAAAGCACTGGCACTTGTTGAACATTGCAAGGGCACTCAATCCAAAGTTCCCATATCCTTCTGGGGAGATTGCATCACCACTGCTACCCAATTGATAAATTGGACTCCTGCCAAGATTCTAGAATATCAGTCACTATACCAAAAATTATATGACACGTTGCCTCCATATGAGTCTTTGAGAGTTTTTGGATGTTTATGTTTTGCATCTTCTCTCATAGCTGGTAGAACAAAGATTGAACCAAGGGCAGTGACAACAGTATTTGTTAGCTACCCTAGTGGCTACAAGGGCAATAAGCTCTATAACTTGCATACAAGGGAATTCTTCATCTCTAGTAATGTTGTCTTTCATGAGACAATTTTTCCTTTTTAGTTGCAGCCTGATATTACCATCACTGATCCCTTTCCTAAGGCAGTTATTCCTTTACCTCAGCAAGATGTCACCATTTCACAGCAGCCTCAACAAATTCCATAGCAGCCTCAACATTCTCTTGCTGATACAGCCCCTGCCCCTGCACTAAGAAGATCATTAAGACATCCCAGAATGCCCCAATACTTATCTCAATATCAATGTCACTCTACTTCAGCACCTGCTATTGATCTTCATTCTATTTCAACCCATTTTTCTTATAGTAAACTGCATCCTTCTTATCAACAATTTGACATGCAAGTAGATGCTATTCCAGAGCCAAACTTCTATCACCAAGCTGTAAGATTTCCAGAATGGAGACAGGCCATGAAAGAAGAGATTGATGCCATGGAATCAAATGCAACATGGGATTTAGTCCCTTTACCAACAGGTAAACACATAATTGGCTGTAGGTGGGTGTACAAAATTAAACACAAGGCTAATGGAAGTATAGATAGATACAAGACAAGATTGGTGGCCAAGGGCTATACACAACAAGCTGGAATTGATTTTCAAGACACATTCTCACCTGTTGCAAAGCTGACTTCAGTTAGAATACTGCTCACCCTTGCTGCCATCAAAGGTTGGCATTTCCTATAATTGGACATCAACAATGCATTTCTGAATGGAGACCTTGTGGAGCCTTTGGGCTATCACAACAAGGGGGAGAATTTAGTTTGCAAACTAAAGAAATCTATCTATGGCCTAAGGCAGGCCTCTAGACAATGGTTCCACAAATTCTCTACATCCTTAATAACCAATGGATTTGCTCAATCTAAGAATGATTACTCCATGTTCACTCAAGGATCCGGGAAGTCCTTAGTGGTTTTAATAGTTTATGTTGATGATATCATTGTTGCAAGTGCATCTAAAGATCAGATTCTACAGGTCCAACAGCAACTTGAAAGCTTGTTTAAGCTGAAAATTCTTGGCGATCTCAAGTATTTCTTAGGGTTGGAAATAGCTAAAAGTTCAGTTGGCATTGTGTTGTCACAGCACAAGTACACACTTAGTCTACTTGAAGACACTGGCTTCTTGAATGCCAAACCTAAACATATACCTATGGAGCCCAAGTTAATTCTCTCAGCAGATGAATGGGAACCTTTGGATGATCCTTCCTTATATCGAAGGATGATTGGTCGGCTAATGTACCTTACTATCTCACGGCCAGACATATATTTTACAATCAACAAACTCAGCCAATATATGTCAAATCCAAAGTCCACACATCTCCAAGCCTTGCACCATTTGCTGCGGTATCTGAAAAAATCTCCAGGACAAGGAGTCCTCTTTTCTGCTCACTCTTCCATTCGGCTGCAGGCATATGTGGATGCCGATTGGGGAGGTTGTAAGGATAGAAGACGCGACACCACTGGTTTTTGCGTGTTCATCGGTGACTCTTTGGTCTCATGGAAGTCTAAAAAGCGAGCCACCGTGTCCAGATCATCAGCTGAAGCAGAATACAAGGCCCTGGCTAGTGTAACTAATGAACTGGTATGGCTCCAGAGTTTCTTAAAGGACTTTGAAATCTCAATTGGTCGTGCAAGTGTGTTTTGTGATAGCCAATCTGCAATTGCCATTGCCACCAATCCAGCTTTTCATGAGAGATCGAAACACATCGAAATAGATTGCCACTTCACACGTGATAAAGTGAATGAAGGTGCTATTACCCTTATTCATGTGAAGTCCAAAGATCAAATTGTTGATCTACTTACCAAGGCTATTCTAAGACCTCTTTTTGAACAGTTGATCTCCAAGTTGGGAATTTTGAACATTTACTCTCCAACTTGAGGGAGAATATTAGAGTAATGAATGTATTTTCATTATAGCTTTGGTTAGTTAGCTTGGTTAGTTAATTTTAATTTATAATATTTAAAATTATATGTTAAATAATAAAATCAATAAATGACCGTATTTATAAAACACACATATTTATCACCCCGTAAAAGTTTCTCACAATCTGTTGGAATTTCAATTGGACACTATGAATCTGGAGGAACAAATTAAAAACACCGCGGAAATCAACTTGCCGTAAAATGTCAGCTTATACATTTAATGAATTCAGGAACTTTATAGTATACTCTGAGCTGAACCAATCAAAACTGTAATCTCTGTTCAGCCAACCCAAACCCATCACACACTTCTTCGGTTCTTCTAGTATGATCGTATAATTTTTTTTCATGAAAAAGAACTATAAAAGGATAATGTGGTCCATCTATTTTTCCATGGGATTTATTACCACTGGTAAGAGTTTGGTTTTTGAGTTATGACTACGACCGTTGGAGAAGACTACACAGTATTGTTATGATTAAGACCCTTTGGCCACAAAAAGAAAAATGAATTACAGGAAGATTTAAAAAAAGGTATAAATAATTAAAATATTGATACTTGTCTATGAGGTGAATTAAGTGTGCTTGGTTCACCTCACCTGCCAACTGCAACACATGAAGGAGAGTAGAAAGTCTTCCTTTGCAGAACTTCTTTTAATTTTCCTTCTCCTCCATTATCTTACACACTCTATTTATAGCTCTACTTTGTGCATAGTGGACCTATAAGCTTACCAGTTACCACCATTGCCTGCAATAATAACCACAGTATCATGGAAGCCACTCCCAATTTAAACCATGCCCCTCTTGTCACTCTCTTATCAAAGCCTCTCCTTTCAAAACTCTCCCATTTCCTATGGTCCTGTACCCTCTTGCTTGTTACACTTGTTGAAGGTTTTTTAGTCCTTCAAAGCTGTGAAACAATGTTGCATTTTCTGCTTCTCTGTTTCGTCCTCCTCTGTTTTCTCCTTAAGCACTTCCTCTCAAAACCCTCTCCCGTATACCTCGTTGACTTCTCGTGCCTCAAACCGCCGAGCCATTGCAGGGTACCCTTCTCCTTGTTCCTGGGAAATGCTTCAAAATTCGGAGTTTTCAACCAAGAGAGCCTCGATTTCATGGCGAAAGTCCTCCAAACTTCGGGGCAGAGCGAAGACACTTGCCTTCCCCCTGCATTGCACCACATTCCACCAAAGACACACCAAAGCGAATCCATCAGAGAGGTCCACATGTCCCTCTTCCCCGTCATCGACGACCTCCTCTCCAAAACCAACCTCTCCCCAACCGACGTCGACATACTCATCGTCAACTGCAGCGGCTTCTGCCCCTCCCCTTCGTTAACCTCCATCATCATCAACAGGTACTAATACAAAATTACAAGAGTGAAATGCATGTGCTTGCTCTAACCATGGTTCTAACTACCTTACCATGTAGAGTTAACTAACTTAACCAAGAGTTGAATTCATTTAACTGTAACAGGTACGCCATGAGGAGCGACATCAAGAGCTACAACGTCTCCGGCATGGGTTGCAGCGCAAGCGCGCTCTGCATTGACATGGCCAAAAATCTCCTCAGAGTCCACAAGAATTCCAACGCCATTGTACTCAGCACAGAGATCCTCTCAACCGGCTGGTATTCCGGGAACGAGAGATCCAAACTCCTCATCAACTGCCTCTTTCGAATGGGAAGCGCGGCGATTCTGTTATCAAACAAGAAAGAATCGAACAAAATCGCTAAATACAAAGTAACCAGAACGCTGAGAACACAGAGAGCCTTCGACGACAAGGCGTACCTCTCTGCCATCAGAGAAGAAGATTCAGAGGGGAAACTCGGCGTGACGCTCAAGAGAGATCTCCTTCAAGTAGCAGGCGAAACGCTGCGTTCCAACATCTCAATTTTGGGAACCGAGATTTTGCCCCTTTCTGAGAAATTCTGGTATGGAGTTTCCCTAATTAAGAGGAGGTTCGTGAAATCTGAGGGGATCTACGTTCCGAATTTCAAGACGGTGATTCAGCATTTCTGCATGCCGTGTTCCGGGAGGGCGGTGATAAGGGAGGTTGGGAAGGGTTTGAGGCTATCGGAGAGGGACGTGGAGGCGGCGATGATGACGCTGCACAGGTTCGGGAACCAGTCGTCTTCGTCTCTGTGGTACGAACTGGCTTACTTGGAGGCCAAGGAAAGGGTGCAGAGAGGTGACACGATCTGGCAGCTTGGTATGGGGAGTGGGCCCAAGTGCAACAGTGTCGTCCTCAACTGTATTAGGCCCATACTTGCTGAGTCCAGTAGGGGCCCATGGGCTGACTGCATCCACCGATACCCTGTATTTGCTCTGGACTAAGGAATAACTCCAACAAACTAATCACCGTCTTCTCCATGTTTCTATGTGTGGATATACACTCACACAATTAGGTTTTTTTAATTCTTATGGAGCAGCTGAGCATTAGTCAGTTGTAAAAATGTTTCTATAACATTTTTACTGCTCAACTCTACCCCTTCAAAGTTGTGTTACTATGTATGTTGTGTGAGACTTACACTCCCGTTTATTATTTGATAAGATTTTGATAGAATTCACTCACGAACAATATCTCATTTAATAATTGATAAAATATGAATCAATTATTAGTGCATTTGGTTTTGTTGAGGAGAGCCAAAATTAATTTTGGATCTTGCCAAGTGAAAAAAATTCACTTCTAAACTAGCCATAATCAATTATGGGGGATAGCTCACCGGTTTTTCAAATAGGCCCTATTGAAGTATATATCTCACACATAATAAGTATAATTAGCATTTGTTCATTCAAAGAGGGAGGCAAATATGAAGTAAATAAATGTTATTTGTATTCATTTGAAATAAAACATTGTGTTGATTCACTCATTATTCACTATTTAATTATATTTAATGAGGTGTGAATCTCATTTTGAATTAACAAGATGTCCAACATAAAATGAGTTTACATAACCCAAAGTATATGTCATTGATATAATGTGTCTCATAAGTGAGCACTGGGTATTTACATGTATAATGTCATCTTTTCGTATTGAGTAATGTTTATGTCTGCATAGGTAAGGATACAAAATTGAAGTTATTCTTGTATAAACATTTTTAAACATTTTTGTTTATGTACACAGGTAAAAAATGGTAAGACCCCGTTAATATGTAAAAATATTTTTAATAATACTTGTAAGATTTATATTTCTGAGTCACATGTCTATCCAATAATTTTTATACAAAATTGAACTCAATCTCTCTATAGTATTCATTCAATGTTGATGTCCACTTTTATGGAAATGTATAGTGACTCATTCCTACATGTAGTAAACTGAGTTCTTGAAACTGGTTGAACTGAGAAAGTTGGTTCCATCATATCAATAGCTTCCAGCATGCTGTAATGACACTGAGTTCTGTCTGTCTCCACTCACGTTGGTGTCTCCTCTTTTGCCCTCGCCAAGTTGGTCTTGTTGTTGCTTACTGGTCTCTCTACTCAAAATTATTATTCATTCAGTTACTTCTAGAACTTAACTTTCCATGTTGGTTTCTCGTCTTTACCCTATTGCTGTTGGTGTCTCTCGTTTTTACCCCTTTTTTTTTCTTTCTATCCTTAATATCTTTATTTTATTTATTGAACAAAAATTCTCGAAAGTAAAATCTCTTACTTTAAAGAAAAAAATCAAGAATCTCAATATTTGATTAATAAAGTACTCTCTTCGTCCACTTTTTGTTGTCATTTTAAATAAAAAAACATAGTTTAAAAAATCATTTAATTGATATTAAGATAGAGAAAATATAGTGCATAGACAAAATTAATCTTAATCAATATGTGTTATAATTATTAAGTGTTATGGAAAATATGAAAAATTATAAAAGTATACGTGTAAAAAATGTATTTAATATTTTTATTTATTTATTCAAATGACAATTAATTTTAAACAAATTTTTGTTTAAAAAATTAAAAAAAAAAGGACAAAGAAGGTATAATATGTTATACTTTTCACTTTATTCCATGATAAAATCTGTTATTTTATTGTCTAAATAACTCCGTTAGAATATCTAGTTCCTCATATTCCCAATGCTACCTTGGGGACTATTGGTAGAAGTTTTCATCCAACTTGTTTTGCTTGCATGTTCGAACCTACTTTTCTGCTTTATATTCGGTCTTAATTTAAATACATTAACTAAATAAAAAGAAAACTAATATTTGTACACCAAATAAATGAAGGGACCACCTAACACAATGTGAGAAAAGTGAGAAAAAAAAAAAGAAAAAGTAAGTAATAAATGTTATGTATTTTGTGAACGAGATATTAAAATATTGAGAAATATTTTGTATATAATCTAAAATCTATCAACTATTATATAATTCACTTTTTTAAATATGAGTTTCTTCTCCTTTTTTTTTATTCTTTATTTTTTCTCTCTTCTTCCCAATTTCTCATCACTTTTTTTTTCATCTTATTCGTTATGAATCCAAGAGTTTTCATTTTCATTATATTTATTATTTTTTATTTTTAAATATTTGTGCATGTGTGTAGGAAAGTTTATGTATGTGAACACAAAAATTTTCTTCTTTGTCTTAGTTTATGTTTTCATCATATTTTTTGTTTTTGATTATTAAAAAGTTTGTATATATTAGTTCAAAGTTTGTGCATATGCTTTAAGTTGATTTTATTTGTCTCATCATTTAAATGCTTAGTTCTATCATCTATCATAATTTTAATTCTCACTCAAGCCTATAAGATGATACTGATTCTTAATTAATGGTAACGTACGGGTGAAGATCTCCATTTCAAAACCCAAGTGTTTGACAAGTTGTGTCATTCATTAATCTAATCCTCTCACCATTAATAGAATAACATTTTTGTCAAAAATCTCAATATTTGATCAATAAAGTACTCCATTCATTTATTTTTTATTGTCATTCTAAATAAAAAGATATAGTTTAAAAAATCATTTAATTGATATTAAGATAGAGAAAATATAGTGCATAGACAAAATTAATCTTAATCAATAAATATTATAATTATTAAGTGTTATGAAAAGTATGAGAAATTACAAGAGTATTGGACATAAGGACTGAAGCACAGCAGTGGAAACTAAAGAAGAATGAAGGAGACGAGAAAACTTGCTCTACAAGCAAGAGTAGTGGAAACAAACTTGTAACTCAAGCTAGCTAATAGTTAGTTATTTTCTTGACAGCTGTAGATAGCTAGTCTATAACTAACTTATGGTTAGAGTTTGTTCATAGGCTGTATATATATGTATATACTCTTCACCTTTGAGAATTGAATGAGAATTTTTACCCATTCAACCATTATCCTTCCATCTCTTGTTCTATCAATTTTTCTCTGCTACTTTCAGCAGATTTAACAAAGAGTATGCATGTAAAAAATATATTTAATACTTTTTTAATTTATTCAAATAAAAATTAATTTTAAACAATTTTTTGTTTGAAAAATGAAAAAAAAGGACAAAAAAGGCATAATATGTTATACTTTTTACTTTATTCAATATTAAAATCTTTCACTTTATTATCTAAATAACTCACGTTGGAATATCTAATTCCGCATATTCCCAATGCTACCTTGGGGACTGTTGGTAGATGTTTTCATCCAACTTGTTTTGCTTGCATCTTCTAACCTACTTTCCTGCTTTATATTCGGTCTTAATTTAAATACGTTAACTAAATAAAAAGAAAACTAATATTTGTACACCAATAAAGGAAGGGACCACCTAGCACAATGGGAGAAAAGTGAAAAAAAAAGAAAAGAAAAGAAAAAGTAAGTAATAAATGTCATGTATTTTGTTAATGAGGTATTAAAATATTGAGAAATATTTTGTATATAATTCAAAATTTATCAACTATTATATAATTCACTCTTTTTAATATGTGTTTCTTCTCCTTTTTTAATTCTTTTTTTCTCTCTTCTTCCCCAATCTCTCATCACTTTTTTTTTTCATCTTAATCTTTATGAATCCAAGAGTTTTCATTTTCATCATATTCATTGTTCTTTATTTTTAAATGTTTGTATATGTGTGTAGGAAAGTTTGTACATGTGAATACAAAATTTTTTTTTTATCTTCGTTTATGTTTTCATCATATTTTTTGTTTCTGATTATTAAAAAGTTTGTACACGTCAATTCAAAATTTATACATATGTTTGGATAATAAAAAGTGAATCTATATGCTTAGAGTACATCTAAATAACTCACCTTAGAATATCTAATTCCTCATATTCCCAATGCTACCTTGGGGACTGTTGGTAGAAGTTTTCATCCAATTTGTTTTGCCTGCATCTTCTTACCTACTTTCCTGCTTTATATTCGGTCTTAATTTAAATACATTAACTAAATAAAAAGAAAATTAATATTTGTACACCAGATGAAGGGACCATCTAACACAATGTGAGAAAGGTGGAAAAAGAAAAAGAAAAAGTAATAAATGTCATGTATGTTGTGAATAAGGTGTTAAAATATTGAGAAATGTTTTGCGTATAATCTAAAATTTATCAACTATTGTACAATTCACCCTTTTTAATATATGTTTCTTCTCCTTTTTTTTTATTCTTTCTTTTTTCTCTCTTCTTTTCCAATCTCTCGTCACTATTTTTTTTTTCCATCTTATTATTTATAAATCCAAGAATTTTCATTTTCATCATCGTTGTTTTTGGTTTTTAAATGTTTGTGCATGTGGGTAGGAAAGTTTGTGCATACTGGCTCAAAAGTTTGTGCACATATGGTTATTTAAAAATTTGTATATGTGTATAGAAAAGTTTGTGCATGTGAATGTAAAACACTTTTTCTTCGCCTTCGTTTACGTTTCCATCATATTTTTTGTTTCTTATTGTTAAAAAGTGTGTACACGTTAGTTCAAAATTTGTACATATGCTTTAAAATGTTTGTGCATGGTAGAGAGTGAGTTTATGCGCTTAGAGTGTAAGCGGAGAGATAGATAGAGTGTGTGACAGTTACTTTTTGTTATTTAATGTGCCACAAACCCGGTTTGATTTGGTTTTGTATTTGAATTTTTTTTTTTTTTGCATATGGGTAAAAAAAAATTGTGTATGTATATGCAAAAAAGTTGTAGTCAATATTACTATATAAATCATGAGTTGACAACATAATTACAATATTTAAGTTATACATCTAACATTACTCTAAAATATTAGAAATGATATGATATACAAATAACTTATCTAAAATTAAAATTAAAATTAAAATTTTCAGGTTTTGATGAAGTCCTCTTCTATAAACGCGTATAACAGAAGCAAAATTGCCAATTTTTCATTATTTGTTCCCTTCTCCCGTTTTTCGAAATTAGATGCATCTGAAAAGTGGTTGAGTATTGGAAAGATTCTTCCAAAAGAATTATTTTTGTGCCTTTTATGAAGTGCGCAATCTTACTTAATACCATCTTATTATATGCTGAAATGAGATTTCTCACATGAGCAATGTTGTTATTTGTAGACAATCTATTTACGATTAATGTAGACGCATGCATGGCTCAAATATTCTTGATAGTGATAATTCCCTATGCAAGGATTTTCTTTTGAATCAATTCTTTATTGAAGGAGTAACCGAATCGAGCCTCGGACCGAGTTTAATAAATATGCTGCGTGGGCATGTCTTTGTGCACTAAGCTCGTCAATTTGATGACCTAGAAACAAAGACATTTGCAGGGAAGAAACTTCATTAAATATTTAATTCATAGTTCAATTTTTCACTATACGTATTAAAAAAACATTAAGAAAT
This sequence comes from Nissolia schottii, assembly GCA_003254905.1. Lineage (NCBI taxonomy): Eukaryota > Viridiplantae > Streptophyta > Magnoliopsida > Fabales > Fabaceae > Nissolia > Nissolia schottii. The sequence goes on along the minus strand of QANU01094067.1, from coordinate 1,144 downwards.
GCATACAAATTTCGATGATTTTGAAATCTTAAAAAAAAAAGAAAGAAAAGTTAGTCACCGTCGGTAATAGAAATTTCCTTAGCCTCTAAACAAATAAAATACTAAAAAGGACCGAGTAATAAGTTTCTAGATCCCACCTAATAATTTAGTGAAGTTGGACTAGGCCACAGCTTTTATGGCTATTCTCAATTCTGATAAGAGTTATTTTTTTTTCCTCCTGATCATGATTCCGACCCAGAGTTTAAATGAGATGTTTTTGAACTGGGCTAATTGAATAGACATCATGAGCTTCCCCCTTTCCATAATTTCTGGACTGTTGTGACGAATCCTGTCATAGCTGGGCCTTACATGTATGATGATTCCACAATACAGGCCTTCAATCCTCAAATTTTGTTCCTGCACCCCAAATGAGTCTCCCACATGATGATATTCTAATAACATAAAAAAAATAGTCATCCCTAATTTTTTGCATATACTCTTTTATCTCAATTTCTGTTCTTCAATCCCTCGTTCTCATCTTACGTCTCAATAAAGATATCTTTCTGATCTAAAATCTAAATACGTTTGCATGTGCGAAATACTTTTAAAACAATAAAGAGTTTCCTACCCAGTCATTGACACACACTGTACCCTAAAAGTACATGGCACTAGATAACTTTGAAGTATAAATAATTTAATGAATTTTTTCTCTTTTGCCCCCCTAACTGAGACAATTTACCAAAATATCCCTGTTTCAAAACATAATACGCAACTGCCCCTGTTTCGTCTGACGTGGACTCCGCGGCACGCGTGGACGTCCACGTCGGATTCGCCAACGCGGTAGGCGAATACACGTCAGATTCGCCAACCTCGTTGGCGAATTTAGCTGAAATCAATTTGCNGCGAATTTAGCTGAAATCAATTTGCACTAAATTCGCCAACGCGGTTGGCGAATCTGACGTGTATTCGCCTACCGCGTTGGCGAATGGGACACGCGTGCCCTATATATTGGCGAATTTAGCTGAAATCAATTTGCACTAAATTCGCCAACGCGGTTGGCGAATCTGACGTGTATTCGCCTACCGCGTTGGCGAATGGGACACGTGCCCTATATATTCACATCCCCCCTCCCATTGTGCTGCACTCCTCTCATTTTCTGAAATCT
>QANU01094033.1:12793-24022 GCA_003254905.1 Nissolia schottii | reverse complement strand
GTTGTGACAAAACCTAAGCCGTGTCAAGATCCGAGAAAGTGGTTAAAAAGGCTTTCATCAGCCAGATGTTCTCGATCAGCCGGCCGTGGTCGCACATTCTCCTCTTGAGGCGGCAGCACCCTCTTCACCGCATTTTCCATCCCATTCGCCACCCCCAGTCCCGCCTCCAGCACCCTCAGCCGCCGATTCTACCGCCATTCTCCTCCACAGACTAGATCTGATCGATCGTCGATTTGACCTGATCGTTCGTCGATTCGACCAGAACGATCGTCAATTTGACCTGATCAATCATCGATTGGATCAGCACGACCAGCGACACTGGGCCTGCTTCTCTGTTCTCACAGACTTCTATCAGATTATGAGCGCCCAACCAGGGTTCGTGGGGCCACCTGCAGAGTCTTTCGTTCGCCAACACCCCTGGCCGGAGGACCGGCCACGATCCCAGGAGGGGGGAGCCTCTCATGGAGCATCTTGCGCATCTCGCGCCAGAGCATCTCATGAGGGAGCCTCTCAGGCTGGAGCATCACATGCCAGGACCCATCACACAGCAGTGGGATCAGGCGGCACTGTGATCTTGGAGACAGATGCCATGGAGGTAGAGTCACAGTATAGGGGAGCAGGAGATGCACATTCTGGGGACACGGTGCCCAATGATGACTGAGCAGATGGAGAGACGGCAACAGACTTCCTAGCCAGTGACAGTTTATTTTTTTTGCCAGTCTTTTTATTTATTTATTTATCGTTCGGTTATTTACTTTTCGCCTTAATTTATTATCGGTCGTTATTTTCTTTTTTGTTCATTACAACATGATGGTACATAGTTAGGTTTTTATATATATATGAGATGGAGGGTGATATATTTTTGGTATATATGTGTGTGTGTCTTGAAAAGGATTTATTTGCCACAAACGTAAGATAAGTTAGAAACTGGTTCAAACAAATTTTTTTGAAAAGGGTAACATGAACAAATAAATTAATTAATAAATGAAGTAGGTAAAATAAAATATGAGCCAAGCATAGAAAAGATGAAGGAAACTTTAGGATTTTTATAACCTATGAGATGCATAATTGTTGAGAGAGGTCTGGCATAATCTAATATTGTTAATCAAGGCATTGACCCTAAAACCGAGTAAGGGAGTGTAGCCCATACACTGTGAGGAATAGAGAACATCACCACTGGTTATAAAGCTGGATTTGTTTGAGTTTCTGACATTTGTTCATTGCATGGAAAAGATAGGAAATGATCAAGGCATTTGTTGAGCTTTAGTTGACCTAAAACACTTAGCCTTATACACAAAACCTTGAATAGGAAAACCTTTTTGCTACCCCTTGAGCCTCATAAGATTTCTTTCTTCACCTAAAAATAATAGAACTCTGTAAGCAAGAGAGCAAATCATGAAGAGGAATGCAAAATATAAAGTTGGGGGGAGAAAGACAATATGGGGGTTTATATGTTCAAGAAAGAAAGCTAAGTAATCGAAGGAGTTTGAAGGAAAAAGAAAAATCAATAGTGATAAATCAAGGGTGAAAAAGTTCATACAAAAAAAGAAGGAAAAAGAAAAGCAAAGGAATAAGAAAGAGAAAAAGAATGTAGAAATAGAAAAATTCCTCTATGCTCTCTTGGTTAGAATTACTTTCTTATCCAGAAAAACCAAGTTTTCTTTGGAGCCCAGCCACATTACAACCCTTGAAAGACCTTAGTGATCCTTGATTAACCATGTAATTGTTACAATGACTGAAACAGGTAACAAATCTGAGCTGATGTGATTTAGTGTGTGATGATGAGTGAAACACTTACCCTTATCTGCCATTTTTGCAGATTGAGTGCTTGATTGATAATGTCCTTGGTCGAACAATAGAAGATTGTGCTAGTTACATTCTTAAACAAAGATGCATCTTGTCTGTTATATTTATTCTTTTGTGAACATCATTCATCTTGCTTGGTGAAATATTTTTGAACCATAACTTCGTTTACCCAAGGAAAAATTGTTCATGTGTTATCCTTTCTCTGTTGAAAAAAATTCTTTATGGAACCAGTACCATTTGTTTGAGGGCAAACAAAAGTCCTAAGTTGGGGGGAGTTGATAAGTGCCAAATTGTGGTAAAATGCTAGAAGATAATTGGCACTTATCTGTTATTAATTAATATAAAATCGGTAAAATAATTCCAAATCAATATGAGTTTTTATTATGAATCCAGAGGAAATTAATAGCTTGAAGTGTTGTAATTATTACAGGAAAACAATAGGAAATGAAAGGAAAGGAAGCCATGCAATTGTTACAATGAACAATGAAAGAAGACAAAGTGCAGAAAAAGGGAATCGCTCAGCGAGACGACCACCATCGCCCGGCGATCAGCATAATTATTGCTCAACGCTCCAACATATACCGCTGAGCGATTGTACGCACTCAAGCCACTTGCAGGCAATGCATTTATGGCGCCACCTAAGAGCCAGCCGTCACTGTTGACAAGCCGCCGCGAATCTGTCAGAAGATAAGCCACTTACAAGTCCTTCAGAGAAAGCGGTCAGCGATATAGTACATACCGCTCAGCGAGTAATCATTACATCGCTGAGCGGTTGTACCCTTGCGCTGAGCGAAAATGCCAGTCCGGGGCCTATAAATAGAGGCTCCCCTGCAGCTTTGAGACATCCCTTGGCATCCATTACTCTCCCTCCATTCCACTTCATTCACTCTATATTATAGTTAAGTTAAGGTTAGGAAAGAAATTAGGGTTTGGAAGAATTCCTTTAAGGAATTGCTGCCAAAATTGCTAAGCGATTGTAGACGTGGTGGACGTGTGGAAACAAGTCACCCTTCTTCTTCAATCCATCTTTACTCCAAATCCTAGTAAGCTTGTATTCTACCTATGACTATGGATAGCTAAACTTTTGTTGTTGGGATTTGATGTGCTTTGTTTCTTATATGTATCCGCTTTAACTTATGTTTATGATTCTATGAATGTCTTATGATTTTAATGATTGATCTCGTGCCTAATGCTAGCTTTTGTTATTACTTTGATTCTTAACTTGAGACTTGCTTGTATGGACGAAAGTTATGCTTGTTAAGTTATAACCAAGCTAAGAACAATAGTGCTATGCTAAGCTTGATTCTATGCTTAAAGATTACGAACGGAAGTTACAATTGAGTAAGCTTGACTTAGATCAACTCATTTAGTTCTTGATTGCCATAACTGGAACTAAGGACTAATCACTTTAACACCCGCATTAACGTCAAGATACCTTGTTAAGTTTGTGCAAGACATTTGACAATTTAATAAAGGAACTTGTGATCTTAACATGCTTGAGAAATGATGATTAAGTTAAGAATTGGTGGCGATAAAATCAGAAGACTCATAGGTCATATTCACGAGATTAATGGTTGCATTTAGAAACATTGTCACTGAAAATCCCAACACCTTTCTTGCCTTGCTTAAACCTAATACCACTGTTGTTTTATATTTTACCTTTCTTACTTTTTTTACAATTTGTTCATACTTAAATTAAACAAAAACCAATCATTCTCTATAAGCTTAAAGTAACTGCATTCAAGACGATCGTTTTAAAATACAACAATCCCTGTGGAGACGATTATACCTCGAGAATCTGAAAGCTGTAAGAAGGATATATTAAATTAACGAGAGTGCGAAACCCATTGCAAAAAGCTTTCAACAAAATTTTGGCGCCGTTGCCGGGGATTGTGCCATTTTAAAACACCATCTTGATTAGATATTTTAAGCTTCTATGAATAGTGTAATTAGTCTTATTTCTTTAATTATTCTGTTCTAAAACATTTCTTGCTAGACTTTGTTATCTTTGTGTATGCGAAGAAGCATGTAACATCCCAGTTTTCCTTAGTAAAGATTTCACATAATANTCTTAACTTGAGACTTGCTTGTATGGACGAAAGTTATGCTTGTTAAGTTATAACCAAGCTAAGAACAATAGTGCTATGCTAAGCTTGATTCTATGCTTAAAGATTACGAACGGAAGTTACAATTGAGTAAGCTTGACTTAGATCAACTCATTTAGTTCTTGATTGCCATAACTGGAACTAAGGACTAATCACTTTAACACCCGCATTAACGTCAAGATACCTTGTTAAGTTTGTGCAAGACATTTGACAATTTAATAAAGGAACTTGTGATCTTAACATGCTTGAGAAATGATGATTAAGTTAAGAACTGGTGGCGATAAAATCAGAAGACTCATAGGTCATATTCACGAGATTAATGGTTGCATTTAGAAACATTGTCACTGAAAATCCCAACACATTTCTTGCCTTGCTTAAACCTAATACCACTATTGTTTTATATTTTACCTTTCTTACTTTGTTTACAATTTGTTCGTACTTAAAGTAAACAAAAACCAATCATTCTCTATAAGCTTAAAGTAACTGCATTCAAGACGATCGTTTTAAAATACAACAATCCCTGTGGAGACGATTATACCCGACTGTACTGCAATCAGATTCCTCGAGAATCTGAAAGCTGTAAGAAGGATATATTAAATTAACGAGAGTGCGAAACCCATTGCAAAAAGCTTTCAATAATGTGCAAAAACATATTGATTACATATTAATCCCACACAATTTTAGTATGAATTGCTCATTTATAGAGTAATAAGATAGGGTGCAAAATCCACTTATCAGAGGTGAAATTCTTAGGGCATGTAGTGTCCGAACAGGGAGTCTCAGTGCATCCGAGTAAGGTAGCTGCAATAAGGGACTGGGAGAGGCCTACCTCGGTCACGGAGGTCAGGAACTTCACGGGTTTTGCAGGCTATTATCAGAAGTTCATCGAAGGGTTTTCTCAGATAGCGCTACCCCTTACAAAGCTTACCCGCAAGGAAATTAAATATGAGTGGACACCAGAGTGTGAAGAAAGCTTCTGTAAGCTTAAGGAGAAATTGACCACTGCCCCGGTGTTGATTCTGCCAAACCCACATACGCCGTGTGATGTGTATTGTGATGCGTCAAGGATGGGATTGGGGTGTGTACTTATGCAGAATCATCAAGTGGTGGCTTATGCGTCGAGGCAGTTGAGGCCACACGAGGTAAATTACCCAACCCACGACCTGGAACTAGCCGCGATAGTATTTGCTCTTAAAATTTGGAGTCACTATCTCTATGGGGTAAGGTTTGAGGTATTTTCTGACCATAAGAGCCTGCAATACCTCTTCGACTAGAAGGAGTTGAATATGAGGCAAAGGAGATGGATGGAGTTTCTGAAGGACTATGATTTTGAGCTCCATTATCATCTCGGGAAGGCAAATGTGGTAGCCGACGCACTGAGCAGAAAGGTGCTACACATGGCGCAGATGATGGTAGAAGAGTTGAAATTACTGGGAGAATTTCGTGATCTTAATTTAGGGATCATCAGACGGGGGAACAGTATTAAGCTAGGACCGTTGTAGATTACTAGCAGTTTCAAGCAGAGGATAACGGAGGCCCAGGAACATTGCCAAAAGGACCTTTGGCAGAAGTTTGTTAAGGCCATGCGAGAGGGGCGGGTCAAAGAGGCCAGGGGGGACAGCGAGGGAATCTTGTGCTTTAACGATCGGATCTGCGTACCTGATGAAGGCACCTTGCGGCAAGATATTCTGCACGAGGGTCATAAAAGCAAGTTTACTATGCACCCTGGTATCGCCAAGATGTACCACGATCTGAAGAAGATGTTTTGGTGGCCCGGCCTAAAGCGAGACGTGGAGGACTTCGTGCAAAAGTGCTTAGTTTGCCAGAAAGCAAAAGGGGAGCATCGGAAGCTGCTCGACTTACTACATCCCCTGGAGGTGCTAGAATGGAAGTAGAACGGCATCTCGATGGACTTCGTGTCAGGATTGCCGCGTACCGCGAGGGGAGTAGATGCCATATGGGTGGTTGTGGATAGACTAACCAAGTCAGCCCATTTCATTCTGGTATGGATGAACTACTCCTTGGAAAAGCTGGTACAACTTTATATCAAAGAAGTAGTGCGACTACATGGAGTACCCTAGTCCATCATCTCAGATAGGGACCCGCGGTTTACGTCCCAGTTTTGGACAGCCTTCCAGAAGACATATAGGACTCAATTGGCTTTGAGCACAGCTTATCACCCTCAGACGGATGGACAGACCGAGAGGACGATTCAGACGTTAGAAGATATGTTGCGAGCTTGTACTCTTGACTTACCTGGGTACTAGGATGAGATGCTGCCATTCATAGAGTTCTCCTACAACAATAGCCACCATGCGAGCATCGGCATGGCCCCCTTTGAAGCTCTTTATGGCCGAAAATGCCCATCACCCCTCTGTTGGAACGAAGGCCGTGAATACAGATACTTGGGATCCAAAGAGACTCAAGATGCAGAAGAATGTATATAATGAATTAGGCAACAGATCCTCATCGCTCAGAGCCGACAGAAGATTTATGCCGACGTCCGCAAGAGACCCCTAGAATTTCAAGAAGGAGACCACGTTTTTCTAAAAGTTACCCCTACTACGGGCATCGGAAGAGCTATGAAGATCAAGAAGCTAAGTCCCAGGTTCATTGGACCCTTTCAAATTCTGGAACGCGTCGGATCTGTGGCTTACTGGATAGCTCTCCCCCAAACCTGGCCAACGTTCACGCTGTCTTTCATGTGTCTCAATTAAGGAAGTACGACGCTTCTCCAGATCATGTACTGGAACCGGAGAAAATCATACTGAGGGAAGACCTCGCCCTACCATTGATGCCTCAGAAGATCGTGGATCGCAAGACGCGGAAGACGCGCAATAAGGAAATCTCAATGGTGCGCGTCATTTGGGAAAACGGGAAGGTCGAAGAGCAGACGTGGGAATTGGAGGCAGACATAAAGGCAGCCTATCCAGAACTATTCCAAGGTTCGAAATTTCGAGGACGAAATTTTTGTAAGGGGGTGGAATGTAACATCCCGAACCTTTCCTTACGAGAATTTCGCTCGAATTCTAATTTTTCAAGATAATTACGGCACGATAGGTACAGTTATTGAGGCTGGAAAAATTATTTGGAACATTAATTGCTTCCAGATGTCAGTCGAAATAAGTGTTTCGTGGTCTTGCGAGATGCCGCAAGGTCCATGCCAAATTCTATCCAAATTGAAAACCCCGTCAGGTCCTAAAGGTATTCGTAAAGCATGCTCCCAGAGGAGATATGTTCCCGAATACCTTAACCTGACATGCCATTAGGGCAAGGAAAATTGGTAGATCGCGGATATGTGTTCGGAATATTTTTAGGGTATCCGTACGCGCACGAAAAATGACCAAGTAGATATTTTTATAAAATAATAATACAATATTAGATTTTTACAAAAATAAAATAAAAGAAAAAAAGGGGAAAAGGGAAAAAGGGAAAATGGAAGCAGGGGGAGGACGTACCTTTGCCTATAAATAGGGCCCCCAAAGCTTCAGAACGTAGCGGATACACTACTAATCCTAGGAAAATTAAGGAAAGCCCACCCAAGCGACAAGGATAATTCCCTCATCGCGGACCTCTGACCAGCACGCACATAGGAAGTGTTTAATCCTAAGCCCACTGTCTATGTGGTTTAATTTTTAACTGTATATGTGCATATCTGTGTATCTGACTATAGATCTGTTAAGTAGTATTTTGGGGGGATACTGGGTAAAAAGGGTTTTGTGAAACCTTGAGAAATGAAACGCATAACTGTACCAATTGGAACCCTAGGAACAGTGGAAATTGAGAACTGGAGTCTCGGGGAGGCAATTTTTCCAACACTCATTCGAATACACCAGGATTTTAGTCGAATGAAAGCCAAAATGAGCTTTCCTTCGAATGAATTCCACTGCAGTCGAATGAAGATGAATTTTTAGGATTTCAATCGAATGAATCCCCTAGTATTCGAATGAAAGGATGTCGAGGGAATTCAGTCGAATGAAAACCTATTCCAATCGAATGAAAGAACTTCGAGGGATTTCATTTGAATGCCCTTCCAAGTATTCGAATGAAACCTGGCAGACTTGAGACTTTAGTGGTTCTAAAGGATCCAAGGGGTACATAATAGTCCATTCTTGTGTAGTAAGGCATGCATCATGAGGAATGGGTTGTGTATAGGTGTTAGGGCAACCCTAGAGAATTAGAGGTCAATTACCTAATGTATGAAGATAAAAATGGAATTTAGGGAACACGTACATAGTTATATGTTAGGAAGCCCTCTCTTGGCAGAGTCTTACAGACGATCCCCTTACCAGTTCACAAAGTTGGATTGGTCGATGTGTTACCTTGCCATTTTCACCAGTGAGGATTGGTTAACGAGTCAGTCGCTCCAGGGTGAATTGGTTCGAAGAGGTTAATGACACAAGGAAGGTAGAGGATGGAAAGAAAAAGGGGGAAGTAGAGGAAAAAGCGCTAACCCGGCCAGCCGGTATGCCTATGGAAAGATGCACTAACCCGGCCAGCCGGTACGTGCCAAAGCGGAGAAGTAGGACGCTAACCCGGCCAGCCGGTACGCGTAAGAGATCCCCAACGCCCCCATGCACTATATCACTATATATATTATGTGATGGAATGAATTTTTATATATGAGTTAATATATCTTGTTACTTGTTTGTGCAATATGTAACGTCAAGGGAGCGCCCCTAGACGATTATTATAATGATGATTGAAATGCAGGGTTCACAAGCACGCAGCCTTAGTAAGAAAGACTAGTTCCCCAGTTACCTAGATAATCTTAGATAAAGCCGTTCAGGACTTTAGGCCAGATAATAATCAGTAGGATGTTAGTATGCATGTTCACTTAGAAACACCTGAGCGGCCTGGTTCATAAGAGAGAAAGAAACAAAATACCCCAATGCTAGGCCCAACCACTGACGACGCAAGTTCTCACCCCCCACTCCCTTATGCTTCCAGGGGCGAATGAGGACTACGCGGGGTACGAGGAGTACCAAGGAGAGCCACCCACCGAGCCGTGAAGAGTTGAAGACCGAACGGATAGAGGATCTCGTTCGAGGACTTGATAGCTTTGCTTTATTTTGGGACACTTATTTTGTACCTGTATATGTATGATAGTGTGTGTAAACTACTCTATTATATTATTATTGATGCAACTAAGTGTAATGGACCATGTACCTGTTTATTATAAACTGTCTGGACGTGGATACCTTGTCCGATAAGCTTATGCTCTACCATTTGTAATATATGCTTATGTTCACGCACGGCTCATAATTTGTATGCGTATGCAATGATTAACTACATTAAAAAAAACAACAAATGGTCCGTATTTTGCTGTAAACCGTATTTTCAAGAAAAAAAAATAAAGGGCTATAGATACCCCACCAATGGATCAACAACCTAGCGAGTGTTGCACATGGCTCGAGCATGGGCAGTTAGCTAGGGTGTTGCAAACCGCGCGTCTAAAGTATCCGTAAAAGGTATGGCTACAGATGAGAATTCATAAATACCTAAATGAACCTAGAATATTAACTTAGGAAAAATTAGGGGGGATTGTAACACCCTAGCTAACTGCATACCCTCGAGTAGTACACAATGCTCACTAGGTTGTTAATCACTTGGTGGGAATACTTATAGTCCGTTACTATTTTTTTTGAAAATATTTGGTTAAGGAAAATATGGACCAATTTAAAACTTTTCTACTGAGTGCATATTTACAAAATATGAGCCATGTGTGAATCAAAGTATATAAAACAAACGATAGAGCTTGAGGCTTACAACCAATAGTCATTCATAGCATAATTATATACCTAAGCAAGTACCTGGTCCTTCACAGATAAGTACAACCAATCATATAATATTATAATAAAGTATAGGTACATGTTATAATCATCCATACACATAATAAAAGTTCGTCCATCGCATAACCAGCTAAGCATGTCTTTATAGCCTTGAAGATCTGTCCGTCCGTCATCAGTAGCTTGTCCTCTGTTCTTTCCTGATCCTCTTGGTGCTTCTCATAGTTCACGTCTACCCCTGGAAGTATAAGTGAGTGGGGGTGAGAACATTCGTCCTCAGTGGTTTACCTTGGCGTCGGGGGAATCTTTTTAACTCACTTATCAACCGGCCGCTCAGGTGTTTCTAGGTGAACATGCATACTAACATCCTACTGATTATTATCTGGCCTAAGTCCTGAACGGCTTTATCTACTTTACTAGGTGACTGGGGGAACTACTCTTTCTTATCTAAGTTCTCGTGCTCATTATCTTTACTTCGCGTATATACATAGGCCGTCTCGAGCGTTCTCTTGACGACTACATAGGCATACATCATCATATACTTATACATTACATACTCATACATCATCATATACTCATGCAACTCATTCATCATATGCTCATGCTTGGGGTTCTCTTACGCATACCGGCTCACCCGGGTTAGCGTCCTTCTTTCCATGCTCTCGGCCAACTAATGGACCGAGGCTGCGTCGGCTCCCAGCTAACTAATGGACCAGGGCCGCGCTGAGTCTTTCCCACTCATGTAGATGCGGCCAAACATCTACAACCTGCTTCTGTCCTCTGATTGATGTCGACCAGGCAGCGCTATAACCTGAGTGGTTGCGAACCACCGCGGATAACTAATGTTCCGTCTTCGATCATCAATAGAGATAACCGGCCACCTAGTGGGCGGGCGAGGGGTTGGCCCTATGACACAACCAAGTGGAGACTCATACATCATCATCATCATATCATACTCATTTCTTAGGTGTGACGTCACCCTTTCTCATTCTTCCGAGCCAGGCGTGAACTCCTGGTCCTCGGTCTCATTCATCCGAGCCAGGCGTGAACTCCTGGTCCTCGGTCTCATTCATTCATTCTTTCTTTCTTTTCATTCTTCATCATTAACCAATCCACCCCTTTGTGGGGACTGGTGAGGGGCGTTTCCGCCAAGAGAGATGCTTCCTATCATATAGCTACATACTTGTTCCCTAAGGTTCAATTATGCTCTTTAGAATTTACGTGATTAACCTCTAGTTCTCATGATGCATGATATCATAACCATTCCTAACATACATATTCTACATGCAATGCTTCACATACATCATTATACAAATACTTCATGCACTCATCATAAACATACCTCATGACATGCTCATCATACATCATCATATACTAAGCTAGTCCAGGTCACAGGACCCTTCAGAATCATCTCCTAAGTCCTAACATAGCATTTCTAACATAATTTATCATAAGGCATACAAGCACATGCAAAATTAATATGAACAGCATTTTACACGTTATGTTTTTGCCCGAAAAACCGATTTTTC
>QANU01094033.1:0-11609 GCA_003254905.1 Nissolia schottii | reverse complement strand
ATATTTTACCTAATAATTTCCCTTATTAATTCTCTAATCATGATTAGGAAATTAATTAAATATTTATGTTTACGGTTATTTCCCGATTGGTCTGGAAATCGGCTTAAGGTTCTGAGAAATTCGCCGGTCACGAAACCTCAACTTTGACTGCTATTTTTATGGGTTAAAGATGATTCTTATGAATTGAAGGTAATAATTTAATTTTCTTACCTCCCTAATTAACCTATAATTATTTATTACGCAAATTATCTGTACAGTGAAAAAGCGGGATGTTACAGGGATCACAAAGATGTGATCAGAATATTTTTAGAACAGCCGTCGCGAAGTACAGAGACCGGAAACGATAAAACCTGATCAAAATTGATCTGCCGGAGGCCCTTTAATTCTCGGCCACACAACAGGCCAAGACACAAGGCCATACATGGCCAAGAAGGTGGCCACTTGGCCAAGTCAAAGTCCAACATGGTGAGTCATGCAAGTGACATGTAGGAAAAAGACAAAATAAGGGCATTTTGGGAATTTTGGCACCAAGGGCAAAATGGGAAAGGGGATTTCGGCCCTAGGCCTATAAATACCCCCAAAATCTGAAAATTTAGAGAGAAATTAAGAAACCGTGGCCAAACTCTGTCCGTTTACACCTTCAGCCATTACACTGTCCGAACACTAAGCCAGAGACTTTCCCTTGTAAGACCTCATCCAAGACTCCTAAACCCTAACCTCACAAACTCTTCTAGCATCCTAGAGGAATCTTTTCTACATCTATTCTAAGGTTTAGAGCTTGGGAATAACCAAGTCACGTGAGATTCTGCACAAACTAATGACAGCAAGTGCATAAACGTGGGTAAACCGACATAATCACTGTCTATGTGATTTAGGATGTATGATGATGACTGTGCTATGATTGTGTTAAACTATGTTAGGTTTTAATTGCTGAGTGATGTGCTTGAATATGACAATTGATTATACTTGTATCTGGAAGTTTCTGCAGATCTGGAAATTGTTGGAATAATTGTTAGAAATAGGATTGGTTTATGTTTATGAGAATATGAGTACGAAAGTATGTGGTTTTGCTAGATGAGATATGATGTTAGGATGGATTTTATGTGACTTTGGATTTTATATATGTGGTTGATGATTGTCGGGATCCGGTGGTGCTGTCTGTGATTTTGTCAGAATTTAGGAACGCCTAAGACAGAAATAGCATATGACATGATTTTGAAGGGAACTGTATGTTGAGATTTTTATCATGAAAAACTAATGTTATTTTTGGGTTCTACACGAAAAATTGAGTGGGGATGTAAAGTTTCATGATTTTTGGAGTCCCCGATGAATTTCTCAGCAAACAGGCAGAAAACGGGGTTTTTACGAAAAAGGGCAAACGGGAATTTCATGTGTTTGGACTGAAAAACTGGGTTTGTTTTCAGAAAATATGGGTTTAGAACTATCAAAAACCCTAAGGGAAAGTCTTGAGTCCATCGGGTTTTTGAGAAAAAAAATTCCAAAGAAAACAAGGCGTTTACGAGGGTGAAACGGTAATTTTGGGGAAGGGGTAAAATTGTAATTTTGTAATGCTGAGGTCAGAATCTGGAATTTTAGATGTGGAAAATGATCTTAGGACTATCAAAAATCTTGGGGTAAGGTCTTGGACCTCTCCGGTTTATGATCGCTAATTTCTAACAGAAAACAGACGTCTATTTTACTAGTATCTAGGGTTACGTTTGTTCTGTTTAAGACATGAGATTATGTTCCTTATAAGTGAAGTTATATGTTATATGATGTGATATACAATGAAGATGATGATATGAGGTATTGAATTGTGCTTATATGAACTGTTGCATCAAAGATCGAACTGTGCACATGATGATGATAAGAGAAAACCCCCTCTAAAAGGGCCTAGGCTCAGTTTTTGGGTAAGGTCTTAGTCCCGGTCGAGTCTTAGGTCTGACCCCAACGCTATCCCAGGGTGATAACCTCAATCGTGGTTGGTGTAATATCCCACTCTTTTCTTAGTAAGAATTTCCCTAATTAATTACTCGTAAAACCCTTGGTATGAGTAAATGTGTGGAAGTCCGTAGGAATTATTTTGTTTGATTTTGACAAATTTTGATGGAACTCAAATGATTCCTATTGACCCTCAGAATTGGATGATGAGATTAAACTGGCCGTTAAACGGAGTTCGGCTTAGTTTCGGACGATTCCGCAGACACAAAATAGCTCCGTTTAACCTGTAAAATTGAGCAGAGAGCTCCAAGTGTCTGGAAACCCAATCGGTACCAGGGAAAAGTTTTAAACACCTTAGGATAGTCCCACGACCCCATTGGGAAGGTCGGGAAGTAATGAAACCGCGAGCAGAACAGCCGTCTGCGGTCACCGGGGATCAAAGGTATCTGTGAAAAATACTCCTCCGGAGAAAAATTTAAAAATGCCTTAAAGCAATAATATTCCCATGTCCGGGGAAATTAGAGGATCACGACGGTATAAGCGGAATATTTTTCAGACGACCGTGTGCGACGCACCGAGACTGCGCACGATAAAACACGAGCGAAACGGAACCGGGAAAAGTCAAATTTCCCAAAACCCACGTGATCCAATCTGATTTCCAAGGAAAATAATTAAAAAATTCAAATACTATTAATTGATGTGACACTTGTATTATCTTTTAAATTAATTAATTTTTAAAGAAAATGAAAATGGAAAAATTGTAATTATGCATAAGGGCAAAAAGGTAATTTTTAGGGGCAACTTCTTGGCTATAAATAGCCACCCCATAACCAGAAAAAAAATTAGAAAAATCTCTCTCCTAGCCGAAACTCTGCCCGTGTGCTCCACGGTCATACTGCAGAAACTCTGCCGAAAAGCTTGGATCATGCCCAAAGCTTAGAGGACGATTCTCCCACCTCTTCCTCACCACCGGACAGCCTCCAAGAAGTGGGATAACTCTAGATTACTCACCTCCTTGGTGGTTGGATGTGTTTATGTGTGTGTGTGTGTATGCTTCTATGTATGTATGTGCATGAATATTAGATCTTTGGCTAGGATTGTATGATGATTCTGAAGGGTCCTGTGACCTACACTAGATAGGATTTTTATGGTTGGAATATGTGTGAGAACCTCAAGGAGTGGCCATGAGAAAAGAGGAAGAGAAAAGAAAGAAAACAAAGAAATCTGTTTCAGGTTTGCCCAGGTATCGCTGAGCGACATGTGGTACCGCTGAGCGGCAAGGTATCGCTGAGTGGACCTACGTTTCGCTGAGCGGCCGGTTGCATAACTTAAGGATAAGGATGGAAAATATTTTGAAAAACCGGGCATCAGGACGCTTAGTGGTCCAAGGTGAACCGCTGAGCGAACTGAGGGCTCAGATCGCTGAGCGAACTAAGGGTTCCGCTGAGCGGTCTGAGATTTGAAGGTCTCGTGGAGGCTGTCTTGAGGCACATAGTCCAACAAGTTATGATTTAAGTGATATGTGTGATTAAAGTATATGAACTATGCCATGTAAAATGTAAGATTTCATGCATGATAATTATTCAAGGTAATAGGTTAGCATGACATGCATCATGTTAAGGTACTTTTAGAGGACTAGAGGTTAACCAAGTAATGAGTAAAGACTATAATTGAAATGAACCTTAGGGAACAAGTCATGCCATGATATGAGAAAAGAAAGAAAATAAAAGAAGAAATGTCATGAAAAAGAAAAGATGATGATAAGATGAAATGCTATGAGAACAGGTGCAGGACGTGACGTCACAAGGTCCAAATGACAATCCCACTTCAGTAGAGTCAAAAGAGGGCATACTGAAGGTGGAAGCCCGCCACAGGTGGTGTCGCAAGGGCATGCCTGGAGGTGTTCAGTTACCACACCTAGCAATGTCAAAAGAGGGCATGCTAAGGTGGGGTACAATACCAGCCCACTTCCGAGGTGTCGAGAGAGGGCACGCAGAAGGTGGAAGCCCACCGCTGGTATATCAAAAGAGGAACTGCCTGGGGGTGTGCGGGTATCCCGTCAAGTGTTGTCAAAAGAGGACATGCTATGATTGTGATATCGAGTACCACGCTCGGTCGCGTCGCCAGGGCCGGCCCCTCACCATCCCAGCAGTTGGGTGGTTGTTCATATCGTTGATCGATGCATTCCTCCTATGAGCTTTACGGGGTTAGCTACCACACCGGTTAGAGCGCTACCGGGTCATCAACGATAGGGAACGCAAGTAGGTTGTAGTCGTAGGCCACAGATACAAGAGTGGAAGGGCTCAAGGAAAGTAAAGAAAGAGGAAAGTATAAGAGAAAGTATGAAAGAAAGAGTAAAGTATGAAAGAAAGAAAGAAAGAATTATAGTATGTAATGTATGCATGAATGTATGTATGTAATGTATGTAAGAATGTATGTACGGAAGTCAGAATAAGTAAGAAGATAAGTAAATATGATGTAAGTACCATCAAGAGAACGCTCGAGACGGCTATGTATATATGCAAAGGAAAGTAACAAGTACGAGAACTTAGATAAGCAAGAGTAGTTCCCCCATCAATTAGTAATGTAGATAAAGTCGTTCAGGACTTTAGGACAGATAATGATCAGCAGGGATGTTAGTATGCATGTCCACTTAGAAACCCCTGAGCGGCCTGAAGTTCGACCAAACATAGCGCGAGATCCAAGAGCAAAGGTTATTTCCACTGAGAACCTACCTTTCTCCCGCTACCTTATGACTTCAGGGACATATGATGACCCGTACTACGAGGATGTGGCCGAACTGGCCGAGGAGCTATGAGGCAGTTAGGACTGGACACGGACACCAGAGCCAGCTAGAGCTAGTGTTTTGTTAAGGGCAGACTGAGCAGTGTTACAGTAGCCCTTGTATTTTGATGACATGTATTATGTATAGACAGACATGTGGCTTGTACATTATTTATTGTAATTATAACTATGTGACTTTTTGTGATGGACCAAAATGAATGTACAGTTTATGCCTTGCTATTACTCGACTGTTGATCGTTAAGCCTCAATGGCTCTACCTTTTGTATTAACTGTTCTTTCTGACGTATGGCTCCTATTTTATGCAACAATCTATCTAATGGAAAAGTTTGAAATCGGTCCTTATTTTCCTAACCCAGTATTTTCCAAAAATTAATAATAGACTATGAGTATTCCCACCAGGTAGTAAACAACCTAGTGAGCTTGCGTACGACTTGAGCGTAGGCAGTTAGCTAGGGTGTTTCAGTTGGCGATTTACTCATGGTCCAGACCATTCAGGTTCAACACTACCTGGTCGCCACAATGTGAGCTGTAAGCGTGGTTATAGCTGTGTGGCCACCGCTATAAGGGACGAGGGCGAATATGCTTATAAGGCCAGTCTTGTAGAGCGTAAGTATAAGTAGATGCCAGCTAAAGCTTATACCAGTTTTCAGAAAATGAGATTTTTGCAGTAGTGTAGCTATGTGAATTGTATGACGGTATATGAGTTAGTGTAGCTATGTGAATCGTATGACAATATATGAGTTAGGAACGAGTCTAGCAGACAGATGACGTAGATAATGAAGAATACATTCCCCGATCACCTAGTAATCTAGATAAGGCTGCTCATGCTTAGTATGATATTAATAATTGGTAGGACTATAGTATAATTATTACACCTAGAGACCCTTGAGCGGAGGAATCATAACCGAGTATGAAATGAGTTACGACGGTTTAGGTTTTCCACTGAGAACAATGTGTTCTCATCCCCCACTCCTTTATGGTTCTAGGCGAGCACGAAAAGAATGAAGAGGACGTCAGAGCAGTGCAAGCAGTACAAGCAGTACAAGGATGAACACTGAAGAAGATGGATAAAGGAATAGGGAAATCAGAGCTACGCTAGAGATATCGCATTAGTCCTTAGTTAGTAGGCTATATGTTTTGTACTACTACGTTAATTGTACGTAACATCTACGATATACATGTGTAACTACTTGGGAATATATGATATGGACCGCTTGTTGCTATGAATGTTGAATATGCATGATGAATATTAATTTAATTATGCTACGGTACCACCTGCCATATATGTTCTGACTTTGAACGAGGCTCATATTTTACACTATAACACGTATAAATAAAAGTTGAAATCGGTTCATATTTTTGGGTAACTATACTTTTGAACTTATAAATGGGACTAAGTACGTTCCCAACCAAAGTAGATAACAACTTGGCAAGCCAGTTTACGACTTAAGCGTAGACTAGCTAGCTAGGGTGTTACATAAGTTTTCCCACTGAGAGCGCCATGTTCTCACCTCACTCATCCATGACTCCAGGGTTCAATGCAGAGTAAGGAGAGAAGCAGCACGAGAAGAACAGTACCAAAGGAGGCCAGCACAAGACTAGACTATTAGTTAGTAAACTCTGTGTGTGTGTGTGTGTGTGTGTGTGTGTATGTGTTAAGTATTTCTACGTACTCCTTATGACATTACATGTGAACTTTGTAACATCCCTGCTAACTGCCCACTCCCATGGTAGTAAGCAATGCTCACAGGGTTGTTATCCGTTGTGTCGGGTTACTTTCAGCCCTTACTTTTACTTTGCAAATATCTTATACACGAAAATATGGACCATTTTGAAAATTGTTTGTGTGCTTTATCAATTTATAAACTAGGAGCCGTGCGTGATTAAAAGAATATATAACAACAGTCACTAATAACCACAGTAGAATAGGAAGAGCATGTGTATATAGATATAATTACAACCAAGGTCCCAAAGCATAATTACACATAGCCATAGTAATAAATATTTACACAAACTGTAGAAAAGTCATATAACACAATACAAAACATCTATTGTCTTAGCGCGTGAAGGCACATCCTGCTGTTCTAGCTCTGCTTCGTAGTCCTCTGTCGTCTATCAAGCGTCCCTCGGGTCGATCGCCTTGCTATGCCCACCGGGATCCATAACTGAGTGGGGGTGAGAACTCTTGGTCCTCAGTGGGGTTCCTTAGCACTAACTAGTATTCATTTACTCGGTTATCCTCCAGGCCGTTCAGGAGATCTCTAAGTGATCATGCATACTAAAATCCTACTGATTATTATCTTAGCCTAGGATCCTGAACAACTTTATCTATGTTACTATGTGATCAGGGGAACTAGTCTTTTATCTAGGTTCTCGTGCTTTCTATTCCTAACCGTCGTAACATAACCACATAAACATGTATGCAGACAGACACAACTAGTCATCACGCATACGTTGCGCGGTAAACCTTCCACCATGCTTGTCAGGCACGGGACGTCATGCCACCTTTGAGCATGGTATCTTTCATCATGCACATTTCTAAGCACGGTATCTATGCAGGGGGTCATCATGCCAATGGGGCACGGTATCAATGCATGTCATCATATCATTCATCATAACCATTCTTGTGTCCCAATACTCCCTCGTACACCTCAGGACCATCGTCCCCATGGTGGTGTACGACCTGCCTTTTCTGTCTGTTCCCTGGGCAAACATGACTCCACCCCCTTACCGGGTGGCGAGGGGCCGCCCTCGTGGCTAAGCCGGAAGCAGACCATATCATAATTCATTCATTCTTTCATCACATGTCATGCATGCCATCATTCTTTTCTTTCATATGCACATTTATCTTTCTCATCATGCTCTTGTTCCTACATTTCATTCTCATCTTTATTCATTACTCATTCATTAGACAATGACCTCTAGTGATCTATCCTTATGATGCATGCTTGCTCAAACACATAACCACATAATCACATCATAATCTAAATATAAATCATTTGGGCATCGGAGTGTTGGAACCAGGCAGCATAAAATATCTTTCATAACCTTTCCTTTCTAAACTTTCATAAACCGAATCCCATGAAGCAACCACGGTTCAGGCCGCTCAGCGCCCACGAGTACCGCTCAGCGCCCACTGGCACCACTCAGTACTCACAGGTACCGCTCAGCGGTCCCTGGAGTCAACTTAGTCGCAAATCAGTTTATAAAACATTTTCCAAATGTTATGTCCCAGGCCGCTCAGCGGTCCCTGGAGGCAGCTCAGCGCCCTGGGCGTGACTGAAGTTTCCCCTTTTGTTTTCTTGTTGTTCTTTTAAACCATAACCAAGGCCACTTCTTGGGCTTCACCACCAGTTCCAACCATCACCATGCAATCATGTTTAGAAAACATAGCAAATCATTGCAAAGTCATCTACCTATCCTAACCAAGCATTTCTAGCATAAGGCATAACATAAGCATACAAGAAAACCAACACATAGAGCCATCAAGGAGGTGAGCTAGCTTAGGATTACCCACCTTCTTAGAGCTTAAGAGAGGATTAGAGAGTATTGGGGATGATGGAAGTTCCCTAGGTACACAGCCTCCTGAACTAGCTTCCTGATCTCAACAGGGTTTCTGAACTGAACGATTTTCCGACCGAGATTTGGTAAGGTTGTGATTATGTGAAAAATGAGAGAAATAAGGGGGTATTTATAGAGGGGCTGGCTATGGCTGATGGGGGCGTTTTGGTCCTTAAATTTTTAGCCAAAATTACTATTTTTCCCTTTTTAATTTAATTTCTTAATTAATTAATTGTTTTGGATAATTATAAGGTCACATCAATGAATAGTGACCCATATTTTAATATTTTTTCTTGGGAAATCAGATTCATCACGTGCTCCTATGCAGATTTGGGTCCCACCCGGTCCCGTTTTGCTTGTGTTTGGTCGTTCGCAGTGCCGGTGCATCGCGCACGGTCGTCTGAAAAATATTCCGCTTACACCGTCGCGATCCCCTAATTTCCCTCTACCTATGAGTGAGGTTCATTCAAGGCATTTGTGAATTTTTCTCTGGAGGAGTATTCTTCACAGATACCTTTGATGCCTCGTTGAGCTCCCGTGACCGCTGACAGCCGTTCCGCTTGCACTTCTGCAATCGCCTGTTCCCGCCTATTTTCTTCCATGAGGTTTTGGGGTTCATTTTAGGGATTTTGTGACCTTTATCTCCATAGGGGTTGGGTTTCCAGAGACTTGGGACTCTTTGATCAATTCTAGGGACTGAAAGGGGCTGATCTAGTGTCTGTAGAATCATCCAAAAGTGAACGGAACTCCGTTTTTCTGACGGTTTGATTTTTCCACCAAATTCTAAGGGCCATGAGGAACTGTTTGAGTGTCATCAAAATTTTGAGAAACTAAGCAGAGAAATTTCTACAGACACTTCTATCCTAAGGATTCAGGCTTTTGCATATTTCTAACCTATACGGAGGGCTTTTACTGAGAATTTTCTGATGAAATCTTTACTAAGAGAAAAATGGGATGTTACAAACTTGTCTGTGAATGTATAATGGACCGCTGGTTACTATCTTGTTATATATTGATTATATCTCCATAATATTAGTTAAGCATGCCATGTTCCGCTCGCAATGTAGGCTCCTATTTTACTCTATATAACGTACAAAGAAAGGTTTAAATGGGTCCATATTTTGGGTAACTTTATTTTTAAACACATATGTGCAACACCCTAGTTAACTGCTTATGCTCGAGCCCTAAGCAATGCTCACTAGGTTGTCGATCACCTGATAGGAATACTTATAGTTTGTAGTTACTTTGGAAAATACAAGGCTAGGGAAAATATGGACCAGTTCAAAACTTTTCTACTTACTACATATTCACAAAGTATGAGTCGCACGTGAATCAAGCATATAAGGCAAACGATAGGGTTCTGGCTTTCATTAGGCAAATCTTCATAGCGTTAATATGCATAATAAGCAGTTATATACACAAACTTGGTCCGTCATACATAGTTACATACACAGTAAGATAATAGAGTAGCTTATATACAAATACCATACATATACATGTCCAAAATACAGATCTCAAAATGAAACTAAGCTATCTAGTCTTCCAGCGGGGTCCAGGGTCAGGTCTGCCCTTGGCTCCTCACGGCTCCACTGGTGGCTCTCCATAGGGCTCCTTATAGGCCGCATAGTCCTCATCCACTCCTAGAAGCATAAGCGAGTGGGGGTGAGAACTGTCGTCCTCAGTGGGTTATCCTAGCATCGGGGTGCCATTTTGACTCCCTTATGAACCAGGCCGCTCAGGAGGTCTCTAGGTTTACATACATACTAATGTCCTACTTATTATTATCTTGCCTGGGGTCCTGAACGGCTTTATCTATATTACTAGGCGACCGGGGATCTAATCTTGCTTATCTAGGTTCTCGCGCTTTCTATCCTAGACCGTTACAACATAGCCATATAATAACCACATAATCATGAATGCAAGGTGTGTTGGTCTTGGAAACCAATACCCAAGAGGGAGGTGAATTGGGTATTTAAGAAATTATTCTAATTTTGACAAATATTGCATTTTCATGCAATCAACATTACTACGCAGCGGAATATAACAATTAAAGATTATAAGCATGCTCAATTATGTTTGTAATAAAACAATAAGATCAACAGAGCAACTTATAAACAATTATCAACATATGCAATTCTCAAATATGCAAGACAATAATATAAGTTTGTAATAAATAAAGAGATAGAGTTAGAGAGATTGCAAACAGTGATTTATCCTGGTTCGACCACCCTTGTAATCTACGTCCAGTCCCCAAGCGTCTTGCTCAAGATTTCTCCACTATTATCAAGCTTCTAACTTAGGTGCTTGACAAACCTTTACATCCAAGAGCACTCCTCACACTTAGGATCCCCCACCTTTGTGTAGAAGCCTCAAGAACCAAACCTTGGGGATACCACACCCTAAGCAACTAGAGGGATACCTCACCCTCTTTACAAGTATATGAAAATTTTGTGTTTGATAAGAAACTCTCTCAAGAGTAGATAATACAAATTGAAGCTCTATAGGAATATTGACAATATCTCTCTTTTGCTCTTAAGATGATCGAAAATAT
The DNA here is from genome assembly GCA_003254905.1 of Nissolia schottii. Taxonomy (NCBI): domain Eukaryota; kingdom Viridiplantae; phylum Streptophyta; class Magnoliopsida; order Fabales; family Fabaceae; genus Nissolia; species Nissolia schottii. The sequence continues at coordinate 751 of QANU01094033.1, read as the reverse complement.
TAATCCATTGATAGTATGAAGTATGAGGATGATAGGAATCAAAGGCTTGGCTAGAAATGAGAGTTTAATGGGTATTTATAGGGTTTCTAAGTGTACTATCAGTTTATAGCCGTTACCCATTATTTTAATCAATTTTATCCATTGAAAAATTGGTCGTTTTTGGCTTCAGGACTCGAGTCATTCGAATGACTCTTGAGAGGTCATTCGAATGATAGCCGTTATCTAGCCGTTGTGTTTCTCTGATGACAGAGTCATTCGAATGACTCAACAAAATGACTTGCTCCACGAATTTGTAGATCTTTCTCTTAGCTTTATGTAGCAATTTGAACCACCTCAATTGGAGTTCTATAGCCCAAGATATCATCATTTTACTAACTACTGTGCAAGTCACTTTGCTAAGCGCGCCACTCATTCATTTTCTTATCTTTCTTGATTCCTAAGTTTGTTTAATTCATTTTACGTCCTGGAATCAATTAAGATCATTTAAGAGCATCATTCTAAGAGTTTAGAGAGAGATATATATCAATTTTCCTTTGACAAGAATACCTTAAGTCCTAAGAAACTATTTCCCTTTTTACCGTTTGCTTGGACTTGGTATTCTTCATGAATCCTATCTTTGGCATTACCATGTTCTTCATGGAATTGATATTTCATGCTTCGCCTTTTGTCTTTGGGCATCATATGAATATTTCTTCTTGTTCCATCTTGTTCTTGATGCCTTGGACTTTCCTATACACAAGATAATTCACTA
>QANU01094001.1:0-10034 GCA_003254905.1 Nissolia schottii | reverse complement strand
TATATATAATACGACGAGAGTGTAAAATCTTTCAACATATCTCTGACAATATTAGGTCCTAATAGGTATGATTAATTGTTATTGTTCCAACACAAGGGTGATTGGAACTTTTGTCCTTACAAAGCTTCATAAGGTTCCATTCTGTAACATCCCGCTTTTTCCTTAAGAGAATTTTGCATAATAAATAAATAAACGAGTCATTTATTTAGACTAGAAAATTAAATAACAAAATTTATTTTCTAAAAATACCAGTCAAAATAATGGTTTTACGATCTCGCGGAATTTTGCGAGATCCAGACCGATTTTCGGTCATCGTCAAAATTTAATTACGTATCAAAGATACCCGTAAAATACTCTTTTACGAAAGAAAAATTACAAGTAGCTTAGATTAAATTAAATTCCTCATTTTAAGTTTTTGTATGATGTGTTTTTATGTTTAGATAACTTTTATGATATCCGTTAATTTTTCGCGCACGTGGTCATACACGTACACGGGCAGTTAACGACCAAACACGAACCAATTTTTTGTGAAAAACATAAGCCCTACATGGCTGAAACACACAAACTCAGCACCATACCCCCACAAACCACTCTCTCACACACTTACAATTAACCATACCTTAGGTCATACTCTTCACTATTCACCCATCATTACTTCTAATTCATTTAATCCATTTTAATTCGTTTTCCCCCAAAATTTCCCTTAAAAAACTGAGCATATCAGTAGCTCCCACTCCCATTTTCACCTTCTTCTTCTTCTTCACAATTTCTCTCCAAAACCAAAGAGCCAAGCCTCCAAATAATACACCATTGCCACCAAGAAAAACTTAGCCATTCTTGCCTTATTCCCCTAAGCCAAAACCAACACCACCAAGCCCCAAGCCTCCTCATCTTCTTCTCATTTTCTTTCACTCAAAAACTAGAGTAAAGCATTATCTTGTTCTCCCTAGAAACTTAAGCTTACTTCCCTCATAAGAAACAAATCACCATAGTCTCAACTTTCAAAGGAAGGAAGAATCAAGCTTGGTTTCTCAAGAACTCTTGGGAACTCTCTCCTCAACACTCTCTTAACAACAACCTTCTTAGGAAGTGGGTAAAACTTGGCTTGATCACCACATTGGTCATCTATGTGTGTTATATGTTGTATGCAGAAAAATATAGTATGTATGTGCTATGTGTATGTATGATGTGGGCAACTCTTGGTGACCACTCTTGATGTGGTTTATGCATGTTTATGTATGAATATTGTTAGGTATATGTTATCTATGATGTTGTTTCTCTCTGGAAAACTACTGGTGATTACTTGTGATTTGTCGGAATTTAAGTATGCTTAGGTTTAACATATGAAAAGAGGGAGTTTGAGTGGAAACTAAGGGCTGGGATTTTTATCATGAAAACCCAACATCATTTTCGGGTTCTACAGGAAAAATTTAGTGGGTTTATTAAGTTTTATAATTTTTGGAGCCCCCGACGAATTTCTCGAACAAAATGGGTAAAAACAGCGTTTTGGGTAAAAAGGGTAAAACTATAATTTCAAAACCTTGGGCTCAAAATCTGGGTTTATATGTGTGGAAAATGAGCTTAGAGCTATCAAAAACCTTGGGTTGAGGTCTTGGACCCTTCGGGTTTTTGATAACCAAAATTCTAAAGAAAAAGAGTGTACGAATATCCCGACAAGCACTGTCTCACCATAATTTGTGTATATTAATTATTGTACTTATGTTATTATGCATCATGAGGTAATGGTTGTCATTAGGGTTCTAGGACAACCTTAGATAACTAGAAGATAATCACCTAATTTTGTAAAGATCATAAATGAATCTTAGGGAAAATTGTAAGATCTTAGGGGGTTCCGGCCACAATGGGCTCGGAAGACCCTGTAGATATGTACTTAGATATATAATAGGGAATCCCCCTCTCTTGGCATATCCAAGGAAAAGCCCGTCGCCAGTCCAGCAAGAATGATTGGTTTATCATTCGAACGCAGACTTAGACCTGATCCAATGTTAAAGACAAAGTCACCTAGAGCATGTGAGAGTTAAGAAAAGATATGGACGTAAGGAACTTTCCCTCTCTATAACCCCTTCAGACGCCTAGTATCCAACGGCAAGACGAGCATATGGCAGTGAATCCCTTCAACGTCCCATATCGGGCGGCAAGGCGAGCACATGGTGGCAAAACCCTTCAACGTCCAATATACGACCGGAAGGTGGTTTACGTCAGGGCAATTCCATACGACATAATGAGGAAGTTAAAATATGATAAAAGGAGAAAGATATGATGATAAAGCAAGTTCGATTTTTAAAGGGAAAAGATGATGAAAGAAAAGAAATACTATGATAAAGCAAGAAAGTGATAAGCAAGTATGAGTCCACTCCTGGCCTCGTCAAAAGGGCAAGCCCCTCACCATTCTACAAGTAGGATGGTCATTTCCTATCGTTGTTTGATGTAGTATGCTTTCATGCATCCGTGGTTCACTACCACTCAGGTATCAGTGCTGCCTGGTTGCCAACGATACGAAAACTAGAGTAGGTTGTAAACCGAACGGGGACGACGGTCCCACGGTCTACAAAGGAGAATGATGGACATGTTGTTACAAGAAGGACATTGTCATAGGGCGCGTAAGATAACCTCCTATCCCCCCATGCATAATTATGTGATGAACGTATATGATTATGAACATGGTTGTTAAACTCTCAAGTTAACTCGTAAACTCTTACGAGTTTACAATTTTACTACACAAAACGAGTTAACACTTATGTAAACTCTTTTTTGGTAAACTCATACGAGTTTAAGTAAACTCTCGATTCTACTAGCGAGTTTACGAGTTTGCCTCAAAATGTACAAATTTTGTAACTTTGTTAGATACTTACCTAACTTTGTTTATATTAGATAATATATATTGAGTTTATTTAGCTAATTTCATATATTTATCATAATTGAGCTATGTTTTATTGAACTATAAAATAATACAGATACTGAATAAAGTATGACATAACCACTAAGTGTCATGCATTAAGGTGTATTTTATGATATTTATTTCATTAATTTAATTTAAAGTTAACATTATTCAATTTCAATTATAAATACAATATTTAATCAAGTTTAGTTCCTAATTATATTGCTTATAACATATTTTTTTACGTATGTAAACTCGTTTATGAGTTTACAAATCGATTTTACGATTTGAGTTTGCTGAGACTCCACGAGTTTATTTAAACTCTCGAGTTTGACAACCTTGATTATGAATGTATTCACTATAAGGCAATGTCGAACGATTCACAAGACTGCCTATATAAATATATCTATATCATAAGACACGTGAGTACGTGACCCGATGTCATGTTGCTCCAACGAATGGGATTAGCAAGCATGATAAATCCCCCTGGTAGGTAATACAAAGATTAGAATATCCCCAATCACCTAGTAAATTAGATAAAACTACTCAAGACTAATATGGATTAAAATAAGTAGGAAACTTAGCATGCATGACACTTAGAGATCCTTCAGTGGCCTAAATCATAATTGAGTAAAAAATGGATAGTTATGCCCTAGGATCCCCACTGAGAATGCAATGTTCTCATCCTCCACTCACTTATGATTCCAGGCGAGTACGACGGGTACGCCGGAGCTGAGGAGGCATCATAGGACAACTGAAGAGCCTTGGAGGCAAGAGGTCCCAAGGAAGCAGTAGGACTACAGTTCAGAACTATCTGCCACGACTTTTAGGCATTGTGTATTTTGTATTAGCTTAATGGATTAGTTAGGTCATTAGCTCTTAAGTGTGGTAATTGTAATATGTAATTATAAACAAATGTGTAACTTTTTCTAGACCTGTATGCGTAAATATATATTACGTTCTCTATGAGTTTGTTAGGATCACTTAATTATTATGTTATTAAACGCCTAAGTCTTATAAGCTCTATCGCTTGTTTATTATATACATATGCCTTCTCGAACACGCACGACTCATATTTTGCGTTTTAATAAAGAAAAGAAAAAGTTTTAAAATTGATCCATATTTTCAGTAAGCAAATATTTTCAAGTATAAACATGGGGCTAGAAGTATCCCAACCAAAGCAATTAATAACCATGTGAGCCTTGTTTATGACTACAGTGTAAGCAGCAAACCGGGATGTTATACATTCTAATACTTTCATGGTAACTGTTATTATAGGAAAACTCTATTAACAATAGTTGTTCATCCCAACTTCTGGGAAAATCCAACATACATGACCTCAACATATCTTCCAGTGTTTAGATTGTTTGCTCGGACTGCCCATCCATCTGAGGATGATAGGCTGTGCTCAAACATAACTTGGATCCTTAGGCCCTTTGAAATGTTTCCCAAAACTTTCAGATAAACCTTGGTTCCCTATTAGAGATAGTCGTCAAGGGAACTCCAAGTAGCGTCATGATCTCTTTAACATAGATGTGTGGCAACTTCTCAATCTTATAGTCCATCCTTATGAGTAAGAAATGGACTGACTTGGTCAACCTATCCAAAATTACCCATACTACGTTCACTCCTCTTTGAGTAAGGGGAAAACCCGACACAACGTCCATGGAAATGCCTTCCCATTTTCACTTGGGAGTAGATGGTGGTTGTAGAAAACCAGAGGGCTTTTGATGTTTGATATTCATCTTCTGATAGACCAAGCATTTGCCAAACCATTCAACCACATCATTCTTCATTCTTGGCCACCAAAGCATTTCCTTTAAAAACAAAGTAAAGGAGTTTGGGGTGATGTGAAGGTGGTGGTTTTCCTTATAAATAGATAGAGTGTTTAGACTTACTAATTCACTCAAGATTGAAGGTTCTACTTCTAGTGAGACTATTCACTATAGTTTAATATATATGTTTGTAGGGAAGCAGTGCCTCTACATAGGGTGTCAACGTCATGCCGTTAAAGTGTTTTAAGTCAATCAATGGTGTCATTCGAGTTCCTACCGAGCTCATGAGGAACGACAATCATTCTCCAACAACTCTAATTGAGTGGGTTGTCACTCATGGTCTACTTTAATCATTATATTTATGTTCATATTTTATAAGCATAATTTAATTTTAGTATTTTTCAAGTTTTAGAAAAACAAGGATTTGTTTTATGAAAATTCGTTTTTAGAAATAAAGATTTGTTTTAGGAAAATATTTATGAAATTGTTTTATTGAAACCTTTTATGAAAATTGAATTTATCTTTATGAATGTTTAAGAAATTATTTATGAAATAATTTACGAAAAGATCTTAGAAAGTCCTGAAAACCTTCATGGGACCATTGTTTAAATGCATAAATATCATCATATTGTGTTTGTTTGTTCATGGGCTTCAACATTTAGGATCATATCAATTATATAAGTTATCATGTTATTATATTTTAATTGTTTTAATGAGAGTTGTATCTATGATAGAATTGTAAGTTAAAGACATTCTATATTGGTCTTTGGTACTATTGTAGTTAGAGTCAATTTAATTATTAGGATCTATAAACTCATATAGAATATATTACCATTAGTTATCAAAATCTAGGTCGTTGGGTAGTCAGTTAAAGTTAGATTGTAATGTTCGGGATCCGTATATCTAGATACTTTTCTAAATGCTATTTATTTCAAATATTTTCATGAAAGCTTATTATTATTATTATGCTATTATAATATTTTGTATGTTGATGATGATGATGATGATGATGATGATGATGCTTATTATTATTATTATTGTATTACGTGTATTCATATTTCAAAATGTCTCGTAGGTGTTGTGAGTTTTCTCACTGAGTCACTCTCCAAAGTTTTCATCTTTTTGAATTAACAGTCACCTTGAAGTGGAGCTATCCATAGAATTATGTTAAATTTTATTATTATATTTTATATTCGGGTCAGTGTCTAGAGTGCTTTAGTCGTACATAAACGATATCTTCGAACGGGTCACATATTTTAGCATGTATAATTACATTTATGTTTTTAATGAAAAGTTGTAAGAGTTTATGATTAAGTTACTTTAGTTGTCTTTTATAAGTTAAAAAGTAGTTGTCTTTTATAAGTTAAAAAGTATGNAAAAAAAAAAAAAAACGATTTTAATACACTTTTGTAAGAAAATTAGTGTGTCGTGACAATTTTCCGATCGCTAGAAAAGGCAGAGTGGTGGCTGCCTGAAGAACATAGAAGACGCAGGAAGAAGATGAAAATGCAGTAAATGTATTGCCGGTTTCTTATTTTTATTTGTTCTTGCGTTTAGAAAAAAGAAGTCATTGGATAGGTATATATTTTTTTCTTTTTGTGGGGTATTAGTTATATTTGGTTGAGAATTGAAAACTTTGATAATCGATAAATGTGAACGGAAAAAAAAAAGTGATTGAAATCGAAGAGGAGAATTGCAACAGGGTCTGTGGTACTTGGTTTGTAATAGGTGGGGGCATGGAGGTACGGGGGTTCTGCAGCAAAATAATATTGGGTGGGTGTCAGATTTGGTACTTAGTCTCGTCATTTTTATATGTTTAATAAGTGGAGGTGTGTGTATTTTATAAATCTGAAAGAGAGGTCGTTGTATTTTTAGTGGACCTAAAAGGAGGTCGACTTAACTACGCCATAAAATTTAATTGTGTCATACATATTTTGATATATCCAATAGATCATAAGGTGCGTGCTTCACATGAATGATGCNCATGGAGGTACTGGGGTTTTGCAGCAAAATAATATTGGGTGGGTGTCAGATTTGGTACTTTTTTTTTTAGCTATGGCGGGTGAGTTGTTCACAAGGTCCTGAGTTCGGGACCTTGCTTAAGCGATACCAAGCCGCTTACCACTTGGACCAACCCCATTGATACAGATTTGGTACTTTGTCTCGTCATTTTTATATGTTTAATAAGTGGAGATAATTAGGGAGAGACCATAGAATAAAAATAAAGAAAATTAATAAGAGTATAAAGTTTATTTCATTTGTACTGAAAATTTACAGGAAATATCCGTGTAATAATTTTTAAATAAATTAAGGGAGGTGTGTGTATTTTTAAATCTGAAAGAGAGGTCGTTGTATTTTTAGTGGACCTAAAAGGAGGTCGACTTAACTAAAGCCATAAAATTTACTTGCATCATACATATTTTGATATATCTAATAGATCATAAGGTTCATGCTTCACATGAATGATGCCATTCTTTGATTAACCAGCAGTACTATTTAGAATGCGCTTTTCTTCATAACGGAACGAAGCAAGCATGTGATAAGTTGTCTGAAGCTTATCATAACTTTTTTGTTTAAATTTTTTTATGCGTGAAGCTCAGCATAATTTGACAACGCACACAAAGGACAGGAAACGAGAATAATTATATTCTTATGTACTCTTTTTTATGCTACAATTACAGCTATACTCACTATATTTTTATTTTGATATTAATTTAGTCATACAAACATTTGATATTATTTTAGTTTTAATATTTTAAAATTTGATATCGGTTTAGTCCGAAAGTCAAATATTATTATTTTTGTTAATGACAATTTTAATGGCTCCCATAATTGTGAGACTAAACTGATGTCAAGTATTAAAATGATATTAAACTTTATTTTTCACAACCAAATCGATATCAAATATAATTGTCATAACAAATTAGTGTCAATTATTTTTTTTTACCAAAAATAAATTAATATCAAAATAAAAATGTTAACATCAAATTGATTAACTCTAGATTTTATAGTTATTTGAAGTTGAAAGGTTTGTTACCTACAAATCATGTAGCATGATTTTAATGAACGACACGTATTCTCTAGGAGGATGAAATTTTGTGGGAACAATAGTTGGACTANCAAAAAAAAAGGTTAATACCCTATTTGGTCCTTAGGCTTTACACTATTATCCTATTTGGTCCCTCAACTTGAAAAAGGACAGGTTAGTCTCTATAATAGTTGGCTACAACAACTTTCCCGCCTATGTTGATTGACATGTAGCCACCCTATGAAATCTTTTTAAGCCTATGAAATCTTATAAAATTGACTTGTTGACTAACAGGTGATAGGTGATAGGGGTTCCATGGTTGTCAGCCTTTTAGACTAATAGGTGATAGGCCTATGAGCTATAGAACCTTCCCCAACACACCATGCTTTTTATATTTGTACTGGACTTTTGCAGTGAAATGACATTAGCAGTGAAAGTAGAGGTGAAGCTTGTCAAGTTTGATAGAATAATAGATTAAAATAATAATTATAATTTTTTTTGCAAGCATTGCAATTGGCTTTAGTTTGGGCGGGGAAAAATTTCACTGGAAAACGACACGTATTCTCTAGGGGGATGAAATTTTGTGGGAACAATAGTTGGACTATCCAACTTTTATGATATATATATATTATCCAAGCTATAATACGTCACATAGTGGGTATTGCCCACTGTGCCTTATCTTCGTACGGGTAAAGGAAAAATACACGTGTTGTTCATTTGGGCGGAAAAAATTTTTATTAGGAGTCAACACATGTCTAGTGAACAGTGTGAGACTTCTAATCTTTTATTATATATAGATTATTATTATTATTATTATTATTATATAGATAAATGATTATTATTATTATTATTTAAAATAACAAAAAATTGGGTCCATTGAGTCGAGAGGGTCATGTTTGGAACTCGACCACTCGATACCCGACTTCACCAAAGCTCAGGTTTGTGGGGTATTATCCACCTGGTGTGTCAACGACCTGAGTGGCTTTGAGTTGATTGGGTTCATTGGGTCGACCCATTGTATACCCCTACTTTGAGTTAATATAATGCATTCAATATATTAGAATATNAGCTCAGGTTCGTGGGGTATTATCCACCTGTTGAGTCAAGCTTTGAGTTGATTGGGTTCATTGGGTCGACCCGTTATATACCCCTACTTTATAATGCATTCGATATATTAAAATATTCACGTAAAAATATACATTAAAATATTAAAAAAAATTATCCTTCCAATAAAAAGTTTTAGCAAAACTCAATTATAATTTGGGTAATATTAGTTGAACAATAAATTTTGACAACATAAATGGATAACATAAAAAAATACAATAAGATAAAAGTGCACATAAATTTCACATAATTATTTTACTTTATAATAATACTTATATCTTGTATTTTTATAACCTCAAAATTTGTTATTCAAACAGATTTACTCATATCATCTATGATCTGACGTGGCCCAATAATGTATTGGATAGGAACGTACAGCAACATGTGAGTCACGACATGGAGGAGCACGGCACCTTTTGGCTGAGCATGATGTCCCCATAACTAGCAACTACAGTTTTAGTCTGCATCAATTTAATTTTCACAATATTTATATTAATTAATTTAATTTTACATTTTTGTTTCACTTTGATCTCATATTAATAATTTGATAAAATATTTAATATTAAAATTATTGCTAAATTAATTAATCTCAAAATTTAAAGTATGAAAACAAAATTAATATTACTGATAACTTTGTCAAAATTATTTTTGAGAAATGCTTGTCAATCCTTTTTTTTAAAGTAATTTATGCTCAAGTGTACCTATCATATACTTGCTAAAATCTGAAACTTAATTTAATAAAATAGATTTAAATTTTAATAAGTTGTTGTTATGTACCAAATATGAAAGCCCAAATCTGAGTTATGATCCAACATTTCCAAGCCCAATTTAGAGTTTTGATACCATGGATTTCGGCCCAATGGCAGAACGCGTAACTCGGTCCCTGTGTAAATCATATTTGTTAATTGACATATTACCATGCAATAAAAGCTCATCATGGTAACGCGCAACATAACTATCCTGACATAACACACAATGAAGCACAAAACGTTATAACAACGGACCAACATTCATATCCTGGGAAGGTGCATAAGGATCACATGTCTTAAGGTAAGATAGATTTTAATCATTATTCACTTACCATATACACATATTAACTTGAGCATTGAAGTGACTTTGCATATACCACCTACGACATATTACATTACAATCCAAGGCTTGCTTGGAAAACCACAATTTGATTATGTGATTTCGGAGTAGCCCAAAATAATGTGATGAGATTCTGCAT
>QANU01093930.1:0-24354 GCA_003254905.1 Nissolia schottii | reverse complement strand
AAAAAAATTTGAAAAGAAGATCGACAGCACATTTTGATCCACTGCTTCCTATTGAATAAGCTTGTGTACCTCTCTAGCAACAAAGCAATTGTAAGCCGAACAGGAGAGAAGATTCTGCTCCCCGGTTCTGCTACGTTAACTTGGATGTTCTTCCTACAGCATAGTATTTCCCACAGCACTATTCCATAGCTGTAGACATCTGCCTTAACTGATATTGGGATGTTCTTGTGCCGGTCAGGAGCCAAGTATCTCCTTGTTCCTCTAATACCCGTGAAGGTTCTTGTTTGATCTGGCATTAGGAGTTTCACTAGCCCGAAATCAGATATTTTGGCTGTCCAGAACTCATCCATCAGAATGTTTTCAGGCTTGATGTTACAATGAATGATTGGTGTCTCACACTCTTCATGGAGATAGAGGATCCCTCTTGCAATCTCCACTGCTATTCTTAGTCTCTCATCCCAATCTGGTTGTCTTTCAGCACCAAAGAGAAGCTTCGTAAGTGAACCATTGCTCATGTACTCATAAACCAGAAGCCTTTTGGTACCCTTGGCACAAAAGCCAAGCAAGCGAACCAGGTTCATGTGGTGTGTTTTTCCTATGGCTCGCACTTCTGCTTGAAACTCCCTCTCTCCTTCTTCAACTAGCTTCTCCAGCCTCTTCACTGCGATCAACCTCCTACCCCTTTTGTAAACTGATTCGAAAGCACCTTTCCCCAACTCTTGCTTGACACTGAGGCAGGTGATAAAATCTGCCCTCGTGTATGCAATTTGAGCGCAAACAAACAGCTACATCCCATGGAGGTTTTAGAGTAAAATGTTTCGCCGGCCAATTAGAATATTCACTCTATTTTCATATGTAGTCATATTTTTGCTTTTTTCTTTTTTATTCTATCAAATGAAGTTATAACAATTGAGATTGCATTGTAAGTGAGGTTATAAGAGTCTTGCCACCCTTAAGTGAAGGTTTAGGGTATAAGTGAAGGTTTGCTACTTTTAAATTAACAAAATGTCAATAAATTTCATTTCTTATTTCATTGATTTAATCACTTTATTCTTCTAAAGTGAGTTTCTCATTGTCCAAATTCAAGAGTACTGGGGTTGCGGACTTGCAGCCCAAATTGCGACGTTTTTACTCTTTTGCCCCTATGGGTGGAAGTAAATACCAAAATACCCTTGTTTTGAAACATTTAACCCAACTACCCCCTGTTTGTGCTAACCTGGACGGCGCGGACCACGTGGAAGTCCACGTCAGATTCGCCAACGCGGTTGGCGAATTTAGGGTGAATTCGCCAACGCGTTTGGCGAATTTAGCACAAATGTAAATGCATAATTGTAAGTAAATTCGCCAACGCGGTGGGCGAATTATCCCTAAAGTCGCCACCCCCGTTGGCAAATCACTACCCACGTGATGCACTAATTTCATAAGAGTTTACAATGCAGGAGAGTGCAAAAGTCCACCAAACATGGTTTCCTGGGTAAGGGCAAAAATCCAAAAAAAAAAAAATTTGAAAAGAAGATCGACAGCACATTTTGATCCACTGCTTCCTATTGAATAAGCTTGTGTACCTCTCTAGCAACAAAGCAATTGTAAGCCGAACAGGAGAGAAGATTCTGCTCCCCGGTTCTGCTACGTTAACTTGGATGTTCTTCCTACAGCATAGTATTTCCCACAGCACTATTCCATNCAGGGGAATCCCAGCGGATCATCGCGGGTTCAAAAAAATTAGATCTGAAAATAAAGGAATGGAACATGTTAACTTTGGATACAATCAGATCAGAAAGGACCAAAATTGATTTCTAAAGAGAACAGAGGAAAATTGCAAAGGATCAGCAAGAACCAGCAGAAATTGCAACCAACAATAATTTATTCACAGCAAGAACCAGCAAAAATTGCAAAGGAAAAGGAAAATAAAAAAATGCTGCCAGAAATTAAAGAAAAAGGAAGAGTGATTTAGAAGAAAAAGAAAAGCTGTTGACTGCAGCTGAAAGAGGAACACATTAGGGTTATACAGCCTCAGGCGGCAGGCGGCAAGCAGCTTGAGTGAGAGGCAGAGAAGGTGTCGTCCGTGAGGCTGAGGCGTGAGGCGTGAGGTGTGAGGAAGTTCTGTTGGAGAGAGGCGTGAGGAAGATCGAAAATGGAGATTGGAGAGCAAGAAAGAGAGTGTCGTCCGTCAGTGAGAGTTTGAACTCATCCACGCAAAGCAGCAAAGACATTTTTTGAAATCAATAAAGAAAGTGAAAATCTAGAACAAATACTATTTGCTACTTGCGGCATTACTCTATCCCAGGATACTACTTGCTAGCTCAATTTGCTCTTGGTTTTCTTATCGCTACATGTAATCTCGTGAACAGTTCAGTGTTATTATGCATTACTGATCAAGGACAGTTAACAATTGATGAATCTATTGTAGAAGGTGAGACAACTAGGAGGTCGGAATAGACAATGCTTACTACTTTGTGAAGTTATGATTTTCCAGTGCTTTACCATACGCCTTGTCAGTGAATTATGATGAAATGATGAACACAGGTCACCAGGTTAAATATACTTTATTTCTATCCCTTTTACAAAACATGTACTATAAAATAAGTGCATTAACATATGGCTGTGTCGTCTGGAAAAAACAAATGTCTTGCTGCTTTGCGTGGATGAGTTCAAATTACTCCAAATATGTTAAAGCAACTTCGAAAAACAAATCATGCTAAGAGCAAATGCTATTTTTTTTCATTTTTAATAAAATCTGTATATTAACAAAGGCTTATTTGCTACATTCATGTATTTATTATCCTTTTTAATTCATACATTCATATATTTATTCGTAGAATTTGGTTGTATAAGTATCAATCTATAATGTATTTGGGAGAAGCAGAACAAAACTTATATATTTCAAAAGCTTATGTATTTGGAAGAAGTAGAACAAAGCTTATGTATTTCAAAAGCTCTAGTCCCACATTGGTTAGATCACAAACCTTTTAAGTGTTTATATATCTTTAGCAGTTGTTATTTTGGTAAAAAAAGTTGAGAAGAGAGTTGTGCTCGAGTCCAAGCAGGTTGGACCTTTCGAAGTCCAAACCGATGGATTTCCCCCCGCGCGCACGATAAAGAGCATCAAACGAATGTTTTGGTAATTTGTTTCCCGGGCAAAAGAGTAAAAAACTCAAAAAAATAAAAAGATGAATGTAATTACCTAAAAAAAATAACTATTATGTTAAAAAAAAAATGGTAACCGAATGTCAAACGACGCTGTTGACTCAGCTTATGTTACAAGTTGCAAGTTATTCCCATTAGCCAGTAACATGCGATTGTTGTTTCGGTCCTATTTGTTTTTGTTCGTTTCGCCAATATTAATTTTATGAACATACTTGCCTTAAAGGTTTACATAATTGCTTAAAGGACAACCTACTCGTTTATGTATATGATTAATTATTTGGAACAATGGCGTTTTCTTTATTTTATTTTTCCTTGACAATGTTTGTTTGATAGGTTATTCTTTTAAAAGTATAGAAGCAGAGGCATAAACAAAAGCAAAAATATTTTTACATAAAATTATAGTTTAGGATATAAAAATCGCTTCTCAAGAAATATGTTTACAAAGAAAAAATTACTTTACATACATAATTTATTTTGTATTATTTATTTTTAACTAAAAATAATTTAATTAAGTATATGGATCTATAAAAGTTTGACGTAGAGCTAATAAAAATAGGTTAATACTAAATTAAGATTTGATTTTTTTTTGTTGAATGAGCTAAGAATTGTAAATTAAGATAGCTACATGTAATAATTTAATTTATGTCAGCATGTATTTTTCATATTTAAAAATTAAATAATTTTTTTAATCCTAATCCGCTGGAGGATAACATCAACGTAAATTGATTTAAGAATCTATAAATTAAAAACTAGAGTGATGGCGTAATATGTGGTATAGTATGAGGATAACATCAATGTGTCATCCGGTGGTTTCATTTTCATACAGAAAAGATAAGAAGGGGTGATCCATGGTCTTTTTCGCCTTAAGTTTAAGGATTTATTTATGCTCACACACTACAAATATTTATGGTGGTAGTCTATATTAACATGAAATGATTAGGTAAATTAATGGTAAAAATGAGACCATAACCTATTAATTCTCTCATTCTAATTGTAAAAAGAGAATTTCTGCAAATAGTCTACTGGAGTGGGACTAGTAAATATTCATTCCCCCTAATAAGTGGTCGAGTTATTTTTTTTATAATTTTTTTTTGTTTCTTACACTTGTATTCATGCTACACTACTAATGGGATCGACTTGTAGTTGTCCCTCTCGACACATTTTGTTTTGTTCTTGAATGCGAGACCCTTTGAGAAGGGAATGAACTTGCTTAACACTTGACAAACCTTATGTTAGTAGTGACCTTGAGTTTGAACTCTTAAAATCTCTACATTCTTAAATAAATACATAATTGATAAATTTTTATGAGTTTAATTCATATTCACTAATAGTAACAAAAAATTTATACAGTCAACCAATTAAATATTTTGATATGTGACTTTTTAAGGAGTAAGAGAAAATATCAACTATTTATGATAATGTGACAAGATTTTATTAGTAATTTTACACTATCAGTGAATAAAAATTAAACTCTTTATTTTATTCTGCCTTTAAGCATAAACAAACAAATAAACTAATATTTTTTAAAAAATTATAACTAAAATAGACTTTTTTACGAACAATTACAATTTTTAACTATTCTGATTGTTAGAGAACTCAAAAATTAGTTTTCTAGTCTTCTTTAAAAAAACGATTTTTGTCTACAATAACTAATATTTTAAAAAGTGAAATTCGAAATTCATCATTCAAAAGTATAGTAATCACTATACTAGTCCGAAAAAAAAATTGTTATTAAATTAATCTATCAATAATTAAAAATATCACCACGTTAATTATTTTAGGGGATTATCGTAGTGACCACTATATGGAAAATTTAATTTCTATTAATGTAAACTTTTGATTACACAAGCAATCAAGTCGCTTTGCCCGAGTGGTTAAGGCGTGTGCCTGCTAAGTACATGGGGTTTCCCCGCGAGAGTTTGAATCTCTCAGGCAACGTTTCGTTTTTATCTTTTCTGTAGCAATCAACTTCATTACACATTAGACAATTTCAATTATGTCTATCTTATTTTACTTTTCAAACATAATTAGTCCATCAACTGTATTATTATTTCAACATTTGTAGCACCATTACTATCAATTAAATTTGGAACACACTTTTCTAATCTCTCCTTCACCACCAGTCTTCACCTCTATGCTGCTCATTTTAATCATTGCCTTAGGAAACTCAAAATCAAATCTTAACCCAAGCAACCCTCTAATGTTCCCAGCATAATTCCTCACAACTCTCTGTGTATCAGAATCTTCCCACAGCCTCTGGTCTGACTCTAGAACCCCGTTACCATCACGTACGTTCTTGAAGTAATTGACATCAAATTTGGCTGGGCTATCTTTGTCCAAACCCACCCTTCTTAATCCATCTCCATTTTTGGGACACTGAGCTTGAACTAAGGCTAAGAAAGATGGGTTTATGGTTGGATCGGCGTTGCCAGTGGTGGTGAAGTTGTACAATCGGTAACTGAAGAATCTGCAATCCGTTTGGCCTATGGTATGTGCTCCTGATCAAAGACACAATCAAGAAATATGTGATAAACCGTTGTAACACCATATACTAGTACTAGCATAAATATGTGATAAACCTTTTATATATGTCACTTTTGATTTTTGGACACATCGTCCAGATACATTGATTTACAGATATATCTGAAAATCAAAAGTAACCTGTATCAGTGGACTAATATTCATTGAATAGAATTAGAATGTGAAATAAAGCATACCGACTAAGGTGACAAGGTCATGATCATCTAGACCTTTGGCTGCAAATTTTTGCTTCTGGACAGAAACTGGGTCAAGTGGAGAAGGCAAGTTTGAGGCTTGAGACGATTGAGAAATCCTCCCATCTCTTCTTCCTGTGGGTACTTGCCAACTTGGGCCATCACTCTGCCATTTTCGCATGTGTTAGTTTTAGTAATTCCTTCATAATTAAGACCATGTGCCTATGATAGTGTAGTATGTTTCATAAAATATTAGAGAAAATGCTGCATAGCCAAACTCGTTTGCTTGAATAGTTGCTAGAATTTGTCAAGTTTCAAGAAAAGCAGTTGGATAATTCGTAGATGTTGCACCATTAATTATCTCACATGTCAGATTTGCGAGTTATCGTTGTCTCACTTTTCTTGCATTCTTAAAGCAATAGTTTACGAGTTAAGTAATGAATCAGTCTCAAGCAATTTTTTTTATCTTACTATAAAAGTATCTAAGAATTTCTCTAATTCTCACAACAAAATCACGAGTGCTTTATAGATCATTTTAGTACCAGACGGACGGCATCGCAGGCCGCTAATGCTAGTATGTCAGCACATGATACAACTCCAGGACACGTGGCCTCTATCTGCGATTTCGCATCATCAATCACTTCAAAGCCTCGTAGGCCAAGGTTTGGCAATGCATTCCTCTCTGCAGAAGAGCCTGCAATCAAAACCGAACCATCGCAGCCCTGTTTGGACATGATTTTCAATAAAATTGTTAGTTAAGCTTATAGTTTATTATCAAAACAAGATTTATATGAATAAAAACTTCATTCTATATATGTACCTGGACAAAGCAATCATGAAAATGAAGCCTGAGGAGGCCAGGAGCAATGGTAGGATCTTTGTTGAAGTATGATTCAACTGTGGATCGTACTGTGGCCTCGGCATTTGGGCATGAGCTAGAATAAAACCCATTTTTAAGTTGTGATTGTACTTCCAAAGTCATCATCATAATAAAAATACTTAGGTAGCCAAATATGGCATCCATTTTTGTAATTTGTATCCAAAATTGCACCAAGAAACTTAGTAGTATTTGATGGTTTTCTCCCTCACTTAATTACATGCAGCATTTGTACCACTGATTGTCACTTATATAAGGTTGGTATTGTGGCAAAAAGTGAATCTTCCGACATATGATTAAGCTTTTTTGTCAATTACTTTATTCTGCCAATTAAAATTGTTTTGGCCCATTCGTCAATGACAATTTGATAAAGTGTAGAAATTTAAAGATGGATTCACATTTTTAAGTGTGTTTTTTTTTCTTCAGGCTCGTATAAGAGAATGGAAGGTGGATTCCACATTTTAAGATTGATTGCATAGTGGAACACTCTCTTCTTCTGCTTCTTATCTTTGATGCCCTCTGCTTTATTTATTCCTCTACGCGTTTCTGCTTTTCTCAATTTTCGTTTTGTTCACATTAGCTTTGATTCATGTATGTGGATGAAAATTCATGAAGATCACTTTTGTGCAAACATCACCAAATTAAAGTTGATTTAACAAGCAATGCACGAAAAGAGAGGAGTTGAATAACAAGTAACCGAGTATAAACATTTGCAGATATTATAATTATACATTGGTTATGGATATACTAGTGGACATCCACCCATTGGATATGGAAAGCATTTGAATACAAAAATTTAAAAGAAAAGTTAGAAATAATTTAAACAATTAATTGTATATGAATGTCTAGCAAAGATATCCATTATTGGGGTTCATATAACATAGCTCAAACATTTGAGCACAGGTTCATATTACCCCTTCTTGAATTTAAATAGGACTAAGTAATAAAATTGTTGGCTCAAATGGACTTTTTGGTCACTTGCCTATATTTATATTTTGATTTAGTCCTTTACGTTTTATTATATTGATTTCGTCTCTTTGGTCACATATTACAGCTGCCCTCCTATCTTAATGCTTTGGTCCAAGACTGCAAGATGCAGGGATTCATGCATAAGAGAAGATATGGCAACAATGTGGCTGCTTTTAATATTAGCAAATGTCTGTTTTGGTAGCATTAAGACACTTAAATAAATATGTGATGAATAGTACATGAATGAATAAGTAAATTTTAGTTAGGCAAGTACTGAAAATGTTAACTAATACTAATAGATGTACAATATTATGCTTAAAAGCAATAAATAGATTCGAGAATGACATAGCTAAAGTGCACCCTTATACATTGATCACCACAATTATTATTCCGATACTTAAATTTGTGTATCCAAATAATGAATCAGTTTAATATTTGTTAATACTGTGTCCCTGTCATTGGTGTCATAACAGACCATAAATTGGTAGATTGGCATCCTTCTTACAATTAGTCTATGCAACTTCCCCTAGAGACCGTAATTCTGTAGCTATAAATTTTCTAGGCTTGTCAACTTGTTTCTCTCTTTTCAATTTTTTTGGTCATAATAACTGGTTTGTCTCTTGACTCTTCTTGCCATTGGCAATGCCGTGTTCTGGACTTCACTAGGATTACAACGTATGGGACCATTAATTTATGCAGGACCTCATGGTTACAAGTCACTACTACCATCTGGGTCTATTAAAAGACAAAGACCAGCTTGAAGAAATCCACAACGTATATAGCAAGGTGAACGTGTGTGACTTTGCACTCACTGACAGCATGTTTGGTTGAGAGACGGGACACGGGAAACAGAGACATCGGGACACAAAATTCATGTATTTTCTGTACCTCATTAAAGCTGAGATATAGGAGATACAAAATTTTAGCCTGACGGGACATGAATCTTTTGTCTTTGTCCTTGTATCGTGTCCATCCATCCAAACGGTGCCTTTGGATACAACTAATCAAAGTTGTGTACTCCTTGAATTATCCTTCTTTTCTAAAAAAAACAATTGTTTCTTTCTTCCTTATGTTTTCTGTGATACCCTGCATATTTGTGAATTTCATGCTCATTGGTATTGAAACTTGAGACAAGCATACTATCAGCTGCTAAAACATGAATTAACAAGGAAAAGCAAGGTACAGTGATTACCGGCTTCTTTTTACATATGAAACTTGGAAAGGAATACAGAAACATGAGAAGTTCTGTCAGAGAACTTGAACAAATAATTAAAATAAAACCACATGAAGGCTGCTACAATAACATTTTCCACACACACAAAATTCACACGGAACTAGAAGTCGGACAAGGAGGAATTGGTACATCAGTGATGCCTTCTAACATCAAGACCACACTCTTCATGGATGGGCGGAGGACAGGTTCATCCTGGATACACCAAAGCGCCACCTTCACCATATTTTCCAGCACATTTTTATCCACTGCTTCACATTGAACGAGCTTGTGTGTCTCTCTGGCAACGAAGCAATTATAGGCCCAACCGGAGAGAAGAGTCTCCTCTGGTTCTGAGATGTTAACTTGTATGTTTCTCCTGCAACACATAGTTTCCAACAGCACTATTCCATAGCTGTAGACGTCTGCCTTCACTGTTATTGGGATGCTCTTGTTCCATTCAGGAGCCACGTACCCCCTTGTCCCTCTAACACCTGTGAAAGTTCGCGTTTGATCTGGCATTAGGAGTTTTGCTAGCCCGAAATCAGATATTTTGGCAGTCCAAAACTCATCCATGAGAATGTTTTGAGGCTTTATGTCGCAATGAATGACTGGTGCCTCACACTCTTCATGGAGATAGAGGATCCCTCTTGCAATGTCCAATGCTATTCTTACTCTCTCATCCCAATCTGGAGGCGTGACATCTGGCCGAAAGATAAGATTTCCGAGCGAACCATTGCTCATGTACTCATAAACCAGAAGCCTTTTGGGGCCATCAGCACAAAATCCAAGCAGACGAACTAGGTTCCTGTGGTGCGTTTTTCCGATAGCCCGCATTTCTGCTTGAAACTCCCTCTCTCCTTCTTCCACTAACTTCTCGAGCCTCTTCACCGCAATCAATCTCCTTCTTGTACCTTTGTTCAAAGACCCTTTGTAGACTGCTCCGAAAGAACCCTTTCCCAACTCTTGTTTGAAACCATTTGTTGCTTTTTTGAGCTCGCCGTATGAGAACCTCCTCAAAGCCACCTCTTCATTCAGGCCCAAGTCCCCGATCTCCAGCAGCCTTTTGTACCTTAGAACTCGAATCTTGTAAATAAGGTGGCTTGAGATTCCAATGGTTGAGCACAAAATCAGAGTAAAGCTGGATGTAACAAGAATAATGTGCACAATTGCTTTGTTGCTAGTAGTACTCTTGCTTACAGGTGGTTGCTCAGGCTTGGTATGATTCAACGTCATGTTTCCCACCTTGAAGAATGCAATGGAGGTGGAGGCTTTTTTGCTCATTCGTGTAACATACTTCAAGGGTGGCTCTTGCTTCATGCATGTCCCTTCCCTATAGAGAGCAGCCCAACAGTCGCAATCCTCCAAACAAGAGGAGGAGCATTCTTCCTGTGACACTTGGGCTCTTTCATAAGCAACCTCACTCCAGTCCAGCTGTGGAATCTGGAACATGTTGTACAAGGTTGTAGAGTCCTCTTTGTCTCCACAGTCGAGCTCTGAAAAGTTCCTTTTGCAGCCTAGAGTATTTTGATTCGGATCAATGAAGTCAAATCCTGGAAGACAATCGCAGTATGGTGTCAGGTCATTGAATGTGCAGTAGCTGTTGAAGCCACAGAAACCCTTTACATAACACACATTTTCCGGCCAACTTGTTAAACGGCTGCTAGTATAGTTGCTATAATGAACATACAGCAAGAAAACTCCATCAAAATCCAGCGTTGCGCGATAAATGTTCTTGTTGATGATGTTGGCGGCAGTAGATGAATCGTCATAAAGAGTTTGGACTGTGGTCAAATCACTGTCATTCTTCCTGAGCAGCAATCCGCCTGTTTTCTTGAGGTGAAGTTGATACTTGAAAGTTAAATCATTATCATTCGTACCAGAGGACCAGTAAGCATCATCTCGAGAGGATGCTAAGCTTTTCCGAGGGTAAGCAACAAGGTTGTTATCGGGCTGCATAGAAAGAATGAAAAATCCACTGGAATGGTTTGATTTGGACAAACTAGATACCAGTTTGTTTCCATTAGTTAAATTCTGGCCTCCTAATATGGTGTCAGTTGGGTAATCGAAGCTTTGCCAGACAACATTCGAAGAAGTCTTAGCCTTGCCATAGATCACAAAGTTACCAGAATCAAGCATAGATGCTGAAGCTGCTGGCTTTGAAAGGTTAGCAATGAGGGGATGTCCTCTGTCTTCTCCGCCTTGCCAAAGAAGCAGCTGGCCATCTTTGGTTAGTTCCAACCTGGAATTGGAAGAGACTGGCGGATCATCACGGTTAGCAGTCCACACAACGGTGTTCTCGGTATCAGGTGCCCCAACAATCCATATTCCAACAGCAAAGCCATCATCACCTTGAGGGTAAAACCCAAAAGCAAAATAGCCTGAACTTGATACCCATGATGATGGCTTGTTCCCTTTGGGAGATAGGGAAGAACCCGAGGCAATTACCATGTCCTCTGCAGTGGCTTCATTTGCAAGTAGCATAGAGGAGAGTAATAGCAGAACAAGAATGGCCATAGAATTTTGGAAAAACTACTTGTTAGTAATCAATTCACTAGCCAAAGCAAGACAGCTAAGTAAGAACCGGGAGTTATTATGACATGGAATTTCTACTAAGGGGTGGACAGCCAAATTAATCAAAAACAAAGTGGTCCACATGCCGTGTTGACTGGACATTGTCAGTCAACAGCGAGCCAAAATGCCAACTTAAAAGCCTTGACATATTGTTTCATCTGAACAAGTAAATTTAAGATTTAAGGCTCATACAATTAACAGATGCCAACTTTCAAAAAATTGATGGAATAAAATAGTAGTGATAATAATAACAAAACACACAGACATGTACAGCCCTGGTGTCTGAATTTCAACTAAGGATACTACCACTAGCTAGCAACAACAGCATACTTCTGATTTAATAACAAGTGGTCCAAATTCTTTTACAGCATAAACTGTGTAGAGTAGGGAATTAATCTTTATTGTTTATTAAGGAATTTAAGAGATAGTGGTCGGTAAATATCCCATGTTATTTTATTTAATGACTGAACCTTTTGAGACTACTTGAAAAATTCTCCTTTTGAAGATCATATTGACTCTCATGCATTGGTACAAAGCTGGAAATTAAAGCGGCCCCAGTTTCTTAATTTCCAGGAAGGACACTATAGGACTAGCTACAAAACTAGAATCCAGAATAATGCAATCAATAACAAGTGGTCCACAAACCGTATTGACTGGTAAATTTCAGTCAACGGAGGCAGGAACCGTGTGGTGAACCCTTACATGCTTTAAGGACCATGATGACTCGTGAGGGCCCCTTCTTAAACTAAACGTACGGTAGAAGAAGACCTTGGAGCTCATCGGAGGCATCTGAACCATGCCAACCCGCGTGCTGTAGCCGCAGATCCAAGCAAATCAAGCATAAATGAGATGATGAAGAAGCTCTCCTCAGTTACATATCCACTAAAATCAAAAGGAAATCCAAGCAAAGGGCATTGTTTATAATGCGGTCACTATCGAGATAGGACGTAACTAGGATCCTAGTGTATAATCAGGAACTCGGAGAGATGAATCTCATCTTATTTGAGTAATAGAAGGCAAATAAGATAAAGAGAAGTGATATATGAACAATAAAAATTGACTATAAAATATAATAAGAAGACAAAATTGTTGTATAGTACAACAAGTATTTGGAGTTCATGTGTAATTAAAAGCCACTCAATTTTATACTTTATTCATACTTTGTTGTCCATTTTGTTTACGCCCTAAAGATAAATCTCATATATACCATGAAATCACAAAATTTATTACATTACATGATGAACTCCCAAGAAAGGAAGCCACCTTTTGATACAAATTACATAAGATCAAAACAACAGCAACAGCAGCAGCAACAAAAATCACAATCTAATATGGAAACAGAACAGTAGTGGTGTACATTACTAAATACAATATATATGCACTGACACACACACACACACACACACACACGCATACATGTAATGAGATTTATAGCAATATTAAACCAAGAGGAGATGGAGGAATTGGAATATCTTTCCATCCTTCCAACATCAAGATGACATTCTTCATTGAAGGACGCAGAGAAGGATCGTCCTGGACACACCACAACCCCACCTTCACCATTCTCTCCAGTGTCTTCCAATCTACATCTTCCTGCTCATCTTCTCCTTCATCAAAAACAAGAAGCTTATTTAACTCCCCATCTGCAAAACATTGATATACCCAACTGGAAAGAAGTACCTCATCTGGAGAGGAAACATTCACTTCTATACTTCTTCTGCGGCACACAATCTCTAACAGTATCACCCCGTAACTGTAAATATCAGCTTTTACAGATACTGATGACTCTTTTTGCCATTCAGGTGCCAAGTAACCGCTCATACTTTCATCCTCTGCTCTAATTCTTGAATGTTGAGGCTTTAACAGCCTTGCGAATCCAAAGTCAGAGATCTTAGCAGTCCATGTTTCATCCATGAGTATATTTTGGGGCTTGAGATTGCAATGGATGATTCGAACTTCGCACTCTTCGTGTAGATACTGCACGCCTCTGGCCACATCCAATGCCATCTTTATTTTCTCTTTACTAGGCACATGCTTTTTCTTAGCCTTAAACAGGAGATCTGCTAGAGAACCGTTGCTGAGATATTCATAACAAGAAGCTTCCTAGACCTATCAATACAAAAGCCAATGAGTTGAACCAAATTCCTGTGATGAGTTCGAGCAATGGCAGTGATCTCAGCTCGGAATTCCCTCTCCCCTTCATCAATTTTCTCCAGTCTCTTGACAGCAAAAATCCTTCTCTTACTCTCATCACCTGCTGTACCTCTATAAACTGCTCCAAAAGACCCCCTGCCTACCTCTTCCGTGAATCCACCTGTTGCTTCCTCAAGTTCATCAAAGGAGAATGAACGCAATGAACATTCCTCGGTAAATCCCAAATTTGAACTTGCAGACAACTGCCTATACCTGTTAACTTGACGCCTATAAGTGAAGAAAATATGCACCACAAAGGTCACACATAACAATGAAATGGAACCCAAAGTAAAGGCTAGAGCCATTACTAGGCTTTTCTTGTTGTCAACAACTACCTCAGGCTTCATGGATGGTGGCGTCAGCATGGTATGGTTTCTAGGAACCTTAAAAAGGCCTGTGGCAGATGAATTTGGAATTATTGTGCCATATCTAAGTGGGAAACTGTACTTACTGCAGAAATTAGTATTACTAAACAATGCTCCCCCACAATCACAGTCTTGTTTGCAAGATCTACCACATGCTTCCATATTAGTTTGTATAACCAAATATGGGCTGTCGACGAAAGAGAGTTCTTCCAAGAGGGCAACATCATACAACAAATTTGGATCATCCCATAATTCACAATCAATTTTGCTGTAGTTGGGTTGGCAGTGCAGAAACATGTTACTGCCTTTATTTTTAGAGGGGAAGAAACCAGGGTAACAGGCACATACAGCCTTGCCGCTCGCGTTGGAACAATAACTGTTGAAGCCACAAAAGCCTTTGATTTGACATTCATCATGTAAGGCTTCCCACAAAATTGGAAAACTTGACCTCTCAGCCTCAAATTGGTGTTGGTACAATCTCAAGTTCCCATCAAAATCCAGTGTTGCACGATAAATGTTCTTGTTGATGATGTTGGCGGCAGTAGATGAATCATTATAAAGAGAATGGACTGTGGTCAAATTACTGTCATTCTGCCTGAGCAGCAATCCGCCAGTTTTGTTGAGGTAAAGATCATACTTGAAAGTAAAAGGATTAACCGTATAAGAGGCCCAGTAAGCATCTTCATAGTATGGATAGACTTTCAGAGGGTAAGCAACAAGGTTGTTATCGGGCTGCATGCAGAGAGTGAAAAGTCCAGTGGAATGGTTTGATTTGGACAAACTAGATACCAGTTTGTTTCCATTAGTTAAACTCTGGCCTCCTAATATGGTGTCAGTTGGGTGATGGAAGCTTTGCCAGATAACATCGGAAGAAGTCTCAGCCTTGCCATAGATCACAAAGTTACCAGAATCAAGCATAGATGCTGAAGCTGCTGGGTTTGAAAGGTTAGCAATGAGGGCCTGTCCTCTGTCTTCTCCGCCTTGCCAAAGAAGCAGCTGGCCATCTTTGGTTAGTTCCAACCTGGAATTGGAAGAGACTGGCAGACCATCACGGTCAGCAGTCCACACAACGGTGTTCTCGGTAGCAGGTGCCCCAACAATCCATATTCCAACAGCAAAGCCATCATCACCTTGAGGGTAAAACCCAAAAGCAAAACGGCCTGAACTTGATACCCATGATGATGACATGTTCCCTTTGAGAGAGATATAATCACCCAAGCCAATTATCATGTCCGCTGCAGTGGCTTCATTTGCAAGTAGCATAGAGGAGAGTAATAGCAGAACAAGAATGGCCATAGAATTTTGGAAAAACTACTTGTTAGTAATCAAATCAGTAGCCAAAGCAAAACAGCTAAGTAAGGACCGGGAGTTATTATGACATGGAATTTCCACCAAGGAGTGGACCGCCAAATTAATCAAAAACAAAGTGGTCCACATGCCGTGTTGACCGGACATTGTCAGCCAACAGCGAGCCAAAATGATTTATGAGGGTTCCTAACTTAAAAGACTAGACATATTATTTCATCTGAACAAGTAAATTTAAGATTTAAGGCCCATACAATTAACAGGATGCCAACTTTCAAAAAATTGATGGAATAAAATAGTAGTGATAATAATAACACAACACACAGACATATACAGCCCTGGCGTCTGAATTTCAACCAAGGATAATACCACTAGCTAGCAACAACAGCATACTTCTGATTTAAAAGTGGTCCAAATTCTTTTACAGCATAAACTGTGTAGAGTAGGGAATTAATTAATCTTTATTTTTTATTAAGGCATTTAAGAGATAGTGGTGGGTAAATATTCCATTTTATTTAATTAGTCCATTTTTTATAATTTTTATAACTAAATTCATCAAATTTTATTATCATTTCATGATCTAATATGACATATTAATGGGCTACATGATCTAATGTGATAAATTAACAGATTTCAACACAATATTTATAGAGAAGTGCATCGTAAGCTCAAATGGTCCGTAAATATCGAAACCTCTTATATGTTCGCTCTCTAAATGATGACTAACGAAAAATTTATTAAGATCATATAAAACATAAAATGATAAAAAAATTTGATAAATTTAGTTATAAAAGTTATTAAAAATTGATGAATTAAGTAACATAGAATATTTACCCATGAAATATTTAGGCAACTAACCTAAAACAAAGCAAAAAAATTATTGAAAGTGGGAACTGAGAAGCAAAAAGAGGAGTAAAGGGGCAAAAAAAACTACTGGTGTCACTTCATAGAGGTTACCCAAAAAAATATCAAAACAAGTAAATTAAGGCGGACAGAATTATCAGAATCTCAATCGTTTAAATTATTGGATATATTATTTATGTTCAATCTACGTACGAATCATGGAAAAAATTTAAAGGCATTATTATGGTGAACCTTGCATGATAGTCATGCAGAGCTCCGTAGCCCCCCCAAAGTTTGCAAATTGAAGGCAAGCAACAGCAGCAGCCACATTGTGCAATTCATAAACAATCTTCTCAGTTAAACATAAGACAGAGGATGAGAAAGCCAAAATAAGCAAAATTTTCTCAGCATAAATCGTTTTGTGCCGAGAATGATATAAATTAACTACTGGTGAATGTTATGCAAGTTTGTCATCGTACAAAAATAAGCTCAATCAAGAAGTTATTATGCGCAGGCCAGGTGCAATGCCAATGGCAGCTAGGATCATTCTTTGTTGAAATAGGACTCTAACAGTGGGACTATGGTATACCTTAACTTTACAACAAGGTGCATCATTCTCCTTAAATTACTTGGTGTAAGCTAGCATTAGCCTTAAGAGAAATTCTAAGCGTACTTGTCATTTTTAGGACATCATGACCTACTCACATCTCATCTGCCACTGAATGAGATCTCAATGGGATGCGGGTCCCATTAAAATTTCATCCAATAATAAATGAGATGAAAGTCCGCACAATATCCCAAAGATAATGAGTTCAAATAATACATTTCATTTGTTAACTTTTTGTTTCATTCTAATCGAAACTTGGGACAAGCAAACTATGTGGTGCTAAAACATGAATTACCAAGGGAAAAGCGCTGAAACATGAATTACCAAGGGAAAAACAAAATAAACTGGTTGTCAGCTTGCTACCTTCTTCTACTTCTACTCACTTTTCAGGGACAAGCTAAACAATTGAAAGGCATACAAAAATAAGCAATAGGAACTTAAATAAACTGAAAACCACACCAAGGCTGCAACAACTAACATTTTCCTCGCATGAGAGGATTTACATAGAGTTAGAGGCTGGACAAGGGGGAATCGCTACATCAGAAATCCCTTCTAACATCAACACCACACTCTTCATTGTTGGGCGTAGAGCAGGTTCATCTTGGATGCACCAAAGCGCCACTTTCACCAACAGGAGAGAAGAATCTGCTCCCCGGTTCTGCTACGTTAACTTGGATGTTCTTCCTACAGCATAGTATTTCCAACAGCACTATTCCATAGCTGTAGACATCTGCCTTAACTGATATTGGGATGTTCTTGTGTCGGTCAGGGGCCAAGTATCCCCTTGTTCCTCTAATAACTGTGAAGGTTCTTGTTTGATCTGGCATTAGAAGTTTCACTAGCCCGAAATCAGATATTTTGGCTGTCCAGAACTCATCCATCAGAATGTTTTCAGGCTTGATGTTACAATGAATGATTGGTGTCTCACACTCTTCATGGAGATAGAGGATCCCTCTTGCAATCTCCACTGCTATTCTTAGTCTCTCATCCCAATCTGGTTGTCTTTCAGCACCAAAGAGAAGCTTCGTAAGTGAACCATTGCTCATGTACTCATAAACCAGAAGCCTTTTGGTACCCTTGGCACAAAAGCCAAGCAAGCGAACCAGGTTCATGTGGTGTGTTTTTCCTATGGCTCGCACTTCTGCTTGAAACTCCCTCTCTTCTTCTTCAGCTAGCTTCTCCAGCCTCTTTACTGCGATCAACCTCCTACCTTTGTACAGAGCCCCTTTGTAAACTGATCTGAAATCACCTTTCCCCAACTCTTGCTTGAAATGATTCATTGCTCTCTTGAGCTCTCTGTATGAAAATCTCCTCAAAGCCACCTCTTCATTCAGGCCCAAGTTCCCCGTTTCCATCAGCCTCCAGAACCTGAGAACTCAGATCTTTTAGATCAAATGGCTAGAGGTCGCGATCATTGAGCATAGGAAAAGAGTAAACATGGAATTAACAACAACAATATGCACAATCACTATGTTGCTTGTACTCTTGATTGGAGGTGGTTGTTCTTGTTGAGGCATTCGTTTACCACTGGGGTTACTGCTTCTGAGGGTGCCATATTTTCCCACCTTCAAGAACACCGTGGTGGTTGTTGTTGTGTCCCCTTGTTCAATCTTCCTAGGGACATATCTAAAAGGCATCCCTTGTTTCTTGCAGTACCCGTCCACATAAAGAGCGCCCCAACAGTTGCAATTGGCCAACAAGAAGAGGGGCATTCTTCTTCATGCGACATTGAGTCCTTGAAATAAAGATAAACCTGCCATCCAATATTCCTCATAGGGACCATGTTATAATAGGCTGCATCACCTTTCTCGCCACTACACTCTGCTATGGAGAAGTTCCTTTTGCAGCCAAGAGTCTCTTGATTTGGGTCTATGAACTCAAAGCCCTGAAGACAGTTGCAGTAAGGTTGGTCGTCGTTGAATGTGCAGTAGCTGTTGAAGCCGCAGAAGCACTTCACCGCGCACGCGTTGCCCTCCGGCCAATGCGCAACTATATCGGCAGTGCCGTGTTTACCATAATGAACAAACAGCCAGAAAACTCCATCGAAACCCAGCGTTGCATGATAGATAGTATTGTTATCATTGTCACCGGTGTTGCTAGAAGTCAAGGATGAAATATCATAAAGATATTTGATCACCTCCAAATTGCTGTTACTCCTGATCAGAAGAGAGCCTGTTTTGTTGAAAGAGAGGTGACACTCTAAATGATCAGTTGCAGTGGCCCAGTAAGCATTGAGTCCTATGTCAGATCTGTACGCTGGATACAGGACAAGATTCCTCTTGAGGCGATACCGTCCAGTTTAGTGGTTGGTCTATGATGAACTTGAGAACAATTGACCACCATTAAAAAGATATTGATCCCCTAATATAGTATCGGTAGGGTAATCAAAGCTCTGCCATATCATACTGGAGTTTTTGTTGTATAGTACAAAGTTTCCAGAGTCAAGCATGGAGGCAGAGGAAGCAGTTACATTAGCACTAGCAATTAGATTCTCTTGTCCTTGTTTAGTTTGCAAGACAAGCTTACCATCAGTAGTTAATTGTGGCGATGCATTTGAGTTGATTGGAGGGTCATCCCGGTTTGCAGTCCATACCACAGTGTTGGTTTTCTCCATGCTGCCAACCAACCAAATTCCAACGGCATAGCCATTGCTGCCTTGCGGATAAAAGCCAAATGCAAATTGGCCAGAAGGGGAAAGCCACTGAGTGGGTTGAGTAGTAGGGTGAAGTGAGGAACTGGGTGCTATGTTTGGTAGTTGAGTAGTTTCAGCTGTTGTGGCTACATAGGACAAGGACCAGCAGAAGGAGGGTGATACTTGCAGAAATGGTATCCATAATTACTCAACTCTCTTTGGTCTTGAGACACATAGTATTGCTATGCATGGTTTAAACTAAGAGAAATGGCTTTCAACACTTTACTTTCGTTTGTCAACAAGCCACTCAAATTAACTTCACATGGAAAGTTAGCAAAGCTAAAGCGTTTTACTTTCAAGTCTTTCTTGGAGCTTTTGTGGAAAAGAATGAAATGAAAGAAACAAAGAAGCTTCCAAACTAGTTGGTCTCAAAGTCAATTGGCCTTCCATGAATCACTCCATAATTTCTCCTTCAATAGACCCTGCATCCAAAGATCAGGCAAAGTCGTTTATTGTTACAAAAAAAAATAATGAACCAAATTGATATTGAGATTGACTTTAATTCATTATGAGTCCAATAAACTTTTATATTGTTGTTGTATTGTCATCAGATCATATGTTATGAAATTTAAGAGTACTTTTGAGGTACAATGACGGTGAGAGTCTATAATCTCATCATCTAACATATTGCTTTACACCAAACAATTTATGGTCATAATGTATATTAGTTATCATTACAATCCTAATGCAGTGTATCAATAAGCTTCTTATATAGTTGTTTACTAGCTAGTTTTCGTTTTAATTCACAATAGCTTTTCTTCGTGTATTTGGATGATACTTATTGGGGATCATGTTTGTGTAAGCATCGCTAGTACGTGCCTACTTCAAGTTCATTAGCAAGCCATGCACGAAAATAAAAAAGGTTGAATGACAAGCAGATGGCGACTAATAGCTAAACTAGCATTATTGGTCATGAAGCAAAAGTATGTTAGAGACAGAACACCAAAAGTGAGGAATCTGCCTACAAAGAATAAGGACAAGAGCATAAGGAAGATAATACTTGCAGAAATAGTATCCATAACTAGTCAAATCTATGGTCTTGATAATTATTGAGGAAAGAGAAGCAAAGTTGCTGATAGTGATACAATTATTGCTTTGCATGGTTTAAATTAAAGGAAATGACTTTCAAAGACTATGTACTTATCTTCATCAACCACTCAAATTAACATCACATGGAACATGAAAATTAGCAACCTAGTGAAACAAAGAAGCTTCCAACCTAGTGAAGAAAAGAAAAGCTTGAAGGAGGGATGAAAAAGAAATAGCCACTATGGTAGGCATTGATCATCACCTCCAAAGTTTCCTTATCCTTATCACAAGGTTCGAGTTTAATTATCTACCACGATCTTTAGGCCTAGTAAACTAAGGTCTCGTGTCCTCTCTCCTTCCTTTGTTCCCTAATAACAAAGTTATATGATATTATCCAACCCCCCCTCCATCTCTTAATTGGCTGCATTTTTAAGATAAGATTATGGAGAAAAATGGTTCGAGAATTTGAGAAGATATGCACAACAACTGGAAAGAAATACTCATATACCATGAAACATTTATTACGTGAATGTACTTCCATGGATGGCAAAGTACAGACGCTAGCTTTATGATACGCATCATCAAAAGATCAAACACAAACAACAATCCAAGATAAGAATAAAACTAAACTTACGTGTACAGTGTAGAGAGACACAAATTAGGAATGCAATAAAATTAGTGTCCCTAGATTAGTTAACCAAGAGGTGCTGGAGAGGGAGGAACAAGAACATCCGTTAATCCTTCCAACATCAAGATGACATTCTTCATTGAGGGACGAAGAGATGGTTTGTCTTGGACACACCACAGTCCCACCTTCACCATTCTTTCCAATATTTTCCAATCTACATCTTCACCTTCATCATCCGCTACAAGCTTATTTAGCTGCCCCGCTGCAAAGCATTGATAAACCCAACTGGAGAGAAGTACCTCCTCAGGTGAAGAAGCATTCAAATCTATGTTGCTTCTGCGGCAGGCAATCTCCAATAACACCACACCGAAATTATAAACGTCAACTTTTGCCGACACTGATTCATCCTTCTGCCATTCAGGTGCATAGAACCCACTTCTCCTGTCATCCACAACATTGTTTATTCTCGAATAGTTAGGTTTCACTAGTCTCGCAAATCCAAAATCAAATATCTTTGCAGTCTACACTTCATCCATAAGTATGTTTAGAGGCTTTATATTACAATGGATGATTCGAACGTCACACTCCTCGTGTAGATACAGAACTCCTCTGGCCACATCCAACGCGATTTTCACTCACTCTTTCCAAGGCAGAGGGATATTAGACTTGAAGAGAAGATTTGCAAGGGAATCGTTGCTGACATACTCATAAACAAGAAGCTTCTTAGATCCATCAATACAAAAACCAAGAAGCTTGACCAGATTCCTATGATGGGTTCGAGCAATGGCAGTGATTTTCAGCTTGGAATTCCTTCACTCTTTCATCAATAATCTTCTCTAGCCTTTTCACAGCAACGATCCTTGTGCTACTGCCACCTATTGTACCTCTATAAACTGCTCCGAAAGATCCTCTGCCTACCTCGTCACTGAACCCTCCAGTTGATTTGACAAGCTCATCAGAGGAAAATGAGTGCAAGGAACACTCCTCCGTAAATCCCAGATTTTCGCTCGCGGACAAAGTTGTATACCTATAAACTTAACGCCTACAAGTGAAGAAAATATACACAACAAAGACAAGTCCAAAAAATGAAATCGAACCCAAAGTAAAATATAAAATCATTATAAGACTTCTCTTGTCATTATCAAGGACCTTGGGCTTCATTGGAGATGGGACAGTGTGGTTTGGAGATGGACTAATGGCTTTTCCTAAAGGCATCTTAAAGAGGGCCACAGTTGACACATCTTGAAGCCTTTTGCCGAACATAAGTGGAAGCTTATATTTATTACAAATGCCACTCGAATATAACACCACCCCACAATCGCAGTCTTCCCGGCAAGACTTATCACAAGCTTCCATCTTCCTTTGTGCAACCCAATATGGAGAATCACCCCAATCCATATCGTTCAAGGAAGTCACACTGTCCAGCACAGTTGGGTCTTGTACACTTTCACAATCATCTCTGCTGTGGTTCTGTTTGCACTCCATAAACATGGTACTGTTACCACTGCTTTTGAAGGGGACAAAACCCAGATAACACTCGCACACGGCTTTGCCGCTCGTGTTGGAGAAGAAACTGTTCAAGCCACAGATCCCCTTGACTTGGCATTTATCACTAATGGCTTCCCACAGAAATTGCACACCTGAGCTAGTGTTGCCCTCCAATTGGTGAGCATAGAATCTGAAGCTCCCATCTACATCAAGTTTAGCGCGGTAGATTGAAGTTATTGCATTCTCTGACTTCTTTCCAAGGTTCTTGCCATCAGCCAAACATCGAAGGTCAGATGTATCATTGTTTAGGAAAAGAGATCCTTCAGTGCTAAGGCTGAGCTGTGTGGAAGCCAAACCAGAAGTCATACTAGCCCAATAAGCATATGTAGGTTCACCAGAGCTGTTCACAGGGTATGCAACGAGGTTGCCATCAGTCTGCATGGCAAGATAGAAATGTCCACTCGTATGATCTGATTTATACTAGAGACCAGTTTGTCTGGTCGAATTAAATTCTGACCTCCTAGTATGGTGTCAGTTGGGTGATCAAAGCTGCTCCAGACAACCTGAAGACCCTTATCATAGAGCACAAAGCTACCAGAATCCTGCATAGATGCCGAAGCTACTGGTTCAATGTCATCAATGAGGTCTTGAGGGACTTCCACCCCTTCCTGAAGAAGCAGCCTGCCATGTTTGGTTAATTCCAATGTGGAATTTGAGAACACTGGTTATCACGGTTTGCAGTCCACACAATTGTGTGCTCGGGTTGAATAACCAGCCATATTCCAACAGCATAGCCGTTACCTTGTGGGTAAAAGCCGAAAGCGAAAAGGCCAGAGCTTGATGCCCATGAAGTGTGGTTGCCCTTCAGGAGAGAGCCAAGATCCCCGGCGAATGATGCTGGAGTGATTTCTCTCAACTGTGGCTTCATTTGCAAATAGCATGAAGAACAGCAAGAACAGAACAGGTGTAGAAGCCATATGATTTAGTGATTTACCTTTCTTGTGTCTCAATCAAAATTATTCTTACTGGGTAACTCTCACTCTCACCCACAAAAATAGAACAGTTAAGTAAAAGGACCAAACTCTAATATTATTTTTACAAAAAAAGAAAAAATTGCATTGGAGGACTTGACTGACTCTCGTCATGCATTGCTACAAGTCCGCACGCACTAAAGAAAGAAAGCAGAAAAGCCACCATGGTGACTGAATTTGCTCGCATGATTGAATAACAAGTGGTCCACGTGCAATCCTGACTAGTAAAATGCCCAACAAGGGAAAGAAGATTGAGATAGGAGAAAATTTCTATTGACAACTTGGTTTTACGCTTAGAGACAAAATTAGTGACTACGTCTACCGAAAGCATACATCCACAAAATTAACTTCTTATGCATTATTTCTCACCGAGTAAGGGATCCAAGACCATTGGAGGGGTTCCCAAATGCATTTCTTCATCAAAACAAGACCGATAGAATTAACAATATACAAACCGTTTAAATTGAAATTATTGGATAAATAACTTTCAATCTAAGTACGAATCATGGGAGAACAAGATGGCATTGCTATAAACCTAAAATGCTGCATTCTCACCTAATAAAGAGAGCTCCGTAGTCCCACCCCCATGCCATGAGAGCAGTGAGATGTTGACGCTGAGGCAGGTGATAAAATCCGCCCTCGTGTATGCAATTTGAGCGCAAACAAACAGCTACATCCCATG
>QANU01093905.1:32434-80852 GCA_003254905.1 Nissolia schottii | reverse complement strand
AGGAATTGAGTAATTTTAATATAAACTAGATTGTGCAATTGGGACATAAGCTAATATAACTTCATAGAACCATGATTATGGAAGACTAGTTCTTATGTTCGCTAAAACCTTAACTAAAATTGTGATTGAAATTTTATTAAGTAAAATTGCATACTAGTAACACAATGATGTAACTAGTAAATCAATCATCAATGAGAACTAAACTCTTCAAGAACATCAACAACAATCATCAATCAGTAGAATTCCTTACATAGGTAATTTTTATCAATTGTTTAAAGTTCTACTTAAAATCAACATCCACAAAAAAAAATCCCCAATTTTATTGTTAAAGATTAACTAACGTTGTTCCTTGAGAGACGAACTGAGTTAGCCTCTATACTACCTTTTAATCTGGGGAAAACTTAGTTTATGAATTTAATTTGAGATCGCATTGAAATCGAACGACGTTTTCGTGCGCATCAGGTGCAAGGATTAAATAGTCCCTGGACTTTTTTTGGCCATATTTGTCCTTGGACCTTTTTGCATAGATTGGTCCTTAAACCATCAACACGACGTCATTTTATGGCTTACTATGAGAAATGAGAGAGAAAACATCATTGTTAACGGAAACGTAAATGGTTGTTAGGGGTCTAGAGGGCGGAGGGACTAAAGAGTCCAGCAGGTGCAAAGTCTAGGAATGAACAGGTCACTTTTTTAAGTTGACAAACCAAATAGGACATGGGGGTAGAGTCCAAGGACGAAATAGGATATTAACTCTTGTTTCTTAAATACTCATTTCATTATATAAGACATCCTGAAAACTTTGAGATGTTTTACATTCACTTTAAAAGTTTTTAGTTGATTTATAACTTCAAAAAAATATTTGCACTGATAATCTTTGCCTAATTTATCTTAGCTAACTGAAAGTTGTTAATTGTCCATGAAAAAAATCCTTCGATATTTATCACATTTGTTATGTACAAACAGCTTAACAACTCCTAACCATAATAACAAAAAAGGGCATTTGTAGTTACATCCAACCATCAAATAATTTCTTGTTTCTAAATTGAGAAGTACTTCTTTTAATTACAAGCATATCCAAATATAAAGATACAAATATATTTGAGTAACATAATAGGGGAGAGTTTTGTTATTCTTCTGCCAAACCAAGGTAGAAATGTCCCATAACTCCAGTGCGATAACCAGTTTCATGTACGAATTCTGCTGTCAAAGTTTCACCATCCTTGATCTTGATAGAACCTGGTTTTGGATAGCAAACATCCATTCCAACCGCATAACCTTTCTCATTTCCTGGTTCCTTTCCAGTTCCATATTTTGCTTTAATAGCACACAATATTCTCCCATCCTAAATTAACCGAAAACAAGAAGGAAAAAAAACATACATTTTAAAAAGTGAAGATACATTTGAATATTTGACTTCTTAAAGGAAAAATCATAACCAAGAAACAATATTCACTAAGAAAAAAAAATCTACCTCACATATATAGCTAAATAAAACATAAGCTACAAATAATTGTAAAGATTATGAGTACTTTTATTTCAGTTTATTTGGCGAAAAATAATTATTATTATTATTATTATTATTATTATTATTATTATTATTATTATTGCAATAAAACTTAATTTTCAAGTACTATAAAAAAAATTTAAAAATGTTTTCAGCATTTCAGTAGATGCTAGAAGAATAGCTTCGCAAAAGAAATTTTAGTTTTTTAGTTCTGTTTAAAAAATTAAATTCTTTAATCACTATTTTAAAAGTTGAAACAAATTCATTCTATATGGCAAAAAATATCAAACATTAATTACCTGTCCATATAAAGTTGCATTAACAATTCCTGTATGCACATGAGCAGTACCATAGATGAGATTTCCACCCTTTTCCATTGGGATCTCTGTTTTCCTAATATGATATGGGCCGTCAACCTTTTCTGGAATGTCATACTCTACCATGCACATATGAACTGCTTTGGAGTCAACATATGTGACCTTATCAGCAACATCAAGTATATAAAGCTTAATAGGCACTTGGGGTTGTGTGTTCCAATCAATGTATGTTACTTTGTATTTAATGGCTAGCTTTCTTTTTTTTAAGCTTTC
Organism: Nissolia schottii; assembly: GCA_003254905.1. NCBI lineage: Eukaryota > Viridiplantae > Streptophyta > Magnoliopsida > Fabales > Fabaceae > Nissolia > Nissolia schottii. The sequence continues at coordinate 78,755 of QANU01093905.1, read as the reverse complement.
TGATCCCTTTTGTAACTTGCATTGTGCTTTCGAGGGACAACAGGACAATCCTCCTTTGTAAGCACTGGTCAATGGTTTCTGATTGATTCCCGTCGTCTTATCCAAGAAGTCACTTGGGAGATTGTAGAGGTTGCACCTGCATTGGATGCAACCCTTGGGATCCTCTACGCCACGAGTATCAATGGCCAAGATGTCGAGCAACCATCTCTCTTCAAACCCCTTTGTAATGTTGGAACCTATAAAGAGACATATAAAATTATGCAAGTTTCTTTGTTGTATGTATTGTTGATGTTTTAATTTCTTGTTTTCATTTCATATTTTTAGTATGTTTACTGTTTTTTTTTTCAAAATTTTTTAAAAGAAATAGTGAAAACAACAACCCGTATTTTTTTGTTGCCACTGTTTCTTTCATAAAATCCTAAAAATTAGGAAGCGAACTGAAAACAAGAAATAAAAAGGGAAACCAAACAAACTCTAAGCTTTTGGAAGAGATAGTTCTCAATATAAAATTAGAGCTACTATGATCAAGAGGTCAAGAGTTTAAATTTTGACAATCCCCATTTTCAAAAAAAAAAAAATTATTTACGATGCAAGCCAAAAGAAATGGTGTTTGATAGTACATACCTGTTTCTATCGCGAAGGGATCTGGCAACTTTGAGCTTGTTCCTCGTGAATCACTTCCAAGGCCCCAAAAATGTGTAAGAACACCATCATTGCATTGACCGGCGTTTCTTTTCCATTCCTTACCATCCAAAGGATTAATGGGTTTGGGTTCCAGCTTTGACATAGTGATGTTTTCATGGTACTTAATAGCGAAGAAATGATGAAGGTAAGTGTCATATAGAGGAACAGGGTTCCCTGCTTCGTCAACTAGTTCGGCATCGAAGCTCTTCACTCCAAGGTGGCCTCTTGGAAAATCGATGTTCCAAAAATGTGTTTTCTCGACCATTCCTGGTCCTATTTCAAACTTGGGAGAAAGAAAAGTGGCTGTCTTGACCACCTCATTCCCAACAAGCTCTCGTGCAGAGTATGCTATGCTCGATTGTAGGACTATGATTGATAATGATACTATCAATGCTTTAGAGATATACCTCACATTACCCTATATACAAAACCATTATATATGTTTAGGTGATTTATAAGTAGCTCTGCATTGTTTATCTTTCTTGTGTTGGATGATTTAAGAACTTAGTAAAAGAAATTGTGAAAACAATGAAAATCATAAAATTATGTTTCTTACTTTCATTATTTTCTTTTAAAAAATCTTGAAAACAGAAAACAAAGAAAAGAATAGAAACAAAAGATGGAAGCAGAAACCAAATACTAGATATTAAGTATTGTTCTTAAATATAGCTTTTGAAAACGACAATGAAGTAGGAAAAAAGACTAGGGGATAACGTACCATTGTGTAGATCTTCGGTCTTGTTCCAAAGTCCAAGCAATTTTTGATATCTTAAAATCAAAATTGAAGGTAAACTTTTATATGCAAATGGGAGTTCATCAATAACTTGATGCCAACTCAACAAAGATATGCCAGATTCCTATTTTTGTTTGGTTTTTCTATATATATCCGAAGTATTAGGTAACTAAAACAATCTTGGGAAAAAATTTGCTTTTATTATCAAATTTTGTTAGAAGTGTTTGTTTTGTTGTTGCTGCATTTGTTAGATGTTTTCACCAAAATTATGGAACAAGTTTATTTTGAACTATCCAATGTACAAATATGACATTTTTACCAACGATTGGCAATATGTTGGTTCCATGGCTATTAAACTATCGGGTTAACTCTTAAACTCTTACTAGTTTACAATCTTATCATATAAAAATGAGTAAACACTTGTGTAAACTCTTTTTTGTGTAAACCCGTACAAGTTTAAGTAAACTTGATAAAATCAATAATAATATTTTTAAATTGTTGAAATATCAATATCTTATTGTGTTGAATTTATAAAGGAATGGAATATTAAATTTATTATCTTTTATTGTGGTTTACAAGTGAATTTGATGAAAGAGCATTTTTTTTGTGAAAACGAAGATACATGATAAGAGAAGATAATGTAGATAATGTGTTGCATTAAACTTTTCACTACAAATTTGGATTTAGAAGATGAAAGAACAAAGAAAAAGAGGAGAAATGATAAACTTATACAAAGATATCTAAAAGCCAAAAAAATTATTATTATATAATAAAAAATGATGAATAAATTACTAATAATTCATGCAAACCCAACGGTAACAATACTTGCATCAAAGCAACGTCATTCGAGATTAACACCTCTGCTTAGTGCATTTTTAGGGTCAATGGATGTAAAACTACGAAACATTGTATGTTTAGGGAAAATAGAGGTCAATACTAACACTTTGTATTTAGTTATAAGAAAACAAAAATTCAGCTAAAAGAAATATGTTATAAAATGAAGGTAAAACTTAATGATACATCTAAATAGTGCCATATCGAAAAACAACTAATAAGACTATATAATTTATTTATGGAGATTTCGTTCAAATTTAGAGATAGAAAAAAAAATTGCAGGATGCACATAATATTAGAATATAAAAATGATGGCAATGAAAGTAATAGATTGTTACATGAATAAATTTTTTTAGAAAAGTCAAATTATATATTATCAATTATAAAATAAAGACAAATAATGTGAAGGTTATGTAGAAAGAAAAATACTGTGAAGATCTTTTCAAAAAATTTATGTTAGAATCAAGTCTATTTTTCCTCGATAAATTGATGATTAATCCCAACTTTAGCCACAAATCATGGGATTCTAATTACCACATTAATCTGACATTCCTTTTTTTAAAATTCAAAAGCGGTCAAACCCATCATTCAAAACTTGCATAAATGATGCAGCAATCCACCCAAAATTCTTCCTTTAAACAATCTAATATAATAGGTCTCTTTCCCAATTACCAATACACAGAGAATTTGAGTTCATCATACAACAGAAAAATAGGTGTGACGGTAAAGCAAGGGTCATTTTCGAGAGGATGCAACAAGTGTTTCGGAATTTGTGTTTTTGAATTTGTTGCTATGAGGAACACCTTAATTTCCATCTCCATTTTTTCTGGTAACAATGGATTTGAATTTATTTATAATGGCGAGGGATTAATGTCAAAGGGAATGGAAAGGGAGTGTGAAGGGTGCGTCTAATTTATCATCATCTTCATCATATTTTGCAGAAGCATACAATCCAACAACATTTCCTTTGAATTCATCGAGCCTTTGTCTTCTTCCTTGTCTTCTTTCTCATGCTGCCCACTGTGTTTTTCTCTACCATTGACAATGGCAGTAGGGGCAGCACGTTACAGTTGTGGCGAATGACAGAGTGAGTGAGTGAACTCATCAAAGATTACAAGAAACGACAACAGGTTAGACAAGGGGGAGTTGTGAGGGTGTGAAATATATATATATGTGACGATGAGTTGGGATAATGGAGCAATGTGAGGGTGTAACCGAAAACTAAATTAAAATTGTTGTTATACAAAACTAAATTAAGTTGCTTTAGGAATTAAAATTGTTGTTACACTAAAGAGTAGGGGATTATAGGAAGTCAGGAATTGATTTCATAGGGTAACTTTGTCTAGGTGAATAAAATGCTTGAAAGAATGGCAAATCTTAGAAAAAGTTGATGTGACAGATGGTAGATGATTGATATTAAAAATTATATATTATAAATAAATAAATAGATTTAGGTAACTATTCAGGTACATTTACGTTCTTCCTTTGCTTCAAAAATATTATTCGTATATCTTAAAAGTGGTCACTTAACAGTCACCATTATAGAAAAATAAACATTACAAAATAAATAAACAAATAATACAGAACAAATAAATAAATATTGTCAAACATAAAAAATGAGCAATATTAAACACAAGTGTGCATGGACCGGCAAAAATGTTCAATGACAATGTTTATTTCTCTGTTTTATAGCAATACTAAACTCACATATGCACTAACACGCAAAAAATGTTCAATAACAATGTTTATTTCTCTCGTGTATAACGTTTGTTTATCTGTTTTGTGACTATTTTTTAAGTGTACAAGTAATTATGTAGTGATTTATAATTATACAGTAGAGATTTAGTAAGTGGTGGCTTCTCAAATACCCCCCATGGCGTAAATACCTACTCCATGCTGCTTAGTTTATCTATTTTTGATAATTTTTATAATTAAATTCATCAAATTTTATTATCATTTCATGATCTAATACGACGTATTAATGGATTATATGATCTAATGTGATAAATTGATGTTTTTTAATATAATATTTATAGAAAGGTGCATCGTAAACTCAAATGGTCCACAAATACCTAAACATCTTATAAGTTACCTCTTTTAATTATTTAACTAATGAAAAGTTTATTACAATCATATAGAACATAAAATGATTATAAAATTTGATAAATTTAATTATAAAAACTATCAAAAATAGATAAATTAAATAGTATGAAGTATTTACCGCAAGGAATTTAGGGAACCGCTATGCTTCTATTCAAGTACATAATATTATTATTATTATTATTATTATTATTTTAGAATTATTCGAGTACATATTTGAGTTTGAGCATATAATGTCTTTTGACTGAAAATTTTCCGTCCCTAAGAATGAACCCACACCCTACAAATGGTAAGAGAATCATTAAACATTCGAGAAAGAATATTTTACAATCCCATTACATGACGAAAAAATCCCCTCAAACTGCTATTCAATTCTCATTAATCATTCACTATAAAAATTTTAAATGGTCTTCACCAAGATTAAAATTGTGAGCACTTGTCAATTTGTAGATGTTGCAGCGAAATGGGTATTTTTGGTAATGCGTTGATTTGCAAGTAGAGGAAGGGCATACTTCGATTTTCCAATATGAGCTATACAAATTATTGTTTTTCTCTTCGATATTGACATTTACTTCCCTTTCTACAAATAAGAGTCTTTTAAAAAATTTTACACACTTATTAAAAAATCATTAATGTTATATAAATATATAAAAAAATTTATATTAACTTGACAAATTTATCTTTTTTATTTTTGTCAAATTCTCTTTATTAATTTTTCTAGCTATTAAATAAAGATAAAACATGAAAGACTTTTATAATTAATACTAGTAATTAAAGACTTTTATACCCTAAACAAATAATTAATACTACATAAAATTTTTAAATCACAAATATTTGTAGACATTTTTTTTTCTATAAAGACTTTTATTTATGAAAAGAGTGTAGAATAAAGAGCACCATCAATTATTTTCGAATCGCGCATGGTTTTGAACTCATCATTTTTCTTAGGTTGCCGACAACCCATTTTTGGATCATGTTTCTTTCTTTCTTCTAGACAGTTTAATTTGTCTAATTCAAGTCAACTTTTTTTCTTTTTTATTTTATATTTTTCTATTTTGGTTTGGTAGAAGTTTATCAGTTTATGTCTATGGGCACATCACAAGTGTTTCCAAAAGTATTTACGGATAAATTATTGAAGTGGATGAACTTACAATTGTACTTTCTTTTCATTATAATTATAATTAGATATACACACTATTTCTAACGATGATTTTGCTGCATATGTTCATAAATATAACTAGAGTAGAAACTGTGAAACCATCTTTCATGGCTCCCAAAAGCTTGAACTGCAATTTAAGTCTATTGTTGTTTTTGAACTTGAGTCAGTGTCACTAATATGATATTTTCTGTTCAAGTCAAGCATTTCTGACAACTCAGGTTTCCTCAAATTGTTGGCACATCTTTTGTCACTAGCTTTTCTCTTTCTCCCACCACCTTCATTCCTTGATTCTCCAAATGATGCTTTAGTGTTTGAATTTTTGAAGTCCCCTATTATTTCTTCTTCCATTGGCTCTTTCTCTTCTTCTTTTCTCCCACAGCTTTCAGAAGATGTTAAGGAACTTTCAAGTGAACACATTGTTCCTTTGTCTTGTTTCCTCTCCTCATTGCTTTTCAAGCTCAGCCCTCCTCTGGTTTCTGTGAGTTCTGAGATTGGGGAACTTGGGCAAGCATTGTTGATTATTGTAACCAGCTGGGAAAGCTCTGCTTTTGTGAGTTCTAGACCTACTATTGTGGAAGAATTGTACCCTGCAAGTGCTTCCCGTGCCTTCTTTAGCACCGATTGTAAGTACTCCCCTTGCGCTTCGATCCGAAGCTGCAAATGTTTCTGCACCTGAAATCACCATCCAAATTTGATTAACATGTTCTTATGGTAGCGTTTGGTTGTTGTTATGGGGGCAGAAAGGACGGAGACAATGAGACAGTAGAGACATGTCTTTCACATCTCTCCTTTTTGAGATTTTTGTTTCCATCAACTTTTATGAACATGTTTTTGTCCTCCGTATCTCTGTCTCTTCTATCCCAAGACAGAAACCAAATGTAACCAATGCATCAGCTACTGAAGTCGGATGGGCTAATGCGACTAGGAGTGAAGCTCAAATCAAATGTGCTACCTCAATTTGATCATGAAGTTTCCTTTGTGCTTCCATTTGCATTTGCAGAGCCCGAGCCATCTTCACGTTTCTGGTAGCAGCAAAATTCAATTGATGAAATCTCTATGCAATAGCTAAATATATAACGATATTAAATTTCAAATATTTGATCAATTTCTAACTATTACTCAGTGATTTGTTTCTGGGCCCCAACACTGTTTTCCTTGCTGCAATGACCACCATCACTGCTCTTGATTTCCCTGTAATTTCCTGCACCAGAAAAAGTGCATCAATGTTATGCCTAGTGAGGGAATCACCAATCATGCTATTTATTATCAAAACAACACATAACTACTACAAGCCACCTTGTTGTTTGTTGTCAGAGCATGTTTCTAGCTGTTGGCTTTTCCCAAGTCTATATTTCTGTGATCAGAAACAATAAATAAGTTACAACTCTGACTTCATGAATCTGCGAATAAAGAAGAAAAACAAAAACCGAAAAGGGAAATGCCTGTAAATGGCTCTTCAGGTGGTACAAAGTAAGTCCTGGAATCCGCATCGCTCTCATAAGACTCTTTGGGGTTGCTTCTGCATACACAATGCACGGTGTGAAAAAATAATATCCTTTATGCGCTAAAGTCTAACCCCAAAATTACCAGGTCATTAGGGTCCATTTGATTCATGTTTTCATTTCCTGTTCCCGTGTCATGGTTTCGGGGCGCTTCTTGTTTTTGTAGGATTTTGTAAAGGAAAAATGAAAACGAGAAAATCTCTTAAAAAAAAAAAAAAAGGAAAAAGATTGAAAACAGAAAACAAAAACAGAAACCAAACTGAGATTGTGTTGTGTTAAACTCACTCTCTGCGCCTCCAAGCTGATTAACTGCCTCAATGAATCGTAGGTGAAGCTCAGGAGTCCATTTCAGCCTTGGTTTTGCATCAGTGGATAGAACAAAATGCACACTTTGGTTTTGATTTTGCATCTTTTCCATATCTATTTGCTTTCTTCTTCCCTTTTTGGATGAGTTACTTGTAGTGGAGTGTAACATAAATATGTCTTCTTGATTCTTTAAGCTATATGCACCAATATATATGTGGCAACTATAGTCCTCTTTTTATAAGTTGGAGTTGTTGGTTGTGTGCTGTTTTCTATGATCTCTCATCACTCCATATCAGGAAACATAAGTGGGGTTATGTTGGGGGGAATATATGCCATGACCCTCTTTCATTTCATACCAACTTTTCATTTTTTTAATTTAAATTTTTCCCACCTTACTCTTTCTTCTTTGACTTGAATTGGGATGGTGGAGAGAATCTATGATGTTAGCAAAAACAGAGAAAGCAAAACAGCTCAATTTTTTTTTTTTTTGAGTCTTAAAAGGAGAGAAAAAGAAGGAAAAGTGTGTGGTTTGTGTTTTTATCTTGCTGTTTTCACACCTCAATATTTCTCTCTTTATCTATCTCTTAGGTTGATTCCCTACTGAATTAGGTAGGCCCCACTGTCATGAATAATACATGCAACTTTCTAAATGCCATGAGAAGCTATCTGGAAAAGAATAAAGAAAACAATGATGGGAATGCTGTTGTGGGTGATTTTCTTCTAGAGATTGAAAGTGAAAACTAAATGAATTGATTTGTTTTAATATATTTTCAATTTCATTTCCCTTTTACCCTTGACTTTAATTTTGATTTTCTTTTTATGAGGTGTCTGGATTGGCAGATTCTTTTTGTTCCATGCAAGGATGAAGCAATAAAAGAATCTAGGAATAGATTTTTGGACCCATAGTCCCCTTGTTTTCTACAAAGAAAGCAAAGTAGAAGAAAATAAAACTAATCAGCCAAGAATTTAGATCAGGATGGATCTCCTATTAAAATGACACGAATAATAAAATAAGTGTTTGTTCAAAACATTGGACAGGTAACAATTATTTAGATCATCAAAGTTGAGTACTTGGCATAAAATAACTAGGCACTAACCCAATCAATCAGTAGGGTCATGTCTTACATATATATCACTCATCGGTTGAAAAGCTGTATTCCATCAAGGAATTGAGCCAAAACATGCATAATATGAGAGTTTACTGCAACCAAAAAACAGGGAAAAAATATTAAGAGAAGAGAACAAGGTTTTCTATTCCATTTGCAAGATTATACGGAGAGGCTCTCTCTTAATGTTCCCCTATTGCTGTTGACCTGCAAGGCTATACATAACTAGTGGAAATGAGTCAAATTACTCCCTCAGGTTCATAATTGTTGGGGGAGGGGATGTGATGCTTGGAGGAGACTAAATGAGAAATTATAAAATGGGTTAAACGCTTGATTTTGATCCAAAACTTTTTAAGTAATGGATTTATGAGTCTTTTTAAATATATATATTTTTCACTTAGTCTATCATTCATCAACGTGAGACTTTATATTCGCACATGAAACTCAACTATAACAACTGTTACTTAATAAAATTAATACATTCTTAAATCAATCTATCTAATCATAACTAAATACATTTTTTATGGATTGGGCCGTAAATGCCCATTCTAGAGGCCCATACCACAAAGGCCCACCTAAAGGATCCGCGGGTCTACCCGACCCGACCACGTCACTCCCTAACAAGATAAGCGGCCCCGAGTACCTTTCCCTTCTGGAGATAACGCGGCCCGAGATATCCTCCCCATCGCGCTACGCAGAGGAATACCTTCAACACTGATAACACGGTCTGAGATATTCTCCACTCTCCTTTCCCAAATGGCTCGAGATATCTGCAACACAAGAAGATAACGCGCCCGAGATATTCGCCTACCAGCTGAGCACGCGGAAACAATCTGAAACACTAGGACACCGCCCGAGTATTTAAACCTAAGTAACGTCCCAGGTAAAGACCAACTCACTCTTGCTTACTATACCTTCTTGAGCCCTTATTGACTTGAGTGTCAGAGTTCTTGCAGGTACCCACGCAACCGCAGCGTCCGAGACCAGCGACCCAATCTTGAAGCTCCAGGATCCAGAGCGTGGACCGAGATACATATTTTGGAACAACATTGATTTAAGAATGTATCAATTTTATCAAGCGACACTTATTGTCAACCGCGGAGAGTTATTGAAAAACCTACCATAATGGTCACGAGAAGATGGCATGAAAATACACGCAATATGTGGTTAGTCAATTTCTTTGTAATATGATTTAAAGCAATCTAAAGGGATCACTCTTCACAAAAAAAGTCACATAAAGAAATATTCCAAAGGGGAATGGATGCTTTAAATCCGTGATCTACATCCAAGCTTATGAGAAACGAAGAAAATTTTCTCCCCAAAAATAAGAAGAAAGGAAAAATAAAATGGAAAAGAAGGTCTATAATGGCCAACAACAAATCGTAAAAGTCAATTATGGTAAGTCACTCTTCAGATTCTTGGGTTGGCGTCTAGAGTTTTGATCACTTGGAATCAAAATACAATGATTGACCTTCAAAACAATGCCATTTTCAGTACCATGATTTCCCAGCTAGTTTAATGGAACTGTTTAGCAATATCACATGATATCCAAAACTGAGGAAAAATCATTTATTAAAAATTTATTTTTAAGCATTCCATGATCAGACCCACTATCATGATTAGTTGACTAACAACAATTCAACTGTTAGTGGAATAATAAGACATTATTTGGTGAGAAGAAGGCCAATAACCAAAGTTACCATTATCATACAGGTTAATGTTATTTGAACAACAAAATTAGATAATGTATAAAAATATAATATGATATGAGTGCACATGAGTCTCACATAATTATTATATTTTATATGTGTACTCATATCATGTTATATTTTTATACGTTGTCTAATTTTATTATTGAAATAGCATTACGTTATCACATAAGTTTTCAATAAATGGTAGGGTATATGGATTGACTTGGTGGGTCCACCAACATACGGTTGTTAAGAAAATAGTGAATATTTTATTTAATCTCTCAATTTTATACAAATGTCATAATTAATCTCTTGATTAAAAAAAATAACATGTTAGTCTTTGAACTTTGCAACCGTTAGATTCGTTGTCTTAAGTAATTCCTAAATATTCATAATATTATCCTAAATAGTCTATGAACAATTTAATGATTTTTTCTTGGGACATGGAATAGAGACTAATGAATTCAATGTTTGCAAAATTAAAAAACTAACATTTCACTATTTTAAGTCAAAAGACTCATTAAAACACAAATGTAAAGTTTAAGAACCAAAAAATATATTAAAAAAAAAACGAGGGGGGTTGTTCTTCCTATGGAAGCATTGCTGCTTCTATCTTCAGATACAATTCCTTAGTGCCAAGGTTAGCTCGCATAGAAAGAAAGGAATATTATTATTTGGAAATATGTTGCCTTGCAGATCAAATACGAAGCAGCTTAAACAAGAACTTAAAATTATCTTTGTTTTTTAGATCCTAACTCACTCAAAATAAATGGTGTATTTTTTTTAATAGAGAAATAGGTTTGATGATCCAAAACAGAGAGTACCACATTTTATAAATACAGAAAATTAATTTCCCGCAAAACTAAAACGTGAAAACGTGGGTCCATCCAAAATTCCATCCGGCTTATCATGTTTGTTTGATAAGGATTATTCACATCTTCAGCATTATCATCCTCTCGACAAATGGAGGCACAAAGCTAGGACACAGTCAGTAAACAACAAACAATTTCAAAATAAAAACATAAACCCCAAAATACTCCACCAATTGCTCAACCGGTCTACTGTACTCATGCCACCACCATTCCACCACGCATCCATCAACAGCCACAATCCACACACAACCCTAACAGTTTCCCACACTTGCGACTTCAAAGTTCGCAACTTTCCTCCTCTCTGCATCCTGGGCCGCTTCTGGATGTTCACCGCCGCTACCATTGTTCAAAAAAATATATTGAAAATGCAGGATTAAATTGTTTTCAATTACATTGAATAATCAAAACCTTTTACTTTTAATTCCTAATCAAGTGTTTACCACAAAATGAGGGAGAGTAATTGCAAGAACTTTTCTCTTTTAACAGCTGGTGTACTTGAAGCTCCCTCCCTTTCACGCTTTATTATATTCCATAACTACATAGATAAAGGAGATTCCATGATGATGATGCCAAAGGCAAAAACGGACCCCAGGTATTTTTATTAGATCAGTAGGAGAAGGTCCGGTGAATCAAAAAGCCACATAAGCAAAGTTTGCCTCATCAATTATATGTGACTCTTTTAATGGACCCATCACCAAAAAATAGATCTAACAAATCCAAAAGCAGCGAAAAATAAAAGAAGATGATGAGAAGAAGCAATTTGGCCTAAGGGAATCACAAAAAGAGAAGAAGCGAAAGGAACTTGTCAACATCCCCACCATAGAATAATTGGAATTGGAATTGAAATTCAGTGGACCTTACATTAAAATGACGTCAGCAATATGTCACTAGCTAGGTACGTTTTGGTTAGGATTATTTCAGGTTAGACTAGATCTGACCCATAATTTTCGTGCACTCTCATCCTTAGTTTGTATCACACAGCCACCAGAACACAAATGCATAGGTGCATGGTGACATATTCCGGACAATCAGGAAACTTGGATTTCATATATCCAGAGAGACCAATAACATGCCATAATCGTCATAGGGCTCTCAACTGCTACCTTAATTAATTAACCGTCTTCTCAATGTATGGATTCGTGGGAATTGACATGAAATGAATGGTTCTGAGCGTAGAGGAATGAGGGATCAAGGTTGATGGGATTGCTTGAGTGCTTTAAGTCAAGTGTTTCTTTGTTCAAGGAAGCATTGTGTCAATTTGTCACAACGAGTGGCTTCATAGTATTGGCTTTCAAATGATGATGAACGTGAGTTCAGTGTATTTCAAAATGGTTTTTCTTGGAAAAATGCTCACTTAGTTTTTGAAAGTGGGTCACTTCCATCTTTGATTTTTAAAAGGAGTCTACTTATTTCTTGAAAATATAAATTATGAGTCACGTTAATCTCTTAAGTCATTTTCGTTTGTCTGATATGATATGAGTGAATACGAGTTCAAATTAATCCCTAAAATTACTTTAAATTTCTTTATGATATTCACCCTCTTACCTAACAATAAAACCCTAAATCCCCAAAATTAGGTTCAACTTAGTGCCTGAAAATTTTTTTAAAGGAGTAAAAATAGTCCTAAACCTCAATCTTTCCTTTTTCCCTTTATTAAACATTAAAATCTAATCTTTCTTAAACTCACTCATGCTCTCTCATTTTTGCACCACCTCCTCACAAAACATAGCCAAAATCAATATTTGTCATGACTAAACATTTTGCATTTCATAATGTTAAAGAATAACATTATGTCAAAAGTAATTATGTAATACACAAAACCATTACAAACCATGTAACTGGATCGAGAAAAAAAAAGGTCGAGCCAAACCATCTCTTTTAAATTAAAGGGTTAAACCTTATGAGTATTTACACTGTAAGCACTATACAAATTATAAGCTCTGTGCAAACTTCAATTTGCCTTTCTTGGAGCTTTGAACCGAAACGTTAGTACAAATCGCATGAAACTTGTGATCAAAATTAACAAAAGCCATTGTAGAACAAGAAACTAGGGTTTCGATGGCCTCACACAAAATTAATATAAATCATTCTTAGAAGATATGAAACCAGTAAATGTGAGATTTCAAGACTGAAAAATATAGTCAATGTTCAACACAATAATCACTTCTTGATAGTTAGTATGTCTTGTGAATCAATATAAACACTTAGAAACCATGATACTCATATCTCATGATCCTTTCTTCGTAACAAGTTGTTTCCCAATCACATTTCCCTGGTCAAAGATTCATTGTTCAAACCATTTTTATCTACTTGATATCAAGTCAAGTTGACAGCAACCGCACAAACTAATCTCCGAGAATATTTCTTGCTATCTCTGCCTAAATCTGTCAGATAGTTGTGAAAGAAAGATAAATAACAAATTGATAAATAGTGATGAAATTCAAACACACAAAAATTACACATGATGAGATAATTGTATATCCATTTTGGTTGGGTCATTCTAAGAGGCATATCAATTCTACATTATTTCAAACAAAACGCATTAAAATTCAAAGTGATTTGGCCATTGAGTTTCAAAGTCATAATAGAGCTAGAGTCACTAAAAGTAGCCTAAGTCATAACCCAACCAAGGAAAAACGATAAAACATGAATCCTAACTCCAAGATAGAGTAACATTAGAATCACACAATACCCATATCTGCAAACTCATGCCCTAAGCTACTCGTCTCCAAGATCCCTCAAAAGTAAATCACAAGCCCCCAAATCCCTAATCAAAACTCCAAAGAAGAATTCAGAACAACAATTAAATAGAGAATGAGAACGAAACAGTGAAAGCTCCGCCACAGCCACGTAAAGGATCACCTCCATAGCTAGTCCCAACTTCTTTCTTTATCGCTCCCAAGTCACCAATGTCTCTACTCACCGCCTCCATGGTTGTAGCTCACTCCTTCATAAGTCCTAGCAACCACTTTTGATGGACCAAGAGTTGGCAGTGCTGGATCGGCCATTGTTGGAGACCAAATCGACAACAACCGCAAATCGAGGATACAGAGCGAGAATAGGAGGAGTTTCATCACGAAAGATGGGAAACATGGTTTGAATTTGGGTTATTTGAGACACGGATAGGACTTTTTTATTTATGGGTGTTTGCTGCTTCACTTGGATCTTGTTCTCTGCTTGAGGCTGAGTTGCTTGGCATCTTCCAAGGTATCTTATTTACATGGGAGCAGGGCTTGGTTAATATTCTTACAAAAATGCTCCATGTACACCCTAAAATGATACACCCGTACATACACCCCTCTTTTATACGGTTTTATACGTAATTAATGATGATTATACGTAAAACGTATAATTATACACAACGCGCGCCCAACCCCAAACCCCGTTCTCGTCATCGTTTTCACTTATTATCTTCAACCTCTCATCCTTGTTCTGTTACGTTCATCGTCGTCATCGTCATCCTCGTCATTCTTTCATCCTCTCGTCCTCTCATCATCGTCATCCTTCTCATCCTCCTCACCTTCATCCTTTTATCATGTCAAATTTGATTAAAATGGAATTAAGATGATAAAATGCTGGTTTTCTTTTTAAAATAGATGAAATCTATCTTTAACAATGGTGATAAGGGTCTATGTTGCAGAATATGAAATCTGAATAGAGTGCACAACGTAATATTGCAAATTATGATATCAGATTTTTAGTGCACAAACATTTTATGACCTTGTGCACAAACATTTAGCACTTGTTTACAGCACTGTGATTTTATTCAAACATAAATAAGTTCACAATCTTTATACATTTTTAGTGGACAAAGTTTATGAAAATTAGTTCACATACATGTGTACACACACTTTTATACATTATAATGCATAAATTTTACATCTATGCATGTTACTTAATGTATAGTTAAGTATTTTTGTAGATTATGATATCACATTTTTAGTGAACAAACATTTTATGATGGTGTGCCCAAACATTTTATGACCTTGTGCACAGACATTTAGCACTTGTTTACAGCACTGTGATTTTATTCAAACATAAATAAGTTCACAATCTTTATACATTTTTAGTAGACAAAGTTTATGAAAATTAGTTCACATACATGTGTACACACACTTTTATACATTATAATGCATAAATTTTACACCTATGCATGTCACTTAATGTATAGTTAAGTATTTTTGTAGATTATGATATCAGATTTTTAGTGCACAAACATTTTATGATGGTGTGCACAAGCATTTTATGATGGTGTGCATAAACATTTAGCAATTGTTTACAGCACTGTGATTTTATTCAAACATATCAGATTTTAGTGCAGAATCTTATATATGTGATTTGAACGCACAATCTTTTATATGAATTCGAGAGTAAAGAGGGGGATGAGAGATGGCAATGACGAGAGTGAAGAAAGAACGAAGGATGATAGTGATGAGAGATGAGAGTGACGAGAGAGAAGAGAGAAAACAGAAGGAAGTGGAAGTGGGAAGGTTTTGTGACACGCGTGAGCTGAGAGTGAGAGAGAAAATGGACGGGACAGTTATTTGAGGAGTCCACCGTATTATAATACGGGTGTATGTATGGTGTATCACTTTGGGGTGTACATGTAACATCACTGATATTCTTACCATTGACTCTCGACAGGCTGTGTCTTTAATGGGGGTTGTTGATTTGGTGCTTTAGATTTCTTCTTGGATTGGTCACGAAGAGGGGCCTAGTACGTTGTTGGGTCTGGGCTTGTGTCTTTCGCTTCCCCTTGATTACATTAGAGCCCTTTGTCTCTCCTTGATTTTTTTGTTATTTTGTGACTTGAGTCCCTGTTCTTTATTTTGTGGCCCTTGCCCTATTTTTTGAGTTGTTGCGAACTTAAGTTTTTTTTATCTTTTGTTTTCTTTCATTTTAGCTAAGGTTGTTAGCATTGCTTTGGTTTAGCATTATTATGTTTGCATTTTGTTGAGCTGTTTACCCTTTGAGTTTGCGTATTTGTAGTGCTCCACTTTTTCTAGGGTGTTTTGAGCCATCAATCAATTAAAGAAACACAAATTTAAAAAGTAGCATATATATATATATATATATATATATATGTATGGGATTCCTAACCTCCATAACTTTATGTGGAGGTTAGCATCCTCCACATTTTGGTTTAAACCATAGAATCAATTGACTTAATTTTAAAAAGATTTGTAGTAGGGATAATTTAGTATTTTTGCTATATATTTATTAGTTTTACATTTCTATGACATCAGAGCTAGTATAACAAAATAAAACAAAATATAGTTGAAGAGAATATTATTAGTAGTGTATGGAATGCAAGTGGTTGTATTTTTCGATGATCTTACAAGAAGATAGGCGATATACTCATAGGGTGAAAGTTCATGCCTCTACTAACTCTAGTTTTCTTAAACTATGGTAAACAATTGTAGTTACTTTACCCTAATTTACAAGCTCAATTTACTTTATTACAACCCTAGTTACTATTTGAAAAAGTTTGCTAGTTTTATTCTAATACTATAGCATCTACTATTAGTTCTTCAAAGTCTCTTTCTTCTTTTTCTCTTTCGGTACAATAATGGCACTGGTGACCTGTATATTCGGATTACACTTGAAAAATTCTTTTCTTGGTGCACTTGGTGTCGTCCATTTTATTTGTCCTTGTCCTGGAATAATTGGAAGAAGAATATCTTTTAACCAAAATCATTTTAAAAAAATTAGGAGTAAAACATTAAATTTGACACCACAAAACCTAACCAAACCTCAGAGCCTGATAACAAAAATGGGAAAACTAATAAAAAGAAAAGAATGAGAAAATGAAGAGCAAGTTGGTGTTGTTTTACAAAAGAAATTCCCTATAATAGCAACCCAAACGGAAGGAGTGTTAAGAATACCATTAAGAAACAGAACAACAATAGAAAATGATATTGCAAGGTTATCTATTAGTGATGAAATATCATAAATATATATTCCAAGTGTACAATTATTGATAAAGACTTATTTTAGTGAAGGGAGAGACACCTCGATAGAAATACTAATTATTGATAATAGGATTATAAGTAATGTACCGGATAGTAAATTAGGAGCATCAAGCGAAAATTTAATTTACCAAAAGTTAAAATTCATATTAAACACAAATTTTACAATATCAAAAACAAATACAAATATAGATAGAGAATTAGTTATATACTATAAGCTAAAAGGTCTAGAATTACAACCATGAAGTAAAATAATTATTATATCAACTATGGTACGATTAATATTTTTTAACGAACACAAAATTTATAATAAAAAAAAATCAAAAAAGAGTAACTATTGATAAAACATTTATGCATGTGCTAACAGAATTACCATTATACTCTGCTAGGATAACTCTATCAAAGACATTACAATTGGAATTGGACTATACTAGAGAACATGGAGAACCTAATCAGGATCCACAAATAATATATAATAGAGTTAAACTATAAAATTAAAATTTTTGTGTTTAGTCCCAGAAAAATTTTTTGTTAGGAATTAGTCCCTAAAAAAATTGGTAGGTTTTAGTCTCTGCCGTTAGAATGAGACATTAAGTGCTGACATAGTTGTTAAATGTAACATGTGACACCGTTAAATATGTCATGTGGCACATCATGTGTGGTGCCACGTGACACATTTAACAGTCATATTAGCACTTAACGTCTCCTTCTAATGGCAAGAACTAAAACTCACAAAAAAAAATTTTAGGGATTAATTTCTAACAAAAAATATTTCAGAGACCAAACACAAAATTTTTAATTTTACAGAAATTAAACCATATTTAACTCTATATAATAATACAATGGGAAGAAGATATGTAAAAATAAATCATAATTTTTCTCTAGAATATCGTCCCAGGAATAGCTAAACACCAATGAGCTCGAAAAGTAGATGACCACAAAACAATAGCTTAGCCCAATATGAAGCCCATAACATAACGGAAATTCCAACAAATTCCCACTTAGCGCAGCTATAAGAATGAATAAAGACAACAGATTTAGTAAATCAAGAAGATAACATATACATCCAAATAGAAGTAAAAATAAAAAAAGAAGCTCTATAGGTAGAAGCTACAGCATTAATCAAACCTAACACCGTGAAAAGTGTTGTACAAGTCTCCTATATAGATAATTATGAATTACAGGAAGAAGAAATGATTGCAACAATGAATCTAAGAATTAATAAGAAGGAAGTTATAAGTCTCTGATTAAAAATAATAGATGATGATAAATATTTAACATATAAATTAGTTCCAAACTAATAATTCCAGAACAAGTAAAACCATATAAGATATGAAAAGACCGAATAATTCTTAATATAAATAACCAACCTGCAATAATCCCAAGAATAAAATTGGCCTAATGGATTTATACTACATTTTAATAAAATTTAATTATAAAAATATCAATCAAGAAAATATCATGCAATGGTAGATGCAGATGCAAATATTACAGCAACCAAATATAATGTCCCACCAAATGAACTTTGGAAGAAAGACAAGTCACTCAGAATGACAAGCGCAGGACAAGAAATACATTTAATAGAGTTATAAACAAAGAATATACCCATACAAATAGGAGGACATGAATTACAAATTCAAACATTGTACCAATATAATGAAACTATACCAGATATAATTTTAGAATTAAATTTTCTAGAACAATATTTACCCCTACATTTCACAAATTAAGAGAAGTTCTTATATATTCTTAGAGCAAGGGGTGAAGTCTCCCTATAGTTTTGGGGGCTCGGCCCCAGAAAAAAAAAATTGTCAAAAATTTTCTTTTTCTTTTGTTACATTTAAACTACTTAAAAAAGAAATAATAGTGGATTAACATATAGCCGTTTCCTAATATTTTCACACTTACATTATAGTGCTAGTAAGAATAAAAATAGCTATTATTTTTAGTATAAATTCAATAATAAATAACTTTGAATTTATAAAATTTCAAAAATATATATTAATACGGTGTGATTTTAATTTGACATAGGGAACTGGATCAATCTTGATTTGAATCATTGCATTTTTTATATCAATATCATTATTATAATTATATATATTTTATCTTAACTCTAAATAATATTAAAATTTTAAAAGGGAATTCTCATTTTTTATAATTTAGTTTAAAAATTAGAATAATTAGTTATATTAAACAGTAGTATAAATGACAATATTCTTATAGATTATTATATAATATATATATATATATATATATAAAATATATGTAAATATTAAGTGATTCAAAATTCGAGTTCCTGTTATTCGTATTAACAGCTACTCTAGGAGGAATGTTTTTATGCGGCGCTAACGATTTAATAACTATCTTTGTAGCTCCAGAATGTTTCAGTTTATGCTCCTATCTACTTTCTGGATATACCAAGAAAGATGTACGGTCTAATGATTTGGCCCCTCTCTCTATAATAGTCTAGTTCTAGCTCTGCCCATGGTTAGAACATTTTTTTGAGAAAAGAAAAATTTTGATTTATAGAGCAATCTAACGGCACTTACAAATTATAAATAATACACTAAATCTAACATTATTAAGATACCAATACACTATTCATTTTGAACTAAATGAAGATGTGTAGCTCTACTCATTGCCTAACGGCTATCAATGCCTAAATATCTTTCAAATCGAAGACTAACACTATCAGTGTTGCAGTTTGAAGAATGCATTACGCTCCATATCATGATAAATATAAATATATTCTTCATCTATAAGACTAAACAAAATCTCACAAAGAAAAATGAAAATAACTATAAAAGAAAAAGAAAATACCATAAAAGAAAAAGAAAATGAACATAAGGTTTGGGTTTCTCTTGCTTAAATAACGAGAGAAAATGGGAGGAAAGAAAACTTTATGGTGAGTCAGACAAAGAAAAAAATTCTCTTTGGAGATAAGAAGAAAATTGAGAAAGAGTATACTTTAATAATAAGTTTACAATTTTAACTTTATATCACCTTTTTCTATTATAAAAAAATATAAAAATGTAATTTAGACATTATTATATTTTCTTTTCTCCTCATTTTTTATCAAACCAAAGAAAAATAGAGAAAAATACTATTTTCTCTTTATTTTTCCCTCTTCCAATCCAAACAAAGGTAAATGTCATTCATTGTCATAGTGTCTAGAGTGTTGGGGTATTTTGATGTGAAAATAGAATTTCTATTTATTATTTCCAGGCTATTTGGAAACTCCAGGGAATTGAATTCAATTTCTTGGTTTAGAACAAAATAATAACTTAGAATTGATGTGATAATAGAACTCAATTATTTGATAAAGTTCAAAACTAAATCAGACCCAAATGGGTATAAGTTGTAACTCAATTCCTATGGATTTCAACATAAGATAGAAAAACTCAAATTTACCCTTCTCTTATTTCTCCATTTTCTTTCTCTTTTCCTTGTTACGCAACTTCTCGTTGTCTCTGCTGCACTCACACTTCCCTATGATGACTCTTGCATCAACTCTTACTCCTAGTCACTCACAAGTATGTCGTTCTCTTACGTAAGTCATGCTCACGCTTCACCTCAACTTGTTTCTTCTTCTTTGTTTGTGTTGTTCTCCCCTTGCTTCGCACTCTTCTTATTTTCTTTTCTTCTTTGTAATTACTTTGATATTAGATGAATGTCTATTGATACTATGCTTCATCGAAAAATATGGGTGTTGTTGAATAAATATATATATATATATGTGTGTGTGTGTGTGTGTGTGTGTGTTTATACGTGTCTGTGTATAACAATAGCAAATAAAATTCAATTTTTTTATATATAAATTAATCATTAGGGTCTTTGCCCTGAATGCAAAAATTTAAAATGGATTCTTATAATATTCAAAATTTTAAAAAAATATTTATTGTAAAAAAAGTTCTTGATGAACTTATTTAATAAAATGTTTTTGGTTTGGCTTTGATTGTATCATGTTTATATGATAAATAATTAAGTTTATTATTAAAATATGATGTTTTATTAATGAAAGATAAAACAATTTAAATAATTAATTCAGTTCATTTTATACATATTATAAACAATAAAATTAAATTCAATAATTTTAATTTACTTATTTATTTCCATATAAAATTTTTATTTAATCCACGCCAAAATTCAATTATCATATAATTGAATTCAATTCGGTTATAAAAAAAGTTTTTCAAAATGCATATTCATTTTGGGAACGATTTCCTGTCTTCTTTTTCTCCTGAGAACCACTCTGACCTCGGAACACCGCTATCTCCGTCACCGTACTTCTCCTCCTCTTCCGTTGCCATCTTCGTCCAAACCCGGCGTCACCCAGCGCGGTTTTCCAACTGTACGCCTTCCATTTCTCCTCACTCTGTACGATTCGAGATTCTTCGCCATTTGCTTCTTCTATTTCCCGATCTGTGTCGCGTCATTGTTGCCTTTGTTCGCTTTCCCTGCGGGTTCTAGTTATTTTTGTTTTTGGATGATCTCGCTGTTCTTATTTGGCTTCAATTTTGTGTTTAGCACTTGAACTTTTCAGCGCTTGTGAATGTTATACATTACCGTTAATTACCAGTAATTCTTTAAATTATTTTGATGCTCTTGATTACTGATTGAGCGACTCAGTGAGTTTTCCTATCTTTTACACGTCTCATTGTTGTGCTGTTGCCTTTTAATAACGAAAGAAAAGAGTGGAGACTTAAACCCTAAAACCCTAACGTAGAAAATAAGGGATTAAAGAAGCTTGCCAGAGCTTAGAATCTTAGAGACAGGTAAGATAGATAATTATCAGAGATTTTATGATTCAAATGACTTGTCCAGCAAATTTCTTAACTGATAGAATATAATTATTATGGGCATGCTAGAGAAATGCAATGTGATTTTGCGTAAAATGTAAAGTAGGGAGCAAATAAATCTGGGTTGTTGACATTTTTTTATGTATAGTATTATTATCAATTATAGGAACTCGGGTTGGTTCCATGTCAGGTATGATGGACTTATTTAGAGAGTCTCTTGTTAACCAAGTTTGTGGCTTTATGCAAGCAGAAATGTTACTCTATATTAAATCTGTGACTTGACTTTCGTGGAGATGACCAGGAGCCATACAATGTATAGCTTTTAGCCTCTTATTTGTACTAGCCTGCACTGCTGCTGCTTGTAATCGTTTGCGATAAGCATAAAATTTTGATGGCCAAAAGCAATGGCAGAAGTAGAATAACAGAATCTGGTTACATGTATATATGCCATCAAAGATTTTATGATCCGGTTCTTGTAGTTATTAGCTAGCCTTGGTCATAACTAATTTGGCTTTCTATTGCTTTTCTTGAGAATTTGCTCAATCTCTAAGTGCACTCCTTTTTGTTCTTAACATTTCTCTCAGAGAATAAGGAATCATATTCTTGAACATAAAACCAAAATTTTCCTGGTACATTCTTCTAACTTTAAGTCTGCACTTCTCCACCCCCACCCCTCCTATAAAAAGGCAACAACAGATGAGTGGGACATGTGTAAAAATAAAGCGTGTGAGTGGCATGCAAGTGGCCATAACTCTAGAAGCAGTTCCAGTTAGTTTCATTTGTTGACTTAGAATATAGATGCTCTAGTGGAAGAAGATTGCCTAATGTCTAGCCATTTATTTCTATGTTTCAGTTATATTTGCCTTTTATAACCTTCTCAAACAGATTATCAATCAATCAAATAAAATCAGTGATAAAGATTCATGCATTGAGCATTGGTTGCAAGCAAAGACCTTTGAGCTTTAGGGTAAACTTTCAGTGCATTTCTTTCTCCAAACAATTTCACACTTGTGCCTGTGCTCTTGCACTTCCTCCTGTTCTTTGTCTATTTCTTCTATTCCAAAAAATGAATCCAGATCTATGCTGTTATGCTCAGAGGCATTTGCAGTCCCATTTTGACTCAAAAGAACTGTGTTGTTTGATTTTCATTGTGTTGTGCCTTATATGTTGCATTATCATTATAATTGCTCAGAGACAATTGCTGAAAGTTATATGTTGCTAGCCATTGTTGACTTTGATTCTTTATTGTAAATAGGGATGTCAGTGGTAAGGCATGCAACACAGATTTGTCCCAAGGCAGCAAATAATCTTAAGCCTATGCATCAACTATCTAGTTAAATAGGCAGCGGTTGTCCAAAGTTAGCAGTTTGCAGTAAGTAAGAAAATCTATGTTCCTTTTCATAATTTAAGGCTTTTAATATTCTGCCATTTTATTTTTGCATCGTATCAATATTTGAATTTATGTCCTACTAGTTCTTTGTGGATAGTTTGTATCTATGTTGCATAGGTATGGGTACAGTACCGGTACTGAATTATGGCGTTCAATCTAATCTCACACTATCCATTTAACTCGTTCATGATAACTATGCAGTTATGGTTAAGACTAAGCAAGATATCCATAGACCTGGTTCATTGAGATCCACTTCTGCTAGCACACAACATGCTCATTGTCCCCATGCACCTGATGATAGTGTTGCATCAGGGACTCCACACCAACCTTTGACTGAAATTGATGATCATTGTGGAACAGATGCATCAGAGCAACCTGTTCAGCAAGATTGTCCTACAACATCAACGGGAGAAAGAAAAGGCCACTGGATAGTTGATGTTATTGGTATGATGGCATTTTTTTTGGTACATTTTATGATGGCATATTGAAAAACATGATTTAAAGATTGTAATCTTTTTATTTATTTATATTGACACATTTACTGGTAGATGAGCAAGGAGTTAGAAAGGAGCAGAAGTTAAGGTTGCATGATGTGTGGCATCTCCCTACCGGGCAAAAGGTTGTGCTACCTTTTGATCGATTTAAGTGTCCCACAACTGATGCAGCCGCTCTCTATGCCCAATTCTTAGGAAATTGTGCTAAAGATACTATCGCTTTTCCGATCAACGTTGAGGATTGGAGGAAAATACCAAAGACTGTGAAGAATAAATATTTCAACGATACCATCTTGGTAAGTTTATCTC
Source organism: Nissolia schottii (assembly GCA_003254905.1). Taxonomy (NCBI): domain Eukaryota; kingdom Viridiplantae; phylum Streptophyta; class Magnoliopsida; order Fabales; family Fabaceae; genus Nissolia; species Nissolia schottii. The sequence continues at coordinate 54,807 of QANU01093905.1, read as the reverse complement.
ATCATGCCATTAATCTAGCATGTAAACAATGGCTTATCTTTCTAACATGTGTTGTGCGTGTCTGTAAATCATTCTAGCCAAAATTCCACTTTGAGAATGTGGACTTAGAACAAGCAATGGACTACACTCGAAAGACTATTGGTAGAAAGAGGCATGATTATAAGTTAGAGTTGTGGAATTTTGCCTATGATCCGTTATCGAGTATAGAAGAATTGCAAAATAAGATACCACCCGGTGTTGACAAGGATCAATGGGCATGTTATGTGAACTATCGGTTCAATGATAAGACAAAGGTATATGTTACTATAATTAATGATAAGACAAGAGCTATGGTTTCTTAACTTTCTATGGAGTTATACTAATTGTTTAAAATTTTTGTCATTGTAGGAAATATGTAAGAAAAACAAGGAGAACCGAAAGAAACAAAAGATTCCACACACAGGAGGTTCAAAAAGTTTGTCTCGAAGAAGGACTGAGATGGTAGATTATCTATTGTCATTTGTAATATATTAAATATTAAATATAATTGTGCATAATCTGATGAACAAAAGTTCAATATTTGTTCAAAATTTCAGGAAATTGAGAGAGGACAGTTTGTGGATCGTGGAGAACTTTATATAGAAACTCACAAGAAGAAGGATGGCACGTTTATCAATGAACAGGCTGAGCTTATTTCTGTAAGTTATCTCTTTAATGTCATAATTAGTGAACTATACTAGTATTAATAGAAAATTGAGTTTGGCCTAACTTAATCCCAAAAGCTAGCTTAAGGGGTGAGGATTGCCTCACACTTATAAACACTTGGTAGACCATCACTTCAAGCAATGTGGGATTTGATACGCCCCCTCATGCCCAGGACTGGATGAATGGACTGAGAGCGTGAAGTTGGCTCTGATAGCATATTAGAAAATTGAGTTTGGCCTAACTCAACCCCGAAAGTTAGCTCAAGGGGTGAGGATTGTTTCACACTTATAAACACTTGGTAGGCCATTATTCCAAGCAATGTGGGACTTAATAAGTATCATCACATCCTTCCATATGGAATGAACTATTGTCATTGTTTTGATTGTTTATAGGAACGAATTAGGCAGGAAATGCAAGAGATGAGTCAAAACCCTTCAACGCGAGCAGACCCAATGTCACGGATTGATGCCTTAGGTAAGGTCCTTGGAAAGGAGCACTCGGGGCGAGTTCGAAGCATGGGATTTGGTCCAACTCCATCTAGTGTTTTTGGGCTTCCCACGAGGGCATATGGTAACGCGTCTTCATCTTCTGGCAGTGGTAGTTCGTACAACAATTCTCAAATGGTTGAAAAGATAAGTAGTCTAGAAGCTGAATTGGCTGCTGAGCGTGCAAGGAGAAATGCTTTAGAGGGTGCATTGATGGCCACATTTGAGGAGATGTTTGGGATGGTCCCTCCACAGCTTGCCAATTTTATTTCTCGTCCTCCAACGGTTAGTTTACCAATTCTAATAGCATTTGGATTATGTCCATATGAACTGGAATATAGACCTTCATATTTAAGCATTATATGATTTTCACATGCATATATAAAACTGGACTATAGAGCATACATGCTCCGATGAAATTCAATGCTTATGTATAGTTTTAAGTGTGGTGGTACAAATACAATGGTTATCAAACATCTCATCAAGAAGGAAATACATAAGATTCGCTAACTTATTGAGGACAGCTTGCATGACTACCTTATATCACAGGAATCCGAAACAATTAGGAAAAATTAATGAAACTAGCCTTAGGATCTCTTAGATCATGATCTTCTGCATATAATTCTTGGCTTTCATGTTCTGCCTCTCTAGCTTAATCATTCCTAGAAACTGAAGGTATGATCCTAAGACAATAAACACAGGGTCTTAGAAAAATAAAGGTTCACTACTTTTAATTGATTGCTTTATACATGTTAGTTAAAAAGCCTGTTCGTGGCATGGTGCTAGTGCTTCTGTTATGGTTCCCTTTAAACGTATGCCATAATGAAATGACCATTATCTTGTTAACACTCATAGTTTATGCTCATTGCCTTTTTTTTTCCGTATTTTATCTGCTGTTGCGAATTTGAATATATGCCAAATCAGCAGTCGTGTTGTTAGGATCAAAGAGAAGCCTTTAATATGGAAAGTTTATTCTAGACGGGACCGAAAGGACAAGGGGTCAGCGGTCAGCCTAGTTAGTTTATCTTTATTAGTTTATTTCTATTTGTTAGTATTTTTTGTTATTTGTTAGGATATTGGATATCTAGTTGTTTTAGGAGTCTATTATTTTAAGAGTCTATCTAGAATTTAAATTAGGAGTCTATCTTTTAATTTAAATGGGTCAATTATTATAAATAGGAGTATTCTCCTTAGATTAGGATTAAGGATGAATTATTGAGTTGTAAAAGCGAACCAGCCATTTGAAGAGGATCCAACCTCTTGGTTTTGTGATTCAGTAATATCTCGTTTCTATTCATCTATTTCCTGTTATTTGTTCTTGGCTGTTGGGTTCTAAAAACGACCCAACACATGTAGACCAGAGTCACTCTGCAGCTCCTATTATGTTATGTGGCTTACCTTTTCGACTACTGGCAGGGCTATTGAAATTTGATTAGATAACTAAGTTTAGAGTGTTGTGCACAAAAACAAACCGATTGTGGAAGATATGTGCTATATGTAGGAAAGCATAGGCTGGGAAAAGTAGCTCCGGCATCTGAGTAAACTGAGTTATACATGAAATTATATTTTTTTGCAAACCGAGTAGTTGTTTGTGAAATGATACATTTTGACTTCGAAATTATGCTTGAGGCTCCCTTAAATGATGTAAAAATGTAATTGGTTAACTTATTATCTCTCTCTGATAAGGCTATTTTGTGTGAGATGGTTAAAGACATTATTTGCCGCCACCCAAAAGATGAACTAAAAAAAGAGTAGAAAGGTTCTATATGTTGAATTTCCTGATAAAAAAGGGCTGGTTCATGGGAGCTGAAGGGCGAAAAAAAAGGGTTTAAAGTTTGTGTTAATATTTTAGGTATCTCTTTATACCATTTGTTGCTTTTTGAATGATATACTGTTACTTTTGTTTTGCAGACGCAAAATAATGCTAGTGTAGATAGTAGTGCCACTCTTAGTGAGTCCTATTCGGCTAGTCATGAACCCGGGGACAATTAATTAGTTTCGTGAAAGTGGAGAATGCAGAAAGAGAACTCTTAAGAAATCGAGTATTTACCTCATGTAACCTCTAATTAATGACTTATTTTGCTGAGCTTACTTACACTTGAACTAATTATTAAAGTCTTCTTTGTATTTCCCAAGTAATCAAAGTGCATGTAGATGTTATTTTATTCGTATGTATGTTGTTTATTTTCATAATGTGAGAATAGAATCTTTTTAAATCCAGTGGATAATAACGCGTGACTAATTATGTTGAGAAATAATCTCTTCCTCTTGTTTGTTTGCTTTTTTCCTTTGCTCATGTAAACAAAAAACAAAATGTGTTAAGAAGTACCAACGCGCTCGGTTGTACTCATAGCAAGCTCTTACCTTTATTTAGTGATTTCGGATTCGTAATTGAGAGTGGAACAATCATAATTACAATTAAAATAAAATTATTTCCATTAAAATCTATATTTATCTATAATCTATAATTAAATGGGCTACCTCTATATGTTATATAACAACTCTTGATTACAATTAATGAAAATTTCTTCTGCTCCTTATGGAATTTCACGACTTTTCAATCATCTGCAAAAAATTGTTCAGTGATTCATCTAATCTCAAAGTAGTTGTGAATATGTTTTAATATGATTTTGATGGAAGAAGCATATTTTGGTTTTGTAACTACCGAAATAACGTGATTTATTAAAAAAAATGATAAAAATAAGGAGGTCAAGATGAATTTATGAGATCATGAATGTAAATTCTAATAAAAGATTAGAGATAATTTTAATGATGGTTATAAAATGGCGCTAAAAGTCCAACGGACTTAAAAATCTTATATATTTTTGAACCGTCGTGTTAAAAATGTTTTGAATTACACATTTAATGGTATATTAGTAATGAGACCTCTTAAGATAAAGACTAAAATGTCAATTATTATATGATTTGAACCATATTTAATATGACACTTTATAATCACATAAGAATTTAAAAAAAAAAAAACAAATTGGTTCTTGAAAAGCATTGGAGAGAAGGTTGATAACACTTGAATTAGGGGTTGACAAGTGTAACAATTAATATCATAATTCTGATTTTAAACTTTTAATTAAAATTTAAAGAGTTTCCATAGCACAAACTTCTCTATGGTGCTGGAGAAGAAAATTAGTGACGACAAATCTTTCCAGGTAATGCATCTGAATTATTATATGTAAGATTATTATATGTTACATATAGATGATTCATTTCATATTATACGGCAAAGGCCATTGCCGTTTCTTGGGAGCTTCTGGGAGAGTTTCCCTTGTGGGCGTCCCTATGGTATGTCACAAGCACCTGTTACTGTCCTACGTTTATCAGCGTATTTATTTGACAAATCAGATACTTATGTGACACGGTTTTTTAAATCCCCAAGAAATTTCTTAGTGATTGTGTGTTTCATATAAATTAATCTTAGTATCTTCTCTCTTTCAAAAATCATAACGGTCAATGCGTTGGTATTCAAAAAAAAAATGTTATATAATTAATTCCTCAATGAAAAAAAAATCACACATCAGATATTTTGTTAGTGTTATGTAATTAGTCTTTTGAAAAAACTAATGTTGTGTCATTTTTATTCATTAAGATACTAATCTGATGATAACATATTTTTGGGGAACTAACATATTACTATACTTTTTAAAGGATGAAAATATGATTTTACTTGATTATATTAATGGATAAAAATGATGCCCCAACACGCTATCCATGATTCTCTTTTCAGTACCAAAGGAATAAGCACTAATGGAAGCCATTTGTTTCTAGGAAATCCAGCAGCAGTCACCTTCCCCCTCATACCACGTTAAGAGTTGACGCTTCTACTTGAAGTTAGAAAGGGTCATTTTGTTATGTTTATAAAATGCAGATTGTGTCCAACAACAAAATACATTCACAAATAGTTCTAGTGTTAGCTTAGGGAGGGTCTATCTTTTCTTAAGATATATCAAATGGAGCAGAGACCTAGTAACATAAACATGATATCCTGGCTTTCTTTGTGCCTTAGAATTCTGATGTGGGAGTGGGACATTATTAGAATAAAGGGTTTCCTGTCTATTTTCTTGTTTTGCTTAGAGCTTCTGTTTACTTTTGTCTCTCAAAATTGGAAGGCTTGGACCAAGACTAGAAATTGTTCTTCATGTTCTGAACCGGTGAAGCAGAATTTGGATTGTGTTCTTCAGAGTAGTGTAAAAGAAGATGCAACTGTGGTGATGGAAAGGATAGGAATGTGTACTGATGAGTTTGATGTACAAGAAATAGTGCACTTGTTTGAAGAGGAAGATGCTACCTTGGCAGAGGTGGAGGAAGCCTTTGATGTGTTCGATCAAAACAGAGATGGGTTTATAGATTCCAGAGAGTTGCAGAGGGTCTTGTCCTGTTTGGGTTTGGAGAGAGATTTGATGGAATGTCAGAGAATGATTGATGCAGTTGATCAGAATGGTGATCGACTGATTGATCGCAGTGAGTTTAGTAGGATATTGGAAGAGAGTTTTGGGTGAAGGTTGTTGCTTCTCTTCTCTTCTCTATATTCTTGTGGGTTCGATTGGGTATCTATTAGTGCGAGTTTTAAGTTAATGTCAATTTGGATCAGTATCTAAGTATCTGTGTGTCAAGATGAAATACATATTATATATTTATGTAAGAAGAGTATTACATTTAATAAACTCATTATTTAGTGTACAAATATTGAGATTCTAGTGTTTTGGGATGGAAGTATGGAACTTTCTTGTTACTATTGAGTTTGCTATCTTAGCAAAGGCGTGTCAAAAGGGACAAGAACCTTCTTGTTTGAGTTACAAGGAGGGACTAAGGCTGAAACATCCCAGCTCTATGGGATTCCCTCCATTTTAATAACCAATTAAATTTTGCCACATGTCCATCTGTTATCATATTTTAATATTTTTTTTTCTTCCTTTACATAAATAGTTGTTGGAAGAAATTTCTTGCAGAGGGCCATTGCAATAAGGAAATTGGCCATTTAGTTTGTCTTTGCAATGTTGTAATGTATTTATTTATTTTTTCCCTCATTTTTGTTATATAAATATTAACTTTGTTTCACTTCTATTTTTATACATATTTTCAATCTTCTCTAACATATCTTTTAATTATTTTTACATAGATTATACTATTCTTTTCTTTAATAAAAATGGATTTAAATCAATTTAACTTCATTTCTTTTATCAGTTACATGTAAAATTCTAGCTTCTCTCAAGATTCAAACTTTTAAAAGCTAAAAAAATTTGTTAATAAGTTTAAGGTATAAATATTTCTTTAAAAATTACCTTTTAAAATTTTTAATGCATTGTGTTATGAGTCCCGCATTGAACCATTGGTGTCCAAGCAACACAAAGACAAGTTACAGGCAGCATGGAGGGCAAGGAGCATAGTTTAAAAACTCAGCCCGGCTTGGCCATGGGACTAGGCCGGTTATTTGAGTGGATCAGTCATGTTTCAGACCTAGTCTGACCCGAGTTAAAGCAGCCGATTTTTGCGAAACCTGGTGACTCATGACTTGGCCATGGTTTTTTTAATAAAAAAGGGCAAACAACGTCGTCTAATAAACAATTTTTTTTTGAAATTACTGTTTGTTAGATTGAGTTGATTTTTTTCCATTTTCCTACAAAATATGTGTTTAAGTTCCTCATTTTTGTATCATTTTTTTTGTTACATACACCTGTTTTGCTGCATTTTTGTAGTAAATATTAAATACTCATGTAGAATTGTTGTTATGCATTTTTTATTTAAAACTTGGTTTATTTATGTTTAGAATTAAACTTGTCAATTGTGATTTAGGATATTGAATTTGTATTGTTTATGTATGCTATGACATTTGATGTTTGAACCTTACTTATATATTTTAAGTGATTTTATATTATGATGAATGTTTAAATAAATGCATTTTATTTATTTGGATTTTTTAATTTTTTAGGTTATATATATATATATATATATATTTATTATTATTTTTTTTATATTCGGATCAGCAATTGATTCAGTGACCTAGTTACCCAATAGGGTGACCGAGTCAAGTCCCGGACCAGATTTTATAACTATGGTCAGGAGTGGCCATTATGGAAATTGTGGTATCTTCTACTTCTTTCTCTAAGTTCATATTCTTCCTCTAGAAATTTCCTTTCTCCTATCTTCATTCTTGCCTAATCTCTCAAACCTATGGCATGTGTTTCGCATAAGACTGTTGAGGGATGCTTGAGTTACTGTTCCATTAGATTTACCTCTTTATGCTGATATTTGTTTTTTTTAGGTTGCCTGCCCGGTATCCAAGGCTTAGCCTTGACTAATCCCGGTCGACCCGGGTCGCGCACCTGGCTATGGCGGATGAGTCTCCCAGCAGGGATAATTGCGTACACAAGGTCTCGAACTCAAGACCTTGCTTAAGCGATACCAAGCCGCTTACCACATGGATCAATCCCCGTTGGTTACGCTGATATTTGTTTTGATCATACTTTACTCAAACATATAGGATATGTTTGGAATCAAATTAGATGAGAAATGATTTGATTTATAAATTAATTTTCATATTTGATATCTTAAGAAAATGAAATTGATTTGATTTTATAAATCTATGGAATTCAAGTTGCTTGCATTAGAAATCCTACCACTTTTGTAAGGATTTACTTGGAATTGAATTCATATTAATATAAAAAAATTTATTTTATTCTTATTTAACTAACTAAATTTATAAGTGCTACCCGCTTCATCAAATCAAACTTATTAAATTTTATTATTTTAAAAAAACTATTTTACTCTGTTTTTTTCAAAAAATATTTTCCAATTTTTTTTCAAAAAACGATTTTTTTTCTACAATGATTTCCAAAAAATATTTTTTGAAAAAAAATCAATTTTTTTAAATTTTAAAAAATATTTTTATTTTTCCAAAAATATATATTTTTTCACAAAATTATTTTTTTAAAAAAATTACTATTTTAATAAGGCTAAAAATGTAAATTAATCATACTAAATCAAATAAATTCCTATTTTAATGAATTCTAAACATGGTAATTGATTTCTAAATCAATTCGATTCTTTATTATATAATTGATTCCAAATATGGTAATTGATTTATAATTCAAATCAAATCAATTTAAATAATTTATCATTTTATTTGATTCCAAACATATCCATACTAAATTTCTGTAATTCTATTAATTGTTGAGGATTGCATTTTATAGTCATATCATAACACATTGAAAATAATCAAATCTTTTCATTTTAGCATGCTTACCAAGTGCTCTAAAGTAAATTATAGAATTAAGATAATAAAAACTCAATACCAGTCCAGTATAATGACACTTATTAGCAAAGCCTTTTACTTTAAATTTTGGATTTACTTTCTCTGAAGTGTATAAGGTTTTCTGAAGTAAATTCATAATTTCATCTGTTGGTTGTACAAGAAATAGTGCAATTGTACACAAAAAGAAATAGCATTTATTTTGATTACCATGACTTCTAGTCTTCTAGCCTTTAAACCTAGCTTACCCTAGGTACACGGATTACTTGTTAAACTCGTATCAATTTTCAATATATCCAGTTACAAATGTAAGAATACTATTTTCACTTTTTTACAGTCGAAGAGTCAGTCCTTGCGTTCAAAGCTGTCTTCTAAATCTCTTGCCATTTGATTTTGACTTGTAACATTTTTTTTTGGGGATAAATTTTGCCTTTTCGCATTATTGATCGTATTACATGTTTAGTATTTTTCTTAGGTATGTGTTTCATATTTCACTTGGCCAGATAAAAGTAACAGCATTTTGTCTTTTTTTAAAATATATATTATAATGTTATCATACTTTGATCACAGCAGTTGAATGTGCCTACGTACTTTTCTTGAATGAGCATAAATGCACCGATATGATCCTACTATACTATACTATACTATGGTGGTCTTTGAAAACCGTTGACATGAAGTTGCCACCTCCCCAAAGTAGTGAAGTATTTTTCGGATCAAATAAATGGTATGAAGGAACGTACATACAGGTTCATTCTACCTCTATACATATAATATAATAAAGGGATTTCCTCTTTTTGATGTCAATTTTTTTCCCCCTTTTTACTCTAGTTTTCTATTTCACATTTTACATAGTTATTTAATTCACGGTTTTCTTTTTTATATGTAACTCTTTTTAAAAAATCATCTTTAAAAAAAATTCACATTTTCTTAAAATTCAACTTCCTATATTTTTAGATTAATTTTTGTTTAATTTTACTTTCTATTTTTTTTTCCTTCACTTTCTTTTATGAGTTCTTTCATATTGTTATTTTATATTCAATAGTTAATAGATGCAAATAAGGCATGTGAAGACAAACTGGTAAAAAGAATTAATTAATTAATTCAGTGATACAAACAAACGAGCTACACCACCCATGTGGATGGCACGAATTCTCCTTCTGTTGATTTGAGAACTAGGATTTTGAACAGTACTCATCATCATGAATGCACCTTGCCAGCTGCAGAGTCAGTTGCAGAATTTGTGCCTCATTTATTGCATTTGCCTGTTGAGAAAAGGATGTCATTAAGATTTCTTTTTTCCGCTCCACAAGATTTTTAATGAACATAAATTTAAGATCTCATCTTTAAATTTACTGTATGTGTCATGTGTCACAATAAAAATGAGTAGCATCAATTTTATCAATGTCGTTGTATCTCTAAAATATAACATGATGAATTTGTATAAATATACAAAAAAAATAAAAATAAACAAACAAATAAATCATATCCCACGTCCCACCCTCTTTAATTTGTTCCTAGGCTATCCTCATAATTTTCATCGTCAAGCCCTTCTTTTTGTGGCAAAACCTTTGCTTCCCAAAAACAACCACAAAAATGAGGTGGTGTTATTTAGACATCAAAAGTATCTAAACACCTTATACACACTATATATTAGAGAGAAAAATGTAAAATTATTATATTTAATACAATGAATAATATCTTTGACACAAGCAGTATCAATATGTGCGTATAGTATCAATACTCGTGCACGTGATATCAATGCATAATAAAAAAATGTATCAATCTAATTATTTTTCAATTTTATGAACACATTCTTTTTACATTATATCACACTCTCTCTTTTCATTGTGTCATTCTGACTTTTCGTCATAGCATGCTTTCTTTCCTTTACTCTCATTTTCTCACTAGTTAATAATTACAATAAAAAAAAATACAAGACTCCACATCCTTAGTGTGATTCTTGGTTGGTTGTCCCAAAAGATGGTACAAATATTTATATATTAACCTTAACCTCGACACTAAGTTTTATTTCACACGTTTCACGGAAGCACATTCACATTATGGAAATGTAAGTCTCATTGTATGTAAGAAAAAAAAAATTTAATATTTATACCAAAATTAATATTCAAATAACACATGTAAATATGTATTCTATAATGTATGTAACCAAAAAAAAAAAAACTTAATATGCGCGTGAAAATTAATATATAAATAGCAAGCAGTCCTCATAACATAATAGCATAGCTAAAAAAGAAGAGACAGGAGATATCACTGTCAACATTCATGAGGTGACGCAAGCAAGGGGCTGCACAGTGACCAAACTCAAACGAATAACTATTCCTTTCTATCTGCCTAGAATGGCTTCTCAGTTATGTTGGACCACACCCATGTTGAGAGCTGCAGGGGGGAAAAGTTTGCAGCTTTTGAATAATAATCAAAATAAGATAAGATCATGTGGCTCCTACTCCAAGGAAATCGATAAATGGAGGTGGTAGGGGGTCACTAATTTTGAGGACTGTGTTCCTGCTTTCTTCAACGGATGTTGTTGTTGTTGATGACGATGATGACGGCTCCCCGGCCAAAGAAACAACATTGGCTGTTGTGGATGCAGATGAATTTGCGAAGCTCTGAAGAAGATTATGATTGTTTGGTATTTGCATTGGCATGATCATACGTTGTTGTTGTTGTTGTTGTTGAGGGTAGAAACCATATAGCTCGTGAATTAGATGATGGTGATGGTATTGGTATTCATCGCTGTTATTCCTGTCATAATTATTCCTAGCACCTTCAAACACAAACCAATGAACAAAAGTCAGCAGCAGTGTGAAGCTCATCCCCAAGAATATGCTTGTCTGGTTGGTGAGTTTGAGAAAGTGAATTTAAGGCAACCCAACTATATATGACAAGAAAGATATTTAGGAGGAGCATGAGTCATTCCTACATAATTATTTTATTAATATTTTATTTAATAATAAATGATATACGTATGAGTTGAATCCAGCAATATCTCAATCAAAACAAATTATATCTGCACCTAACATTTCTTCTCGGTTAACAACAGGGAACACAAGACAGAAAAAAAAAAGAAATGAAATTTGTCTAAAATTTATGAATGAAAATTTAATCGTAAACGGAGGAGGGAATAGATGAGAAGAAGACATGAATCTTGTTTGAACTAAACAGTAAGAAAATAGATAATGCAAGCAAAGCTGATCGAGGGAGGAAACCTAGAACGAGCGAGCTGCAAGAAAGCGATATATATGATAGAAATTGTGAAGAACAAAAAAAAGGATCATCTATCTAGATGGGAATGCATGAGAGAGAGAGAAGAAAAGAAAGGCAACCAACAACGTACACGCAGCGTGGAAGAAGAAATCAAAGGATGGCTGTTGTTGAGCATACAACAAATCATCACCAATGTTATGAGGAGGGGCCTGCTGGTCAGCGCTGGAACATTGGGGGCTCATGAGCTTAGTCCTCCTCCACCTCCTGCGAGCAGTGGTTTTTTCCCTGCAATTCCTGGCCATTACCACGTGCCAGTGATTCTTCACGGCATTGTCTGTTCTTCCAGGGAAGAGCCTCGCAATCATGGCCCATCTGTTGCCATACATCCTGTGTGCCTGCATTAGCCTCTCCTCCTCCTCTTCGCTGAAAGCTCTCCTGTTGATCCTCGGGTCCAGCTGGTTGAACCATCTCAGCCTACAACTCTTCCCTTCAGTTGCAAAAGCATGCAATCAATGCCCACAAACACAAAAGATTAGTGGCTCGCTCGCTCAAAATTAGCAAGGGCGTGCGTGAGAGATCGAGTACCTGATCTTGTTCCCATCCTGTCAGCTATGAGGTTCCAGTTCTGAGGGCCGTAAAGAGCAACGAGTTCCTTCAGCTTGGAATCTTCTGCGGGCCTCCAATGCCCTCTTGCACTGTACTCCTCATTTGGGCTCTCTTGCCCAATGCTTGCTTCGTGGTTCGACGGGAAACTCCACTTTGTGCTGCTGCCTTCGGATGAACAAATGCTTGAACCCAAAGCGTTGTTGGAGCTAATTAGGGAGAGGGATCCCATGTCGTCTGCATACACCATTGACCACAAAAGAATGTTTTGTCCGTGTAGGATTTGCATATATACGAGGCTAAGATTTTGCAGCGGCTACACAGCTTTTTTTGAGAGGTTAATGAGGCACCACAACTTGCTTTTTAAAGCCTTTAAAGCAGAAGCGAAAACTACAGGTATTTTTACCTGTACGTGGCTTTGGAAAATAAAAATTTTTAAAATGTAGACAGTTTAAATTAATGACTGATTGATGGGATTTTGGGGTTGAAATCGATTTAGGAGGTGTCGATTTCAGTCCTCGATTTTTATTTTTTTTAAAAAAAAGGACTGAAATCGGATGAACAGTATTCGATTTCAGTCCCAAAATTTTTTTTTAAAAAAAAAGGGACTGAAATCGGATGAACAGTACTCGATTTCAACCCCAAATTTTTTCTTTTAAAAAAATGGGGCTGAAATTGGCTGCCCCTAGACCGATTTCAGCCCTAGGATTTTTTTTTTCGTGCTAAAATCGGTCAAACGTAGTCCGATTTCATGCACCTCACCCATACATCCATAATTTTTTTATTCCATCCATATATTCAAATTTACTCCCATTAAAACCCACATATATGTAATTACCCCGAAACTACACGCTCTAATTTTCTCACTCCCTCACATTCATCGGTCCACTACCGCCAGAGTGATATTCCACTCACAGTTTTATTTAATAGTTTAAAAATAAATATATAAGGTGTATGGTGAGTTGTACCGTAATAAATTATACATTTTTAAAGTATGGTTATCTTATAATTTTCAAATAAAATTATCATCTTGTCATTATTTATTATTATTATTATTTTTTTTAAAATAATATTTAGAGCTCTTAATTCATCTTTTTAAAAAGAATTTATTATTAAATGAGATAAAAAATAAATTTATTTAATATCTTAAAATTTTAAAAATCATCATTTGTTATCCCATTTAATAATTGAAAAAATTTCAAGAAAATATATTAAGAAGTCTGAACATTGCTCTTGAAATACATAAAACCTGCCGAACCAATTGGCAATAACGTGTGCGTAGTCTTTTGGTTGTCTAGTTTAAGATTGGTTTTAGAAAAAAATAAGTTTTACTTTGTGTCAAAATTACTTTTAAGTAGAACTATCAAGAATTTATTTTATAGAAATAGAACTAAACACGCGTTAACATGATTGATATTATTATTATTATTTAACTACTTTCTGTCATTATACTATTATTAATACTATTCATTCCCTGCTTCTTATTAATAAGTCATACCTTACTCATCACACGTGTGAGAGTTGTAGAGTGTGGCAAACTCTCTCTCCATTCATAAGGGTTGCAGAGTCTTGGGCTGTCTAGCTATAAATTGACAAGATAGGCTTTCAGAACGTGATGGATGCTTACTTGTTGCGAAGGAGGAGAGACATGTCTCTTTTCAAAGCAGAAGGAAATGTGGGCTTTGCATTTCCTTTGTCATTGATTCACAATAGTCCTTGCCATCTTCATGTACGCCCTACCCTATATAGCGTACTATTTACTCAGCCCCTCTCATTAGTTTTACTCATATGGCTACATGAGCCTATGACTATTTATCTATTAAAAGAAATATTATTATATGATTATTTTATTTTTAAATTATATGCATCACTTTTTTTATTATTAATCTAGTATTTCATAAAATGCATTTTTTTTCTCTTCTACTCCACTCTCTCTCTCTCTCTCTCTCATTTTCTTCTTTTTTCTACTCTTCTTTCTTTTACCTCTATTTCCAAATTTATTACATTTATATTGTCTCCAAATGATTTATTTCTCATAATATGGTCCATGTAAAAAATTTACATTTATATGGGTCTGCGTCTGAATTTGCCACAGATTGTTGTGGCAAATTCAGATTCTCAGACTTTTTTTTTTAAATTTTTTAAAAAGGTTTAAATTCGCTACAAGGTGTGACAAATTCAAACTCCTGGAGTCTAAATTCGCCACACCCTGTGGCGAATTCATACTTTTTTTTCTTTTTTTTTTATAAATGTCTGAATTCGCCACAGGGTGTGGCGAATTGAGACTTTTTTTTAAATGTCTGAATTAGCCACTGGGTGTGGCGAATTCAGACTCAGGCTTATACAATTATAATTTTGTGTTTCAAGCCATATTTTGGTATACAACTTATACTACAACCATAGAAATGTAAAGAGGCTTCTATTTCCCCCTCACTCTTCTTTCATTTTTTTTCTTCTTCATTTGGTTTTTTCATTTTATCACAAATGATTTTTTTTCTTCACAATTTTCTAGTTCATTTTTCTTCATTTATCACATATATTATTTTGATATGATTTTTTCTTCACTTTTTATTTTTCATTTTTTAATTCTTCGTAATATCTTATGAATTTCAGAGTTTTCATTTTCGTATTTATTTGTGCAATTTTTCAGTTTTTCTAGTTGTTAAAATGTTTGTGTATGTGTGTAGAAAAATTTGTGCAATATTGTTCAAAAGTTTGTACACATAAGTACTAAAGTTTTCTTCTTCGTATTCATTTTTTGTTTTTGTTTTTGTCTCTGTCATATTTTTTGTCTCTAGTTGTTAAAAAATAGTGCATTCTTATTCAAAAGTTTGGTATGTGAGTACAATTTTTTTTTATTCTTCGTTTTTGTTTCATTTTTCTCTTATTAATTGTTTATGCTTGTGAAAAAATTTGTGCATAGTAGTGAGTGCGCCCATGCGATTAGAGTGTGGGTGAGGAGCAAGAGAACATAACAATTATTTTTTCGTTATTTAATGCGTTGTAAATCCAATCTGATTTGATTTTGTATATGAAGAATGTTTGTGCATGTGTGTAGAAAAATCTTGTGCATGTGTGTGCAAAAGTTTCTGCATTCGGTGTCATTGTATATACCATACGTACGTCATATGGTGGTTGTACGGTGACAGTAAAACCAGTGTACACCTATCATTACTGATTATTTTTGGTCTTTAACAGTTGATATTCCATAAATTTCAGGCTCACCAATTACATTTAGCTCAAGAAATTAAAAGATTTACTTAAGAAGCTAAACGATCTGAACACAAATCATTCTCAAGCTCGAAATCGAGATCAATGAGTAAGGATTTTGAACTTTCTATCACTCCAACCAATTATATCTTAGTGTGTGTATATTTGATAAGTAGCATTGCCAATTTTATTCCACCAAATAGGTATTAGGAATGATCACTATTACAGAGATTCTCAAGCCCTTGGGACAACAACGAACCCGGCAACCTCTAGAAAAAACTCAATAAAAAATAACTCTTACTTCTTTCTAGAAGAAAAGAAGAGATACCAAACCGTCCAAGTTAAGGCAAACAAACAACGTTACAATGTATCATCACATAGTACTTAACAATCAGGTGCCCACTTCTAGCTACCAAACTTGACATAAAATACATCTAATCCATACAACAAATAAAAATTCTCATTAAAAAATCACAATGTTCATCTCGCATCTTTATCCCTTGTTTGTGCTTGTAAATCGATTTACCATCACTGTGTGCAACGATCCGAAAATCATTTCCGGCACGTAAAAAAATAGTTTCCTTACGAACGCCTCTTAGAAACTCATTTAAAAAAACATTTTTTAACTTCAGTTAAAACGACTAAAACTTTATTTTCTGAATAAACATAAACTCTTACAATTGTTACTTGAAAATATAAACATTATGACACCTATATATAAAATACACGACATAGTTCAAAGATCCTGTCTGTATACAATTAGAGTACTCTACACATTGACACAATTATAAAATAAAAATAATTTAACATGAACATATGGATAGCTTCACCCCAAGGTAACTGCTTACTCAGGAAATCCTGATGTCACTATAGTTGATCGTGATCTTTATGAACCTCTGCTTCTATGTCTTAACCTGCAGTTGGAAGGGGAGTTGAGGGGTGAAAAATCTAGGGAGAGCCTCAGTGAGCGAGCGATCAATCGCAACATCCACGAGACATTTTTGAAACATGGGCACATATATGCTATACATATAGTGCTATTCATGCAAAAACGTTATAATACCATCACAATACTAGTAATAAAGCTTTCATAAAAACAAATAGTATTCGGGAAGGTATATATCTAGATAGAAGGATCCTAAGCTATACAGTCTGGCAATATATGTTGATGTCCTAGTCTCGCAGTCTTGCCATATTCTATATGATACATGACACTGGGTTTCGTGAGCTGCCTATATGACACACGTGTATGGAGTGTCCCCGTTGTATCTTACACAGATACGTGTCGGACACGGATATGACAGCCTCCGAAGAGTATCAGCACGTCATAGATTGTGACAAACTTAAAGTATGATGAGCTTTAACTAGAAGAATGGTCTTAATAAAAAATTAAGATATTATTATATTTTATCTTAGATTGATATTTACAATTGATATAATCATATTTAATTTTATGTTGTTATTATTTCTTGATTTTCTTGTCGGTGTCACTTATCCCTGTTATCCCATTCTCCCACTATGTTTACTAATTTATTTATTTGAAAAATATAGACCATCCCATTGCCAATAGAGGAAATGAACCCCATTTCTTAAATGCATGCGGGTAGGAAGTACCGAAGTAGTAATAAACTTAGTTACTCTTTGGTAAGCATAATTACTAAACATTTCATATGAAGAACGTACTATGGTTTAGTCAATTAGCTGTTTTCTATACAAATAAAAGGCATACATCCTTCAAATTACAAATATTAAATACACAGACCACCATGCATAATCAAATCAATAACAATAAACATCAAAGGTTTGTGAAGAGAAAATGGTTCGAGAATGAGGGAACTACGTGACTAAAGGTGCTCGTCACATGATCCGAAGCTTGAAATGGAAATGCAGTTAGTTAAATAAATTTCCCAGGCCAAAAAGCAAGAAGTCTGCTTAACTTTGAAATGACAGTCGTTGGCACGTGTGAGCATAGCTTCTTGTTTGAGCATGCACAAGTGTGTGGACACATCAGGTTCCAGGGTGGTTGAAGTTGAGGTTTCTTGATGAAAAGCGGTGGGGATGGCACTACAAAAAAAGTTCCACAAGTTCACGTGCTTGAGTCTACATTACAGTGAACACAATTGAAGAACATGCTTTTGGAGTGCCCCAAAGCCAAAATGTGAGATGGTTGCCCTGTCAAATGAAAAGTCAGGCGTGTTGAAAAAGAAATGTTATGTGTACAAATTTTGTATGAGACTTACACTTCATTTATCGGCATTCATTGAATAAGATTATATTGAGGCGTGAACTCTATTAGAATTTCATCGAATCCAATGACCAATACATATATAACCCTACTCACAGGGAAAACGGTCTTAATTGGCCGACCATATTAATATCAGGGCTTATCATATATGATTCTGTTGAGGCTGTTCCCTTGGAATTACTTGAAAATTCAAAAAAGGCATATCCTCTAGGCCACAGGGCCCCTTCCCTTCCCCTCCTTCCAACCCCACAACCCTACAAGGTACATAACAGATATCTAATTGTATTTGCAAAATTGAAATCACTCTCAGCGAGAAGACAAAGGGAGCATAAGTAGTTACCAGCAATAAAACAAAATGTTTTGCCTTTATATTTCTTAATTATTGATGTGTTGGACATCAATCATGTAATAATCCAGTTAAGCTTGTATCTACGAGGCATAAGCATAAAAAGTGTTTATGCTAAACTATGTCCTCATACCACGTGGTTCTTCAAAATTCACCTTCACTTGTTGATTTAATAAAAAGAATGTTATTTGTATTCATGATATATGAAAAATTATGTCGATTAATTATTCATTTATCATTAGATGCAATCTCAATGGAGGGTGAATAGTGAATCAATTTGATGTGTCATTTACAATAATTACATATATCATAACTCTAGTTAATATATGGGTACCAACCTTTTCCTCAACCTAAACTTTTATGTATCAAGGAAAAAAAAAAGTTAATACGAGTAACATTTGTTACCAAAACAAAAAATGGTGGCTTTTGTCTCTAAGTTTCAAGCAACAAGAAATTCATAATGGATTTTTTTTTCCTAATAAATTTAATTTCTTGCTAATTTCAACTCCTAAATTTCAAGCACAACTTGCTAGTGCCCCTTGAGTAATACCTACAAGTTAATATATTTGCATTGTTACTTGCAGTGATTGTAAGTTTGTAACTTCTAAACTTTCATGCATGCATTATTAGACCACAGAATTAAAGGCTGTCTAAAAGATTTTCGATACAGGAAAGAATCAAAATCATACTCTTAAACGAAAGCAAAGGACAGATTCTAGTGCATATAGGTTCAGATACACTGAAAAGAGAAAAAAATTTCAGAGTTATAGTCCTATGGACTAAATGCATTAACCAGATGACCATAGCATATGCATTTAGAGTCGTGCCCTTGCTCTTGTTTTTTGAAGAACCAAGCATGAATGGTGAAGCTAGAAATTCTACGGCAACGAGCAACAGTCCTGGCAGTGGAGAAAAAAGGGGATTCAGAAATCAACTATGGAGGTAAAAACCAAAACCCAAAAATTTTAACATAACATATATAGTCCACTTGCAATAAGAAACAATATGATGTATAGCACTCGAGCATGTAGTAGTGTTACATAATTTACATGCATGGATGCTAATGATTTTGATTCTGTTTAACAAACGTTGACATATGCATAGTACATGAAGCAACATAATGATGGAAACGACAACGTACAAATATCAATTGTCAATTCCGCATAAATTGACAACCAAAACATGACCATATTTTATGGCTCAGATCAAAAGCGGTAAAAAGAGATTCATATTGTGTCAAGTAGTAATCCAAAAGAAGTACATGGTTGAGAGTGCCTGCGTGTCTTTGTGATTTGAGGGGAAAAGAATATTTGTACAAGTTATGTACTACTAAAGTATATGCATAATATAAGCTACTTAAAAGAAGTTGCAGTAGCATGAAAGTATTGTTGAGTGGCTTGAAAAGGAATATAAATTTGTGTAAGGTGCTTAATCGTTACTATATATAATTGATTGCTTTCTTTAATATTGTACGCGTGGAATTTCAATTAGAACGGAGCAGCCTTATCCCAACATAGGATAGATATAAAAGGATATAATAATGAACATAAATAAATAACAAAGTAGGGTATTTAGACTGTAACAAGCCTTAAGAGTCAGTGATACAATAAGCTGATTCATACAAGAGAGAAGGACTAATTAACAAGTGAGTCAGAAACCCCACAAAGGGCGCAGAAAAGTGGATGACCTCATTGCAAATTCAGTATTATATGAAAGTCTGAATTGGATTCCTTTTACCCACACTTTCCCATGATTTCACCGATGTCAACAACTCATGATAAATGGTTGGTTTAAGAACACAGTGAATGTACATACTTGTTAAGTTTAATGTCAGGGCCTCGCCACAAAAAAAGAAGAAGAAAAAAAACAAAGAAAGAAATGTCAAGGCCACAGCGATGGAGGCCTGAGTACTTGGAGAAAATACTTGTAATTTTGAGCATTACTCCTGTGTGCAGTGACTTATACAATTTTGTCTAGTAACTCTCTCAGGCAGTGAATCGAAATGAGAAATAAGTACAAAAATCAATTTTCATTTTATTTTTTAGAAAAACAAAGATACAAAAAGTGAGTTGAGATGTGTATTTTACTATTTATAATATAACAGTATAATAATAATCTTAACCAAAATTAGGTACAGAAGTATGAGCTAGAACCAGCTTAACTAACATTGATGTGGAAAAGGTATTACCCTTTTCCAATCCTCGATGTTTGGTTATTGAGACAAGACTAAATATAAAATGTAGAAATAGAGATATATAATTTAGAACTAAAAATTAGTATTATATTCTATGTAATAATGATATATACGACACAATTTATTGTATTTGTATCGTGTTTAATTTTGTAGTGGCAAAACATAAAAACATGATAAATAACTGAAAATACATTTTTTGAGCCTTCTTCTCATTCATTCATAATTTTATTCAAACTTTCTGTTCATATCTCTGTGTCCCAACAAAACGAACTTACAGAAAATACACTAATTTTCTATTTTAAGACACAAGTTTTTGTACTTGTCTTCATAACTAAACAAGATTGTGTCTCAATATCTCCGTATTTGTGTCTTAGACCAGCAACTAAATGCCTTGGTAGAACATCTCTGGTTTCAACTAAAAATAAAGCTTTACCCTAACATCAAGATAGTACAATTATTTCTCCATGAATCTTAGCTTTCTCACAGCATATGTTTCAGACCTTGAGTAATGATGTATCTAACTATATTAAATGAAGTAAGAATTTATTATTTTATAAGATTTTAAGATGTATTTACAAGAAAATATTAAAAAAATGAGTTGGAAGGATGTAGTAGTATGTTACTCCATACGTTACATCACTGACTCTCTCTCTCACTCACTCTATAAGCCCTCTTGAGGTGTGATTGAAACAGTCCACATGCGTAGACCCCCTAATGTGCTGTTACAAAGAAGCATTCCAGGCCGAAACAGACCATGGCCCTTCAGCCACCGTACCACAAAGACATGTTGCTCGTATATATTAGCATGCATGATTTGAGCACTCCATGATTTATATGCAAAAAGCTTCTAGGCTCAAGTGGCGCCCGGGGCACATAATGAAGCACTTGAGAGTTCTAGTAATCAAATGCAATGCTGATGCAACTTGAAAAAGGGTTACCAAATAAACTTGTGGGAACAGAAAAGAAACAATACTAGTACGTCTAAAGCCAGTGATTTCACAGCAGCAGGCATCAAATGAAACAATTTCAAACACACAGTATATTGGGGTACTGTGATTTGACAGGGCGTTTGTTGTAATTGGTGGGTTTCCCCCACTTGCTAATGCCAAGTTTCCTCAAAATGATGCTTGGTGAGTGACCAAAGAGATCGATCATCAAAGGACAATCATCAACGATGTAGACCCTACTGCAATGTTTCTCTGTGTTCCCGGCCAAAACAAGGCACCAAACAGTGTCAATTTCCATCATGCCCTTAAGACCAGACACCATTTTCAGGTGTTCACAGAGACAAAATTTACATTGCAAACTACCACGAGGAGAGAAGCATTCTGGCGTGTGCATGTTATTTAAGGTGTGTTTTTAAAATATTATCATTAATTTTGATGTATTGACAATATAAAAGATTTTACACAGTCAACTAATTAATTCATTTTATTTAGATAATCTTTTAAAGAATGAGTGCGATAATCAATTATATTTACTAATTTATCAGTTTATAATTGAATAATAATATAAAACTTGTTTACATTGTTAATACATTCCAATTTATGTACTCCAATGTTTAAGAATATTATGAAAAGTAAGAAATCAACTCCAGATAATATATTTCAAGAGCATACATTTCAAGAATAAATGTACTCCAAAACCATAACCATGCACGAATTTTGATCATGAGAAAATTAGTAATACTGCTATAGACAGTCCCCCTGCAATCTCATAATATCATGGGTATGAGCCCATTAATACCTGCCGAAACTTGACACCTACCTGTCAGTTACCCTCATCAACTCGTGCCCATGATGCTTCCATGAAGCACAACATAAATAAACTGACACATGCTAAAAGTTATGACACCACAGCCAAAACACACCCTCAATTGGGAACATGAATGAACCATGTTGAGTGGATAAAAGGGTACAACATTTTAAGATCCAAATTCAATTCCCCACTTGACCCATAGTATTTGAATATCCTCTTCCTTATTAAACCAAAAAGTCATCCTAACCCAATAGCCTCTTCAAGACCAAAAAATAAAAATATCAAGGCCTCTTTGACAAGCTCATGGTTTATTGGTGTATTGGTGATTCAAAATATAGTCATGTCCATGAATAAAAACATAT
>QANU01093905.1:0-31276 GCA_003254905.1 Nissolia schottii | reverse complement strand
AAACATGATCTACGTCAAGTATATTTTCCACTCCTAAAGCTTCGTTTAGAAGTCAGGAGGAAAAAAGAGAGTAAGGAGAAGGAAAGGGGTTTAGAGAGTTTGTAGTTTGTATTCCCCTGTTTTGTAAAGGGACAATACATAATCTCTCAAAGGCCGTCCCTTCCAAAACCCAACTCTGAAAACAAGGCATAAAGTGAAAATCTCTTTAAAGGAGTGAGCAAAATTGAATCAACAAATTGAGCCTTGTGTGAATTCCTACTTGCCCTCAACGTTCCTCAACCGCGTGTCAAACAGCGTTTCATAAAACCCGCCATCATCACC
This sequence comes from Nissolia schottii, assembly GCA_003254905.1. Classification (NCBI taxonomy): domain Eukaryota; kingdom Viridiplantae; phylum Streptophyta; class Magnoliopsida; order Fabales; family Fabaceae; genus Nissolia; species Nissolia schottii. Next base: position 30,955 of record QANU01093905.1, on the reverse strand, counting down.
CTTCAGCATGAGGTGCAGAGGTAGAGACAATCCATGCTGAACCAAAACCCTATGCCTAGGCTTGATCCTCCCTTCCAGGCTAAACGAAAAATACTGAGGAAACCTCTTCAACTCCCCAACCTCCCCATTCATCTCATTCAAAAAATACTCAGCCTTCGGCCTCATGTTATTCTCTACGCTATATGTCAACAAACCAGGGGACCTCACCACCATGTAACATACCTCCGACTGCGTCAGCCCCAAACCCTTCAGGAACTCCATCTTCGGCACCAACGTTCCCTCCACGCTGGAAACCAGGAGCACCGTGTTCTGGCACGTCAGGGAATTCGAACCAGCGAACCCTAATTCTCTCAGGAACCGCAGCGTCGGCATCAATTGACCCTCCACGCTGCAGAGCAAGATCCTCGGGCACCGCGAGATCGATTTTCTGACGTCCGGGTAAGGGATTCCGACGTCGTTGAGGAGGAAATCGAGGATCGGGTAGAGGTCGCGGTGAGGGTCGCGGTTGAGGAGCTCGGGGAGCATGTCAAGGATTCGGCCCATGGCGGAACGGTGGATTCCGAGGGAGGAGAGGCATTGTTCGACGGATCTGAGGGTGGAGAGAGGGGTGGATCGGAGGTCAGGGTTTACTCGGAAGGCCTTTTGGGGGTTCACGTTGAGACTCTGGAGGTAGAGGACTTTTTCCCGGAAAGTGAAGCCGCGGTCGGAAGAGGTGCTTGTTTCCCGGGAAAATTGGGCGACGGTGGGTCGGAATTGGAAAGGGAGATTACGGTTGCTGATGATGAAATTACTCAAATTAGGGTTTTGGAAGGGTTTTGGGATGTTGGGGTTCTGAGAGAAGAGGAATTGAAGGGCGAGGTCGCTTTTCATCGCGTTGAAGAGGATGGTGGCGCTTAACGGCGCCGTTTGTTTCTATAATCTAAGGTTTTGTTGATTGATCGACGGGGCGTTTAATTGTGCTGGTTCCTTAGTGGGGCTGGGCTTGGTTCGTATAGATCTCTTACAATGTCTTTTCTATCTCTCAGACTGAAGTTAATTTTGACCAAAAACAAAAGACTGAAGTTGATTGGGCTGAAACCCTCGCAGCCCCAAAGAGTGAAGGGCTACATCTATAAGTAGCGAGCAATTTCCCCTTCTCTTAGACGAAAATAAATAAATAAATGAGATAAGGATCATATTAAGTTAGAAGAGGAGGAGAAAGCGGGAGTTTACACTCTTAGATTAATAAAGTTTATGTAGGTGTTATATCAAAATACACCAAGTCAAATAAGGGGACACCGGGTCCTAGTTTTACGGGAAACAGGGGTACACACGTAAGAAAAATCGATCCTTTTGAGATGAAGATGAGGACATGATTGGGCGACCCAATGATAACCTTGAGACGAGCTGTGTTGATGCCCTAGTCATACAATATTCCAAAGATTCTCTTTAATCTAGGTGAGCCACCTCCAATTTACAAAGGAAGAAAGCTCAAGTGAATGGTTAAGGATACGTGATGATAAGCAACTCACATGAAGTCCACTTGAGGCGAGCTAAATTGGAACTTAGATGTTTTCCGAAATGGAACACTAAAGTCCACTATAGGGACAGTCAAGTCGCAGTAGCATGCCAACAAAGCCAAGGATAACTAGTAGTTAGAGCGAAAATTTAACTATAAAGCAGAGGAGTTATCTGGAGCCAAAAATCGTTACCAGGAGCACATGCCAAGGAAATGAAATGCTTAGAGACACTAGTCAAACATGCTAGCGATGAATTTTTCTCTATAAATAGGCATTAGGGGACACTGTTAGAAGGCAAATTTCACACTTATAACACCTCACACATTCAAAAGTCTCAGTGACGATGATGACGTCACAAGGAAATTATGTAAATTTTCACTTTACTTTCTTTTTATGCTTTCTTTTCTTGGAATTAGTTTTTGTTCTCATAGTTTCTTTACTTTATCAGTCACTTAGGCCTTAGGAGCAGGGCTAATGAAGAAAACAAATTGTTTGGAAACGTGAAGAGTATCAACTATTTGCCCAAGACTAGCACACACCCTCAGAAAGGCTCCATTGCTCGGATGTTTGCTAACCGTACAATAAGTAGACGATAAATATTTCAAAACTTTCCCACTACCACCAAGACAATTCAATATTTGGTGGTGACAAATGACTACTTCACCAAGAGGATAAAGGCAAGGCCTCTAGCAACCATGAGGGTTGAGAAAATCAGAAGAATACTATCTAATAGGGTAGTTTTTAGATGTGAAATATCTGCCAAGCTAGTAAATAAAAATGGCACTCAATTAACTCGACATCTACCAATTGCTTAACTCAGTGAAGCCCTCACAAAACAATAGGTTTGTGGAGGTAATAAATAAAGTAATCCTAGCAGGGATAATAATGAGAGGCAATATCCCCCATCAAGATTGCAAAGTGAAGCCCTGGAAGAGTCACTTTCAATGAAGAAGATAATGAGCAAAACCATTGAGAATAGTTCAACCTTATAAAAGAGGACAAAGAGCTTGAAGTGAAATGCGTCTTCACTAAGAAGTGTCAAAGGAATGTCAAGGTCAAGCCATAATGCTAAGGCTAGAACACCAAATCCTAGCTAACACATTGGCTAGAATGCTAAATCAAAAAGGATAGAACACCAGAGGTTGCTAAAATGCTAAGGCTAAAACGACCAATGCAGCCACCAAGAGTTATATACAAGGGTCTAAGCACCCTTTGTCTAAAATGACTTGAACACAAGCTTCCAAGAATTCCAAGAACCCGATGTGTGATAAAAACCTAAAACCATTAAGGGTCTAAGCATTTGTGGTCCCTGCTAACCCATACCATAAGGGGTGGATGCACCCGTGGTCTAAACAACCAAAATATATAGGTCAATACAATCTAAGATCCAAATAGCAAAAATTGCAAAGAGTTAGTATCACCCGAGATCTAATATGACCCCAACTCTCAAGGGTTAGTGAACCTGAATGCCAAAAAACCCCCAAATCTCCAAGGGTTAGTGCACTAACAGTCTCTTACGACCCAAATCTCCAAGAGACAATATCACTGGAGGCCTAATATGACTCAAACTCCCTAAGGGCCAGCGCACTCAAGGTCTAATACAACCCAAACTCCGTAAGAGTAACTTATAATCTGAAATGGCACTTGCTTAAATTGGTAGCCAGTATGAGGTTCATTAATCAAGTTGTTGTCTTAAGATTACATGTACTCGACATATGGGGACTCCACTCAACAAAGAGTTCGACTAGATTGATCCATCTCAAGGAACCCAAAGGCATTTTACAAGCTCAACACATCCTCTAAAGGCGGGGATATGTACTAGACTAATTATCTGGACTTGGAACTCAGCCCACATCACCGAGAGCTCGGCTTATATTAAAAAGCTCTTATAGAGTCCTTGGACGAACGGATGAATCTATCTAATTGCCTCCTCACTCCCCTACTCATGTGCATGGGTAGTTATGAGATTGTGAGTAACGCCTCACTAACCTCATTCACTATCATGGGAATGCATCAGCATGCAACCCTAATCCCTACTCTATATAATGGGGCGGTCACTACATATCTTAGCTATGATATTTATCCTATAGACTTTAAACCACATACATGTTACTAGCTCTAGCGTTGAAGCCTCTTTCACCTTCACCCCGGTGTCCCTCAGACCAAAGGAACTCCAATTGTACAAAGGATCAACGGAAAATACTTAGGACAGAACACAAACTAATACCCGTGATATAATTTAACTGATACAAAGAATTAGACGAACTAAATTTGATGTGTGGTGTTTTAGGTCGTCAGAATCATGCGCGGTGTTTCTATGCATGAATGAATGGTAATTAGTTACAAGCCGATTCTAGGATGCAGTTTTGAGCCTCTTCCACTTCAGGCCCAAAAACATTAGCCCAAAATAGTCTTAATATGTTGCTGCCCAAGCTAAGGCAAGAGAATCGTCTTCTCAGCCCATCTCATGTACTGATTTCTTTCTTCTTTTTTATTTTTTATTGTTATTATCCTTTTGAGTTTTTCATTTCCCGACAATAAATAAGGTAGATGGAGTAATGAATGCAACGCAAGCTCTGGCGATAAGAAAAAGAAAAAGATAACAAGAGGGTAGTACTAGTAAATTACTGCAACTTTCCATTACATGCAAGAATAGTAAAATTTACACTCTTTTGAGCCTCCTAATACAACCATAGACATACTCAACCGGATTACTAAGCAGACGATGCTGCTAAACACCCCCAATGAAAAGGGGAAAAAAAGAGAGACACTATTCCAATACTAATGGCGGGTGGTATTACATTCCACCTCTTCCAATTTAGTAGGTTACAAATAACAAAATATAAGAAAGAACCATTTCTGCTAGCTTCTGATTAGCAGCACAAGGTTCAAAAATGTTTCAAAAATGACACAAAATAAAAGACCCCAATAATCACGAATGCCCTAAAAAATAGGAAATCCTCCCTTTAACAATCAAATCAAAATGATGAAGAGCCACCTTAAAATAAGCCCTTCCCATTTTCTGACCCCTTGTCCAATATACCTGACTCCCCCTCCCCCACCCTCTACCAAGTAGCATATCATCTAATACCCTAGTATATTATTGAGTGATATACTAACACTTAAATTGGGAAATTATAAAACATACTACATAAACTACATAACCGTATGCAAATATGTGACTTTTGGAACTCCGTGAAAATGTAACTGCTAATACACACACTTGTGCTTAAAAGTTGTTACAAGTCATTTTAACCTGTAACAACTTTTAGTTATGAACATTGTCAGTTACATTTTCACATGAATAATGGTGATCTAGCGGAATTGGGCACCAGTGTAGGTCTGGCCGAAGGACCATCCAGCTGGAGCAACATTGTAGGAGACCACGCTGCGGCCATCACTGGTGGTGACCTTGAAAGAGAGGCTTTGGCCATTGAGGTAGTTGTTGCTCTGCCAGTTCTGTCCCCAGTTCCTTGACATGGGCATCCAACCGGATCTCGAGCCTTTGATGGCCACAGCGTGCACGTCGCCGGCACCGCCGACGTTTGTAACGAGGACTAGGTTGAAGTAGGAGTGGCCGTTGATGGTGAACCTGATGCCCCCCCTTCTCCTGCAGGATACCCTGCACAAATCCACGCCAAAGGTAAAAAAAAATTGGCACACATGTTAGTTACCATTTACCTGTCTGTCATTTGGTCAAAATTTTACTATGAAAATGACGATATCCGGGATGGAAAGTAGTTTGCCTAGCAGAGTCCTCCTTGGAGGGAGTAATTTGAAAGAGCTAAGAAGAAAGTTACCTTCTGTAAGCAACAGGGACAATTCCGGCTCTGTACTGTGCAATGCGGAGGAACACAGGCTGAGCAAGATCAAAATGGTGCAGGGGAGGGTTGCACCACCCTCCGGCGTTGTTGGGCAAGGCGTTGTTCGGCGGGCAGAAGTTGGTGGCGGTGACCATGATGGAGCCGGGCAGGCACCACCTGCGGTCGCTCACGCACCTGATCTCGTAGCACGACCCGCAGCTCAAGCCATTGTTGAACATAGCCGTGCTCAGAGCAGCAGTGTTGGTTCCATACCCCTGGCTGTACAGGTTCCCGTACCCACAAGCCCCACCTGCATCGTGCACCCAAACTTCAATTACCCAACCATAATTACTCTAATTTGGATTTTATTTTTTCCCACTAATTAAGAACCACATTTTGTTTAAAATGTGGGCAGAAAATTGAGATTAATTTTTTATACACTGTTAACGCAAATAAAATGCAAGAAAGTGTCGCATCATGGAGACATAATTTGCCATTTTCTTACATTTTTGTTAACATAGTGTAAAAATAATCACAATATTTTCTTCTTTTTCTATTTTGTAGTGCTTTCATGTTGCTGCTGCATACCCATTGTTCCTGATGCATCACTCCCTCCATAGAAGGTAGCGTGTGCATTAACCCACCCTCCACCGTAGCCATAGCCGTAGGCGGCGGTGGAGAACATTGCGAGGGAACACACCAAGAGCAAAGCACTGAGACCCATTTTTTTTTCTTCTTATTCCTGAAACATACAAAAACAAGAAAAATTCAGAGTCAATTTTCCTTTCTGAGGCTCGTATGTATCAAAGTTGCAACATTTATTCAGCTAGAAGGAAAAATGTGCACTTTAATTAGACTTCACATGATGAAGCAAAATTTGGTGGAGAAAGTAAAAAAAAAAAAGCAATTACTTTTTGGTTGGAGAGTAGTGGGCACAAGTGAGAGGGCAATGTGGAGGAGTAGTAGATGAGTGGAGTACAAATGGCCAGTGGCCACTTAATTTATAGACCCTTGTGGGAGGGTAAGGGTAGGGGTAAGGGTAAGGGTAAGGGTAAGCTACAGGGGATTAGGACCACAGTGACAACTCTCACTACTTTAACTAACGATATTAAACTGTTGGGACCAAAAACCGCTAAGGGTAGAGAATTTGAGAGAGAGCGCAAATTGGCGAGGGGGGCCATTTTTTTTCAAGTTTGCTAAATGGTGGTTTTTTTTGTTTATTGTTTTTGTTTTTTCTTTTTTTGTGGAAAGCGTGTGGTTTTGGTAGCTTTCATAGCGGAAAATCTTCAAAATCCATGTGGGCCATAGCGGTTTTTTAAACTTGGATGGTTAGCACTTAACAAGCAGCCAATGGCACATGCAAGCATCTTCCGTTTGCCGCAAATACCCCTTTTCCCCTCCTAGAACTTCTTTTTGCAACGTAGCACAAGCTTCTCCTCTGCCTTTTCTTAGCTTGCATTTTGTTCTTTTTTTCTCCTTTTCAAAATCAGCATCTTTAAGGGGTGTGTGTTAGTTAAGGAATAAAAAGTAAAATAAAAATAAAATCAATTTCTTAATTTTTTAATTCATTAAACATATTAAAAGTTTAAAAATAATTTGTTTTTAGTCTTTATCCTAAGTATCTTTAAAAGTTAACCACAAAGACTACATTCTAATTTGTATTTGATTCAAAGAATTTTCTACAAAGTATGTACCAACTTACAAATTGTCTTTGACCAATTGAATTTCTTTTTTTATTATTTAATATATAAGAATTGTTCCGATACTTTGGTCATAATATGGAGTATCGATACTTTTACATCAATTGTTACCTATTGGGTGTATTGGAAGTTATTCTTATTTTAATTTTTTTCAAAAAATAATTTTTTTAATTTATTAACTAACCATGTGATGACACATGGACAATGTATCAATACCTATAAAATTGGATGGGTACGGGAAGAGAAACCTTAATATATATATACATATATATATATATATACATATATATATATATATATATATATAATTGGTGATGGTTTAAAATATAATTGAGCTAGAAGAGAAAGAATATTGATTATTAACTTTTTCTTTTATTTTGATAAAAATATCGACATCTGAGCTTTATTATTATGAATCTGACTCGACTCGAATAAGATCTTCGAAGGGAATACGAATCTTGATGAGATTTTTTTTTTCTTTCTATTTTCAAGGCTCAACATGAGACCTCTAATTAAGGGATTAAGGAATCTACCACCTCGACCAACCCCATAGTAGTGATTATTAACTTATTCATATGCAACCATCTAAACAAAAATTAAGTTATTCATATGCAATTTCTTAATATGTTGCTTTAGCTAGCACCTGATTATATTTGGTACATGGTGCATTGTGATACCCTATACCTATAAAGTCCTTAACCTTAAGCCGAATAGCTCCTAGTAACAGGAATTGCCCCAAAAGTCAAACAATTGACTTTTGGAGGGTCACCATTAGTGAAATAGTGCTCATGTAGCGCCATTGCATTTGGACGCAAACTTAAATCAGCAACAACCCTAGTTTTTTTTTTTTATCTGTCATGCAACTTTGTGTCTCCAAAACCAAACCCTAGTAGAGTCAGCAAGTCACCACTATGATTTTCACCTCCACCACCATTTCCTCATCATTTTCTTCACTTTCTCTCAATCCTAAAACCAGTTACATCGTTGTTCTCATTTGACGAATCCCAGAAAGCAAGTTTAGCCCCTTAAAATCACCTAGTTATTATTGTTTAGACGTTTCTTCCATGTTTGGTAAGTTTGGGGTCACCTTGGAGTGCCTGGGGATGTGCATGACACTCCCTTCAAGCTGAGGGTTGTTACAACAGCGCAACGACGCTGCCAGAGCACAACAACACTCGTCATCACTAGAGCAGTAAGACTGCTAGAGCTCAACAACAACTCAGAAAGTGCATGAAACTAAAAACAACAATGTATATAATCATATATGACTCAATCAATCATAGCAATTAAGGAATATAATTGTATTATCTAGATTGTGTTTTTTGTGTGTGTGACCCATTCCAAATCAAACAAGTAAGTAATATACATACACCATAATCCCGGAGATGTCATTAGGAGTTAGTCCTAGAAAAGCCAAAACCCACTAACGGGGGTTGGTTCAAGTGGTAAGCGGCTTGGTATCGCTTAAGCAAGGTCCCGAGTTCGAGACCTTGTGAACGCAGTTATCCCTGCTGGGAGACTCACCCGCTATAGCCAGGTGCGCGACCCGGGTCGGCCCGGATTAGTCAAGGCTAAGCCTTGGATATCGGGTAGGCAACCTAAAAAAAAGAGAAGCCAAAACCCCAAATGAACGACTTCCACTGTAGTTAAACTGATGCAAAATAGGACTTTAATAATAACCTAATTTGTACTGTGTCATTATATATCACATCATCATTTTGTGGGGTTTCACTTCGATGCTTTTGAATGCTCTGAAACTAATATCCATCAATAAGCAATAACATTGCCTTCAGCTACGATGAATTGGGTTTGTCGTTCACGATGAACATTTACTGTTTCAGTACTTGCTGTGTTGAACCAGGACAAAGGAGGAAAGAACAATTTCACAGCAGCCTAGGAAACGGCCAGAAGATTGGTCATGAATTTAATATACAATCCTTTCTAGGAAACTAAGGCAGGTAACTTTCAGTTTTGACAGCCATAAAATCCCAACATGTTATAGGCAAATGAGAGGGCTAATTAGTTAATATCGCAACCTACTCTATTTACTTACTGCATTCTTAGAATTAATTCTAGCAGTTATTGAAAAAATTTCACTTTTAAAATTGGGTTAAATATATTTTTAGTTTCTATAAAATTAAAAGTTGTGTTTATCTCTAAACTTTTTTATTAGAAATTAGTACCTAAATTTTTTTGTAGGTTTTAGTTCCTGTCGTTAAAATGAGACGTTAAATGCTGATGTGGTTGTTAAATGTGACACACGATACTGTTAAATATGCCACATGGCATGTCACGTGTAGTGCCATATGGCACATTTAATGTTTACGTCAGCACTTAACGTCTTCTCCTAACGATTTCAAAGACTAATTCCTAACAAAAAAAAATTTGAGCACAAAATTTTTAATTTTACAGGAACTAAAAACATATTCGGCGTGTGCCTCAGACGAATCTAGCGGCGTGGATGTTGCTACTGAGCTCCCCCTAAGTCCCGTCTTCACCTTGTGATCCCAATGGAGACGATGGAGAAGATGTTGTCTATTCCAAGGCGCCAAGAAGATCTGGCTCCATAGCAGTCGTGTCGAGGGGGGGAGCGGTAGGCCCAACACCAATACTTGATGTGGGGGATGATAGCAGCAAGAATTGTCGAATTTGCTCAACATCTGCATCGGTCACCAAGAACTTATCATCCCACTATGGTGCAACTAGCGTCTGTGGCTGAGGTCGATAGACATCGCCATCGCCCACTAGAGTATGTTGTTCCGGTGAGAAAACTACGCCTAAAGACAACCAACCTGACCCAAAGCATATAGAGTCGATGCAGCAAAAAATCCGGGAAGGCTCGTGGTGCTGCCAAAACCCCACTGTTGCCTCCTTTGCTGAATAGCGACTGCTAGAAGCATATGGTTGTTGCTGGGGGCACAAGCTCGATTGGGTTGTCATCCACGCCAGCATCCGCATATGGCTGCTACTGTTGCTAAGGGGATCAGGCTCGTCATCCATCGGAATATCAAAGTCCTTGATATCAAACTCGATATCAAAGTCATCAGGCTCTTTGTACTGTCGCTGAGATAAACATGTCCCTCCCCTCTTCATAATTGGTAGTGTATGTCAGTCAGGAGCAAGAGTCGAGACTACAACTAGAGGTGGCGCTAGGGGAGCCTCGTCAAGAACATCTGCTGGCAACTCCCTTAGCGTTGGCTCAATATCCTCTACAACAAATTGTAGAAAGTTATGCGATGCCCTGTACCACAAAAAATACTAGAGGGAGGGGCCATAGTCTGCAAAAAAGGAGTATGGTACTAGCCTATCTGCACATTTCCAAAGTCCCATGCCATCTGGCATGAAATACACGCCAGTCAGTCCCCTCAGCCCTTTCGCGTCCTTCAAGTGCAAGTAGTCGATATTGATTGGCATCTGGGGTATCCATTGGGCACCACCGAACTATTAGACCATACAGTTCGCGCGGTGCCACTCAGTGATGGCGAAGCAGATAAGGGAGAGATTTGATGCCCATATCGCTTGCCTGTCGTATACCTACTCAGGTATCGCCGCAGTCATGAAGTCCTCATTATACGGCGTCCAAATAAACTGCAAAATTAAAATAAAACATATTTTAGTCTCAACCATTGGATGAACGTATCATAAATGAATTGATAATTAGAAACATAGAAAGGTAATTTGTTTGGCTTACCCCGTATACGCCAAGATAGTCAAGTTGATAAGCAACCAGTCGATCCTCCCTTGTTGGCTTAGTGATTATCTTAACATGACGCCATGTGCACAACAAAAATATTATTTCATGTTAGAAAATAATAATTCAAATACATTAATATTCATCACCTAAAAAAATAAACTAAAACATTTATCGTGTGTACCCTATAGCCAACGGGAACGTAGTAAGTCTAGCGAGATGGGTTAGCTGGGGCATTCTCATCCATGCCCAGCAGATAAATAACCCAGCACAACCACCAAACTCAGCCACAATGAATTTGGCAACATGGCACAACTCCTGATATCAAGTTTCCAAGACTGCTGACCCCTAACTGTATGTCCCTGTCTCCGTCAAGTCTTCAAACAGAGGGAGAAATTTTAGGTGCATCCGGTTCCCTGATTTTTCACACTATAGGAACCCTCCGATCATGAATAAAATGTATGCCCAGGTACACCGCAGAATCGTCAGCTCTTTTGCCTGCAATTACTGGTATAATCGAGGGTACACAGTCTGGACCTACGTCAGGTAAACACTAGCCCATTTCTTGGACTGCTATGGGGGACTTTCTCTGAGAAGCTCCTCACACAGCGCCTACTGGCTCCTGCAGGCAAAGTGACTAGCCCAATCTCTCGTCTATCTAGTAATAACCCGACCTTCAACAAGAAGGTCGGTATTACTGCAACGTCCTGCAGTGTGACCATGCACTCTCCATATGGTAGATGGAAAGTGTGGGTCTCAAGACGTCACCTCTTTACCAGGGCACTGATCAATGCCCTATCAGATTGGAATGCTGGCATAATCTGTACAACATCCCAAAATTTGGCGGCCAGCAGTCCCTATTCCATCAGTCGATACGACTCATGAAAACTACCGTATCGTCGAGTCTCCAACACACGAGCCTACAAAAATACATAAAAAGGGTATTCAGACTAATTACACAAAAGTGACTCAAAATAATTCATAAAACATGTTGTATTCAAGTTCCCAAAAACTCAATAGATCAACAACTATAATTTCTTTTACAGTAAAATCAATAAATTAATCGACAACTATAGCATTCAAGTTCCTAAAAACTCTATAGATCTAACATTGAAACTCAATAAAATACTATAGCAATCTACCCAAAAAATTTACATATACCTTATCAATCTACAATAACACTATAGATCTAACTAACATTTAAGTTCAATAAAATACTCATTTGAACTAACATTCAGGTTCAATAACAACATTTGTGTATTTATCTAACTAACATAATGCTAACATTTATAGATGTAACTATTTATCAAGTTTAAGTTCAACAAATCTAACTAACATTCAGATTCAATGACAACGTTTACCTATTTATGTAACTAACACAATGCTAACATTCATAGATCTAACTATTTATCAAGTTCAAGTTCAACAATCTAACTAACATTCAGGTTCAATACAACATTTTATCAATCTAACAAACAATTTATATAATTGTCTATAAGCCTAAGCTACCATCTTTGACCTACACTAACCTAAAATTTGTCTACAACGCTAGCATAAATAAAAACATAAAAACGTTCTGGTAAAGAAATCTGCGTAGCTAGAAGTTCACTCGAGATTGGTTGAAGTCGACCTCGTTCAGACGCAACAAATTCGCACCTTCCATTGCACTACAAACAAAAATATCAACCCCATAAAATTTTAAGAGAGAGATAAAATTTGAATTGTGAAGGGAATACTATTAAATCGACTCCTTTATTTACGACTACCAAATGAGTCGATTAAAATAGATTATTTTATAAGCCGATTTGAATCGACTCCGAATTAAAAAAAATAGTAAAACCGGAGTCGATTTGTCTTTATAGGAAAAATAATTTATTTTAATAATAATTTTTAAATTGGTTCATTTAAGGAATCAAGTAATTTAATGTTTTATTTCTTAAATTTTTCTTGAAGAATGTCAGAATTTCTCATTTTGTTACGCATTTGATCTGTAGTTCAAACCAGCGTCTAATCACAAAACCAAGTTTTTCCATTTTTTAACTTGGTCGGTTTCTCTTTTTTATTTTATTTTTTCTCAAACAAGTTTCTCACTCTAGAATTGATTCCCGTGGTAAATAATTTTCCTTTGTTTTATGTTTAGATCATTCTTGTCAGGATTACTTTTCATATATCAAACATAAATAACCGACACATACTTGGTTGGAGTGAGAGATACTTCTTTCTCTTAACCAAAAATTTTGGGTAAGGATAAAATGGTAGTAGGACCAATGATTTTGAATTTGAGTTTTAGGTATGAAAAAATCGATGTAGGATGGTCTTGTGTTTGAGTCTTGTGTATGAAAAAACCGGTGCGGGGAGAGTTATGTCTCTTATGGGATCTCAATTATCAAATGCTCAAAAAGAATTGTCTCCAATAAAAGGATATCTATAATTCAAAAAAAAAAAAAATCAAACATAAATCACTTAGCCATAAAATCACTTTAACAAAATTAATGTTGTCAAAAGTCAAAATTAGAGAGGCATGACTAAATTAACCCATTCTTAATTTTAAGGCCATTTTTGTTTTACTTTTGTTTTAAAAATGCAACATTAGAGTAGAAAGTAAAGGGTAAATTGCACAAACTATCCTTGAAGTATATATCAAAACTGCACTCTACCTCAAACTATGTGCAAAGGTTCATTTTGCTCTACATTTTTTTTTTGCGAATGATCATCAATGACCAGTTAAATTTCATTTTCATTTCTTATTCTTGTGATTTCTATTTGGTTAGTGAAAGTGCCAAGAACAATAAAATCTTGTATCTTTCTATGCTCACTATTTTCTTCACAAAATATTGAAAGAAGAAAACATTTTATTATTTTCAGTCACTATTTCCTCTACGAACTTATAAAAACAAAAAAAAATTGAAATGAAAATAGAAAATTAACAGATCATTAGTAATCAATCGTCGAAAAAACTGTGATAGATAAGGCTGTCAAAATGGGTCCGACTCGTTTACCCGGTTAAATGGACGGGCTTTACATGCAAAAGATAGACCCGTGAAAATTTGAAAAAAAATTGGCCTGGCCCGTGGGCTAGCCCATGAGCCCGTGAATTTTTTTAATTTTTTAAATAATTTTTTTGAATTTTTAATTTTTTTTAAAAATTAAACGGGCTGGCAGTCGGATCCTAAAAATAGGCACAATTTTGACCTGACCTGTTTGACACCCCTAGTGATAGAGTGCAATTTTATATATAATTTAGTGTATAGAGCAATTTTAACTAACCTCAATAGTAATTTGTGTAATTTACCAAAAATAAATCGATTTGATCCTAACATCTTCATTTTGATATTATTTTGGTCTTAAAAAAATTGACATTAGTTTTAGAATTAATATTTCAAAATTTAACATTAATTTAATTTAATCATCAAATCTCATTTTATTCACATATTAATCACATTAAATTCACGTCAAATTTTATAATATTTAGACTAAATTAATGTTAAATTTTTTAAAAAAATTAAAGTAATATTAAATTAGAAAATGTTAAGTCTATATTAATGTCTGATAATTTTTTTAAGGTTAAATTAATTATTTACTCTACAGTTAGACACACAGCCAGCCAATGAATATCAAGCAATAGGTGCAGAGCTATATGAGCTGCCATAAGCCCCTACCGCTGCGTTGTGGGTCTCCTCTCTATCGTCATGGACGGTGGCTATGCTGCAGCTCAATTGTCCAGTTACTGTTGATGACACTGTGCCAAAGTACGAAGCTGGGAAAGTTAAAGCAACCCCACCACATGGCTGATGACATTTTGAGTCACTTGAAGAAGACTAGCTTGGTCGAAATATCTTCTTTAATTTCTTTTTGCTTTCTATTGCTCTTACTTTATTAACTAATTAATACTATTATTGTTACAAATCTTTTGGTTTAATATTGATAAAATAAGTATTTTTCATTTTATAAATTAATTTGTCTATCGACCCACTGCCACTTGTATTTTTTATTATCTTTAAAGCAAGTGATTTAATGGTGATTATCGAGTGCATAAATCATGAATCTTCGTTGATAAGATCTGAGTGGGAAACGATAAAACTGATTTGAGATTTTATGTGGAAATGACACTATATAAACCGTGATTCTCGGCATCAGTGTTTTTTATTCACTTTAATTTGTTTGGATGGCTTGATTGTTATTATTAGTTATGTGTACAAAACTACAAATAACGAAGATATGCAATGAAAGAACGAAAATCTTCCGCTGCTCATATGTATTGTTTCTTTTCCACCAATCTGTTATTTTTTAAATAGAAAAAAAAAAGAAAAAAGAAATAGCGGATGCTTTGCTAACTAAACTATTTGTTTATTCTTAAGTTTGAAAGTATTTGTAAATAGAGGAAAATACACTACATGATGTCAAATTAATTGATGGTAGCTGTGTAGCTGTCCTTTTTGGTACATCAAGGAGGCTATTTTTATTGGAACTTAGGAGTATATCTACTTACGCTCACTTGTATACACATTATTATAATAATAGTTCTATTTAATTATATAGTTATTGATCTAATTTTATTTCTACACGATTCTTCCATCTCACACATGTGAGATACAGTGCTTGGTGGTGAAGTACACCAAGTAACTATTCTTTATTTGGTGATAGGTCAAATTAGGGTACCACTTCTTTTCAATTTAAAAAATGTTTTTTTTTACAATTAAAATTTAGTCAACTATAATTAATTGTATTTAATTGTTGTTTTTTCGTTTTTCTCTGTCACTCTCCCTTCAGTTTTTTTTCTTTTTCGTTTGGTCTTCTTCAAAAGGTATTATAATTTTAAAATTTTTATTTTTGTCATATTTTTTATTTTTAGGTGCTCAAAATACTATTAAAAAAAGAAATATTTTCAGGGGCCATAAGTGTTAAAAAAAAGTATCTTTGGCTATCAAGAATACTTTTTTAACACTAGTTTAATAGAAGTGTTAAAAAAGGTATTGGTAAAAAAAAATTGTGACATTTTTTAACACTTATTGACTATAAAAAATACTCACTTTTGTGACATAGAGTGATCGCTGAAAAAGCTCAATGGTATTTTTCAACATGTGATGGCCGTCAAAAATACTTAATACCATTTTTTTTCTTTTAACAATTATTAGCCATTGAAAATACTCAATAATATTTTTCAACCATTATTGAAACGATTCGGACTGATGTCGTCGACCAGCTCGGGTCAATACTGCAGGACAACGCCGCCGGCTGGCTCGGGTTGATGCCGTTATAGTATAACTTAGTACAATAACCACTCAAAATATGACACGAGAAATACCTCAAACTATAATATATATTCAATTGCATTTGTTGCATTATAATTTGTACAAAAGCTTACTCCCCTCTTATAAAAAAAGATTGCATTAAATATATACATTATCTCGATCCAATATAATCATAATTGTTAAGAATAATTTAGGTTAATGATTTGATTTGATTGATTTGATTTAATTATAATCTTTTAAATTGATTGTAATTTATCTTTGGTCGTTGTGTTTTTTCCGTTGAGTTTTCCGCCTATAAATAGGCTCAACCTCCTATGGAACAACACACAATTTAAATACAATTGTTATTTCTCTGTTATCTATCTTTTTCCTATATTTTTTTGTGTCTCATTTATCTATTTTTCATGATGTTTAACAATAATAACATAAATTAGAAAAACATTAAAAACTACATTTCGAATACTGGAACTCAAGTTGCTCCTTAGTGTCACTCTCTCCACTTTCACCTCTGTAATCAAACATAGTAGATTATAAAATGATTTCTTTCTACTTTACTTCATATTCAACAAAAAGATGATATCATCCTACATAAAATTAATCCAAGAAAATTAAAACCAGAAAACATATTTCCACAACAATTAGATGGAAATAACTAATCATTATACACAAGTTTTTCACCAACTTCTAAATTGACAAAATATTACCAAGTAGCACTCAAGTTGTAACAAGTTTATAACAAATTCCAAGTTGATTGTTTACCTTAAACTACTTTTGGTTACATATCTTAATTTGAAGTCCCAAAAGAGAGAGCAAGATGATATTTCAGGAATAGCTTAAAAACAATGCGGAGCTAAAAGATCTTCTAACTGAATGTTTAAAGCAATGATACAAGGTCTAGGCACTAAATACAAATCACAATCAAACTAAACAAAGGTTGCTTCAACGGTTACATGCATAGTGTTTAGGTAGACCTCTGCAGGTACAAAAATGTACGAAGAGAACTCATGAGTCTAATTGAGAAAGAAAATGTGAATTAACTTAGAGAAATAGTGTAATCGGTATTAGGTCCATAATTTAAAATGTAATTAATTGAAAATTGAAAAAGGGAAAAGAAAGAACAAAAGCTTGACTTTTACTCCATTTAAAAAAAAAGAAGTTAACAATTGTACTTTAGGTCACTGCTTCACATTTTAACAATGACACTATAACACAGGGACTTTTCTTTTCTGCCATATAATCAGCAATACAATCATACATATATTTTACTTATGATCACAATGAGAAGTGCTATTTAAAATCATTCAACCGAATAAAGTCTAATAACATGCATAAAACACATATCCAATAGCATAAATGAAGCACTAAAAGTTAACAAAAGAAAATTTAAATGCAAACAAATGATGAGAAGCTTAACAAAATGGAAATCAGCACTTGAAGAAACATAGACTACTTACTAAATATGATCACCGCTTTTTTTTTCTTGATGCAGAACTTCGTGCCAACAACGCAACACGCCGCTTTCTTCAAATCTCTCCAACTAACAATTTCTGGAGTATGGGATCTGCAAAGATTAATTTCTGGAACAGATACCACAATCATGTTAAAGTGCTGCTTATATAAGATGACTAAAACACTAGATCTATAACTAGGCCACAAGCATTAGGCTTGCAACTCGGATTGAAAAATCATAAATTAAACCTAGCATTAGGTATTTATTTTATGATTTTTGCTATTATCCGAGTATATCTTAACAACTCCCGTAATTAAACCTAGCTCACCTAATTCAAAAGACTTATAACCCGTATGCCTTAGGGTAAAGGACTTAGTTTAGTATATGGGGTCAGCATTCTCACAGTTTATATTCAGCATTTCATGGGGTTAGCATTCCCACAGTTCATATTCAGTATTATATGGGGTCAGTGTCTCCGCAGCTCCGATTCAGTATATGAGGTCAGTGTCCCCACAGCTTAAGGGTATGTGTACCCTCAGAGATCCAGTATCCGGGTTCCAAAGTACCCGGAACCGCAAGGATTTATCCTAGCGAATCAAGGTTGAGCTCGTATTCCCTTAAATCGAGGATCGAGAGACATCACTCCTCGCGCCCCTCTGTCGGAGGTGGGCACACGCTACAGATACAAATTTACTTTTTAACAGTTACTTTCCAGCTTGCTTTCATTTTCCTTAATTATTGTCCAACTATATACATTACATGATATTATATGAAGTATATGTTACGTGAGTCGTACCAAAGTACCCACCATTGAGTTGGCAACTCACTCCTCTGTCTTATTGTTTTTAGATATAGTAGAGGAAGGTGAGAATGCCTCCTTGTCCAATAACAGCAAGGACCAGTGTCAGTGGTAAGCTCCGCTTTGCAGTGGGGTCTACCAAGGTTTATTTGTTTATTATGCTCCAGATTACTTAGGTAGGATCTCATTTAGCAAACATTTATCAGTGACTCTAGTATTTATTTCAAACCAGATGTAATTCAATGTATTATTAAAGTTTATTTATAAATTATTTATTTATTTATTTATATCATGCATGAGCGTTTTATGCCACGTTAGAGCTTTCGTAGGGGGCAGTAGCCCTACGTGCTGTCACGTCCAAAGTTGGAGCGTAACAAAGTGGTATCAGAGCCATAGGTTTTTACTTAGTTGTCTGGAGCATAGGGACTTCAAGTAACACTGTGACTATACAAATGGAAGCGTGCCCATTAGTACGGAACGTGGTAGCACCTGAAACCTTTTAGAAAAGTCAGTCATTAGTCAAAAGTCAGATGCATCGTTCCTATGATGAGACATTGGAGGATACAAAATCCGATGGTAATCAGTTACTGACAATATCAATATCGTCGAATAGTTTCTGATGCAAAATTCACCAAAAACTTTATAATTCAACAATATTTTAATAAAATACGCCATCAAATTCGTTGGCATAGGACGTTTCTCTAGTAGTGAGCTTTGTAAATGGAAGAAATGAGAGCAAATCATTTTCAACAGCTAGGTATTAGTGTCAATATTAACCCTTTCAAATAGTATAATTATTTACTGTAAATCTAATTAAAATATATTATAATTATTTTAAGTAAATAATTATAACAGCAAATTTGCAAAAAGCATAATTTTACTCTTACCGTCAGTTTCAATGGACAGTAATAAATGAATAAAATAATATTATCTAACCGTCGATTTTAAACGACGGTAATAATGAATAAAATAATATTATATGACCGTCGATTTTATACGATGGTAATAGATGAATAAAATAATATTATAATTACCGCTGTATATCACCGGCGATAAGGCCTAAAATCAGTTCTGAAGTTGCCGTCGGTAACGGCAAGCGGTAACGTATGAAATAAAATAATATTATTTTTTCCGTTGTATATAGCCGACGGTAATTAGCATCGGATTATAATAACCGGTAACATTCGTCAGATAATGACAACGGTAATCAATGGATAAAATATTAGTTAAATAACCGTCAGATGTTTTCGACGGTAATGCGGCCCGGTTCGATTTTCCCCGAACCGGTTTACCGGCTGTTATATCCGTCGGAAATTAGCGTCGCATCTGCCTAACTGACGCTGATTTGATTACTGTCGACCACTTTACCGCTGAATATATGTCCGACGGTAACTCAGAAGGTAATTCGATTTGCCGACGGTAATGCCGACGGTAATAGTCAAATTTCTAGTAGTGGATGAAATATGCACAAAATGAAAGCGGAGCATTTTCAGTGGACAGATATTAGTGTCAATAATAACACTTTTCTCGACACTAAGTAAGGACTGTTGAAAATTAGATGTTGAAGATGCTAACTTTTCCTACTTTGAAAGATTGTGTATATTTATAGAGAAGTTTGTGCATGTTTGTTAAAACATTTATGTATGTGAGCACCAAAGTATTTTTTTCTTTATATTCGTTTTTATTTCTGTCACATTTTTTTATTTCTAGGTGTTCAAAAGTTTGTGCATGTTCGTTTAAAAGTTTGTGTACGTGAGCACCAAAGTTTTCTTCTTCGTATTCGTTTTCATTTTCGTCATATTTTTTTTATTTTTTGTTGTTCAAAAGTTTGTGTATATATGTAGAAAAGTTTGTGCATGTTTGTTCAAACGTTTGTGTATGTGAGCACCAAAGTTTTCTTCTTCGTGTTAGTTTTCATTTGTGTCATATTATTTGTTTCTGGTTGTTCAAAGTTTGTATATGTGTATAAGAAAGTTTGTGTTTGTTTGTTCAAAAATTTGTGTAAGTCAATACCAAAGTTTTCTTCTTCTTCTTCATATTTGTTTTCATTTTTGTCTTATTCTTTGTCTTTTACTATTGAAAAATTTGTGCATGTGAGTTGTGTATCTATTTTTAAATATGTGTATGATAGAGAGTGAATCCACAAGCTTAGAGTGTGAGTGAAGTGCCGGAGAGAGTGTGTACAATTACTTTTTGTTATTTAATACGACATATATTTCATTTTATTTGATTTTCATATTTAAAAAAGGTTTGTGCATGTGTGTTAAAAAAAATTTATATAGGCAGTTGTCATTATGTATAGCATAAGCATACATTATACATTGACTGAATTTCATTTGTATACCTATCATTGTTGTTCCAATTTTGGTGTTCCTAATTAGGCCACCGTGAAGCTGGATATAAGCATGGGTTTTGGTGTCCTGATTCGGAGTATGGCTAGTGATAACCTAATCCATTTAATGCCATTCCTCACTTAGCAACTTGCATTCACAACAAATAAAGAAAGACCACATTAAATAGATAACAAGAAAAGAAAGAAATTAAAATTGACAAAAGAAAATTCGTCAATTTAGTTTTAAAAAATTTGTTGACATCAATTTAGTTTATTATTTTTATTTTGACGTTAATTTAGTAAAAAAAATTAACAACAATTTAGTGATAACATTTTAAAATTTAATATCAATCTAATTTGACCATTATATGATTTAAATAAAATTAATTAGTAAGATTTAATAATCAAATTAAATTAATGTTAAATTTTAAAATACTGATTAAATTAACGTAAAAAAATTCACAATTAAATTGATTTTAAAATAATAAATATTATTAGCAAATCGGTTGTTCACTCTATTTTCATTTTTGAAGGGGTTCTCTCTTGAGCTCAACAAATGAACAAGATGGAATGGCAGGTTAAAAATGGAAAAAACCCAATAACTCGGACAAAGTAATGCAAAGCCATATTGGTCTTTTAATGGTAAGGTTACAACATGTGTAGCTGTTGTTAATTTGTCCAATGGCTAATTAACGTGAATCAAGGTGTGTGCCAATTGCCTGTTAGTTGAAAGCGATTTGTGAATCCTTTAACGGCGCCAAGGTAGCATCTGCACATGCTGCTTGTTTGGCCTTTTCTTGGCTTGTACAAACTCAACTTGGATTCTAATTACATTTATTTTCCCTTTTGAAATTTTCTTCTTGGGACAGATTCCCTTCTCAAAACAGCCACAGTAACCTCAGAGGAAAAGAAACATAGCAAACAGACGGAAGGGGATTCAAGAAAAACACCAAATCAGATATGCTGTCAGAGTGAGTGCATGAAGAGAAAATAACAGCATGATGGGTTACTATATCTTAGTGATGGGAGGGTAATTATATAACTCTGTTGCCCATCCCCTGAAGTCGAGTGAGTAATTTTTTTTTATTTTTTATTTGGCAGAAGTTGAGTGAGTATGCCCTTGCATGGATACATGTAAAATCAGATAAAGGAGCCAAAAATAATAAAATATATTATTAAATAAATATTATAATATATATATATATATTAATATGTGGAAAAATAAATAATTTTAATTAAGAAAAGATAAATATAAATTTATCATAAATTTGTTGTTGCTGAACGTCTGATATGTTGAATGAATGATATGATGTAATGTTTTATAATTATGCTAAAAAAAGTGATTCAATTTATAAGTTCATAGCAAATGGAATAGTTAGAATTATATTGGAATGTGTTGATTTGATTGCTTGATGTTATCTTTTTACTGTACCGTTAGAACTATACAGAATTCAAGTTTAAATTTAGTTAAAACTATAACAAACTGAAATTTAAGTCTAAAAGTAATTTTTATCTATTTTAAGTTTAAATTTAGTTAAAACTATAACAAACAGGAATTTAAGTCTAAAAGTAGTTTTTATGCATTTTAAAAAAGTTAAGTAATTAAAATCAAAATGTGCATTGCATGGGAATAAAACCCGATAGGTGCAAGGGTCAAAAGACAAAACAAGCCACTAGGCTATCAAACTTTTCTACTCCAAATATGCATTAGCATATATATTTAGTAATTTTAGAAATGCATGGGAGGGTACAATCCCTACAAGTCAGTATTGTTTAGTAGTTAATTTATTTTTTTAATACTGATTAATTGATGTATGTGTTTGTATTGCATTTAGGTGGCTTCCATATTTAAGAAGTAGTAAGGCCAAGCTGATAGAGACGATTAAGAAGTTATACAATTGTTCTATGTTGTATTGACATCTATTCCCTCAGAGGAAAAGAGACATATCTATGACTCTTGAAAGGTATATATAATTATATTAATTTAATGTGTATAATTAAGAGTACATTATTATATTTAATTGTTGCGTATAATTTGATGTGTATTTAATTGTATGCGTTGGAGCACTTCATCACTGATGATGATGATGCTATGTACGTAGGGTCCGACCCGTTTACATGGTTAAATGGACGGACTTTACATGCAAACAATAGGCTCGCAAAAATTTGAAAAAAAAATTGGACCGGCCCGTGAGCCTGTGAAATTTTTAAAAAAATTTTCAATAATTTTTTTTGAATTTTTGAATTTTTTTTAAAAAAATACATGGGTTGGTGGGCGGGTCTGTGGGCTCGTTTAGGCCCACGGACCGACCATAAACGAGCCGGACCCTAAAAATAGGCATATTTTTTGCTCGACCTGTTTGACAGCCCTATATGTATGAAACCTTCCAATTCAGGGTAGAAAAACAGTTGTAGCAATTGTACTCAAATATCAAGAAGGTGAAGGATAAAAATCCCTGTCTTGGATAATTCAGGAGAGCCTAGATGAGCTCCACAAACTTTGGGGGACTAATAAGTTCAAAGAAAAGTCATAGAAGACCAAGGGTTCTAGAAACTTTAGTGAGTCCACTACCCTATACTCTATGAAGCAGAGAATGCTAACAATTTTAATGTGTTAATTTATTCAATTTAATTTGGAATATAATATATATTTAATGAAATGTAGACTCGAATCAAAGGTTTTTTTGGTATACCCACCTGAAGAAGGATGAGACAAGTGAGAAGAGTATCTAAGTCGACTCGTGGTCTAAGAACAAAGATATAAGTATTAAAGATATAAGTATTAATTTACTCAATAATTAATTAGTTCGTTACATATATATTGTTAATTTAATTGCGTTGATAACTATGTAAATTTTGGTTATTTTACTTATAAACGACGTACAATCAGAGGCTAGAGGAGGCTAGGGCCTAGGGGACTTTGAGCCTTGGCGAGGATAAAGGTGGAACAGTCGACATCACGGAAATTGATGAGGACGTGTTTTGGGGGGATGTCAATGGAGGTACGAATGGAAATCACACATATGATCGGGGCCAATTCTTCTTAAGACGGCCAAGAGATGATCAACTGGTCATGCATCTAGGGACAAAGGTACCGATTTTGGGATTCGTGTGCCTACTAGCAATGATGTCTGTCGTGTTGTTCACGACCTCAATGCCGAACTCCACACCTAGGCCATGCAGCTGCAAGAGGAAGTGACCCGCCTTTGGGCGGAGATACAGAAACAAAGAAAGAAGGAAACAATGAAAATGAAGAAAAATATGGCTTATAGTCTCTCTTGCATGTGGTCACATCTGCAAGCAAATAGATCGTCACAATCATACTATCTTGTCTGACAACTTGGAAGATAATGAGGAAGAGCATATTCTCAACGCCTTTGGCTATGGCATGACACGAATGATGACAGCGATTTGATGAACCCTAGATACACTCACAACCCCCCTGGAGTTGGAAGCATATTTTACTATTATGCGTTTTACATAATTATTCCACTAATTTTTTATTAAAAAAATTGTAGTTTTTCAATGGATATATCCTCCACTTAAATAATATTATTATTATATTATAACAATGTAGCGACAGGTATATATGTCGGTAACCATTATTGGTGGATATCAAAGGCAAGTATATCAAAGGCATCATTTATGTGACATATTACTGATGGATATAGCTAGGGGTGGGAACAGGCCAGGCCAGGCCCAACCCTTAACAGGCCAGGCCTGTTTCGTAAATTTCTGGCCTGGGCCTGGCCTGTTAACTGTTATAGGCTTTTTTTTAGACTGGCCTGGCCTGTAGCCTGACAGGCCTGCCTGATTTTTTTTTTATAATTAAAAAAAAGTTGCTACTTTGGCCTGTTATTGAGGCCTGTTATTACGACCTGTTAATGCGGCCTGTTACACATTCAATAAAATAACATTCACGGCCTGTTATTGCGGCTTGTTATTGCGGCCTGTCATTACGGCCTGTTACACACTCAATAAAATAAAATTCAACAATAATAATCAGTCATCTTACAATACCAATAATATCCAAATATGATCAACGTCCAAAACATACAAGACAAATAATATCAAAATACCAAATAAACAAGAATTATTCTCAACACAATACATTAATTCTCAACACAATATTAATTAATTGTGTCTGACTGTAAGTTACAGTTTTTTTAGAAAAATTGGCACATCCTAATTCCTAACAATACCCACATAAAGCACAAATACAAATAAATTATGGCTTTTCACTGGTGGTCGTGAAATCAAAAAATCACATAAAGCACAAATACAAAAAAACCTGGTTGAGGGTGAATGATGTCTGAGAGATATGGGGATTCCAATTTCTAGGGTTACTTAATTTAAAAAGACTTAGTAAAATTAAAATAATAAAATGTAATTAATAAATATAATTACATAAAATGATACAAAAAGTAATGGTTTAGTGGTTACCATGTTTAAATGCTTGAGTCTGGCCTTTTTGCCAAACAGGCCAGGCCAGGCCAGGCCACTAACAGGCTAGGCGGCAGGCCCTGACAGGCCTCGTGGCCTATTCCCACCCATAGATATAGCCGTTGCTACCTATCTAAGGATATATCCACCACTACCTATTGGCGAATAATGTATTGTCGGTACAAGTTAGCAACGAACTAATTTTCATTGAATAGGTTTTGACACAAAATTCTGCAAAAACATTTGAATTTGCTGCTATTTCATCAAAATCCACCAAAAAAAATCCGTCAGAATAAGATAATTTTCTAGTCGTGAAACTTTGTTATGATTCTCTTTATATTTTGTTAGATTTTGTATTTGCTGAATGAATTTAATATATTCCTTCAGGATTTGATAGTGTTGAACTATAGTGATAGGCGATAACATCGATTCGTATATATTGTACACTCTTCTTATCTAATCAACGAAAAAAAATACAATAATTGTTTCCACTATGTACTGTGATTTTCATTTGCTTGTTAATTCTTTCATCTGTGTCTACCTTTGTTATGAGAGATTTTAAGATGGTTATTATCATATAAAATTTGAATGAAGTTATAGTATCAGTTTCTTTTTATTATTGTATTAAAATGTCAAAATTAACTTCTTTACTTTAGCTATTTTAATGTAAAAAAAAATTTCATACTGCCAAATGCTAATTATATATTATCATATTCGTACATAAATTTTGAAAATATACAATAAAAAATAAAGTTTTAAAAATATGATGATAATTAAATAAAAATTTAATATTAAAAGAACACCAAAATTGTATTTAAAAAGATAATTTAATATGTATTTTAGAATTTTTGTGGCGTACTTTGAAAATTGAGTGATGTGAGTGCGGCATTGGTTCTTTTACGATTAAAATGTGTCCCCATAGAGACAACCATGAGGTGTGGATCTCATAATAAATATAAAACTCAATATGAAAACTGTCTCATTAAGTTGTCCTCTCTCTCTCTTATGTTACATTGACACATTTTTTTGTAAACATATTTTTTGGTTACAAACTTGATTAAATAAAGTTTCAAATTTTTATTGTTTCTGTTACAAACTATTATCATGACTTACAAAATGAAGCCACTCTCTTTCTTCTGCTCTATTTGCACACATTTAAGTAAAATGTATTTTTTTGTTACAATCTTGATTGAACAAAATTACAAGTTTTTATTGCTGCTATTACAAATTATTAGCATGAGTTACAAACTTCATTCAATTTGACGTCTCTCTTTCTCCTGCTTCACTTGCATGCATTCCCGTAGAATGCACTTTTCTATTACAAACTTGATTGAACGATGTTACAAACTATTATTATTAGTTACAAACTTTATTAAATGCTGATGTTGTAATCTAAAGACAAACACACTCTCTCTTTTGCTTCACTTGCACGCGTTTCTGTAAAAATATACATTATCATGACAAACTTGATTAAAGAAGGTTATAAAACTTTGTTGCTATCACAAGAGAGAGAGAGAGATTTGATAAAAATGAGACAATTTCATATTGAATTTTATATTTATTGTGGGACCCACATTCATTATATTTCTATTTGGTGGCACTACGTTGACATGTATTTTAGTTGTTAGAAAATCATTTCCAGTGTGAGTGGACAAGTGGTGACAGATGAATAGTAGTGAGTGGTAAACTAATAATAAGGTTGGAGAAATACTTGGATGTTCATGGAATATATTTAATGCGTATTTTATGAACATTATTACTCATTGATTTGACTTTAAAATATTTAAAAAATATACAACAATGTTGAATTCAACAATTGATAATGTTTATGGAACACCCATTGTTAGGAAAGGGGAGGCCGAAATCGGTGATCAACACAAACGAATTGAACGCCACATCTTGACTCATAATCTTAAAGCAATGGGTTTCTAGGTCCTTACAGTCATATATTATTTACTTAGTTTATTACCAATAAATGTTGGATTTTTTAAACACTCACACTTGAATTACTACAATCTCCTCCTCAAGTGTGATACCGTCATCAGTGTCCGAGCTCTCCCTTCAATGGAAGTTTATCCGAGTATTTAATGGCATCAACAAGAGCCACACTGACTCTTCAGGATCCTATACTTGAATTTGACAATCACCATTACTCCAATACTCAACCAGACCAATCCAAATCATTGGCTTTGATACTGATTGTTAGGGAAGGGGAGCCCGAAAATCGGAGATCAATATCGATGAACTAAGTGAAAAATCATATAAGCTAATCAAACGCTGCATCTTGACTCAAAATTTTAAAATAATAAGTCTTTAGATCTTCTCTCTTTTATACTATAGTCCATCCCTAACTCATATGGGACATTTTAAATCCTTTCATTTAAATTCTAATATACATTAAATGTGCTTCGTAGCATATTAACGGTCATTAACCAACGCACAGTTTATGTTCCAAACGCGGTGCAAACTCCTGGCTTGCTTTGTCTCATCTATTTCTTTTTTGCTTTCTCTCTCTACATCAACCCATTTTCTAAAACACAACAAATCTGGACTGTCCACGTGTCCATCAGCTCTATGTTCCAACGTCTGAGATCACCTGCAGATTTTTCCAGTGGATTTTTTCACTCCTTTTTATGTTTCCCCACACACACCCCCCTTTCCTTTCACTTTTGCCAAAGGAATTTAAATTCGTTGTTCTGTCCAAATCCCTGAATTTCGATTTCCTCAGCAACTCGTGCTACACGTCAAATTCGAATGCCCAAATAAATCACATCCTCTTTTGACTAATCTTCTCTGCCTCTTTTGATTTTCATCCACTTCAAAATTAAAACTAGCCAAGCTTCAAGTTTGAAGATAATATCCAAATTCATGGTGGGTTTGTGCGTTCTTCTTTCACTTTACTCAGTGAGGTTCCAATCAATCCATTGTCTTTCATGAGAAAATATCATCAATTAATTCAGTTTTTAATTTATCATAAATCGCGAATTTTATTTTATCTCATAAAAAATTTTGTTAGAAAATTGTTTCTCATAATTTTTTTTGTTAGATTTTAGTTCCTGACGTCCATTTGGGTCGTTAACCGTTGACGTGACATTTAATTTGGCTAAGTGACACTCATGTATAACACATATGACATAAGGTTAATTTAATTTTTAACTTCTCATAAATCACGAATTTTGTTTATCACTCATAAGTTTTCTGTTAGGAAATCGTTCTTCGTAAATTTTTTTCATTAGGAAATCATCTCTTATGAAAAAAATATGTTAGGTTTTTAGTCTTTACCATACATTTGGGTTATTAACTACTGACGTGACAATTAACTAACCATGTGATAAACACATGTCATGCACATGACCACAAAACCTAAAGCTTGACCCGGACCACCTAATTAATGAGCAACTCGTGACCCATGACCTTAAAAAATTATCATTATCATCATTATGAACCCTATTAGCAATTCATCATCATCATTACTCTTACTCTCACCCTCTCTCACCTATACCCCCATTGTTATCACTCCTTTCACTTTCACCTACACCCTCTCTCAATGGTTAAGGTGGGCCATGGTGGATGTCAACAAAGTGGATTTGCGAGAAGGATCATTGTTGAGCTTGTGGGTGATGGTGAGGTTGCCTCCATTGTCGACTCCTGCTTCGACCTGCTCTAGTTCATCATCTCCCCAAACATCTATGCTAGGAACGAACGGTGGCCATGGTTGTGGACGACTTCTCTATCTCCTCCATGGAAACAACCGTCGTCGCTGCGGTGACAACGATTTACTGCTAGCAAATTGTGGCCAACGCATTACTCCTTCTGTAACAACCCGAGTTTTTCTCTTCACTAAAACTCCGTTTAATAAATAATTAAGAATATATTAGGAAGGAAAAGGTGAGATAAAAATGAAATATTAGTTAAAAATAATAATTGGACGATCTTGTGGCGTCCGGTGACGTTCGGGTCGATATTAGGTTATTCTTAGAAGTTAATCATGACTCACAGGAGTCTGTAAAATACATTGATATGAAAATAAATTCAAGAATATCTTAACCAAGATGTAAATATTAATAAGAAAAATTAATTGGTCACAACGGTATGTCCAAAATATTTTTAGGACTTCCGGACATAAATAGTTAATGAGTGGACACGACCGAAAAACCACACAGAGAACAATAAAGCATAGATGACCAAGGGACAAATATTTTCCCCCACGGCCAGCCCTTCACTCTCGAAGACACACACATACATGCACCAAAGTGTTCATTTTCTTCTTCCTAAGTTTCCAAGACCTAAAGCTCCAAAGCTCCACCAAAGTTCAACCATCATCCTTTGCTTTACATCATCATAATTCACTCTTAAATTCTTCATCCAGAAGACAAGCTAGTACCAAGGCTAGGAGTTTCTCTTCATTTGGAAGAAAGGACATCAAGTTCCATAACCCTAAATCTCCATAACCTAGGTTTTCATCCTTTCTTGGTAAGAAGACTCAAGCAAGCAAGTAAAGCTTCAAGTTCATCCTTCTTCCATCACCAACAAGCTCTTTAGGAAGTGGGTAACTCTAGTTCCTCACCTCTTAATGGTGGATGAGTGTTTATGTGATTATGTGCATGTTTGATGATTCTTTGATTTATATGAACATATATGTTAGAAATGATGCTAGGGCGTAGGAAGGTGATTCTGAAGGGTCTTGTGACTTGGATTAGATAGGATTATTATGTGTGAAATATGTGTAAAACTCAAGTAGGGTTCCATGGAAGCAAGTAGGGAAAAATGGAATAAATGGTGCATTAGGTGATTCAGTTTCGCCAGTGACCGCTGAGTGATCCTCTGGCGCCGCTGAGCGATCCTCTGGCGCCGCTGAGCGAAATGCACGTGAACCAGATCGCTGAGCGAGAGGCGGTTACCACTGAGCGATCTGAGGTCCACGTGGATAAAGATAAGTCCGAAAAGATATTTTTCTTAAAGGATAAAAGTCGGTGGAGATATTTTCAAAAATTGTCAGACTGCTAAGCGATAAGACTCATACCGCTGAGCGAAACCATTTTCATAGCTGAGTGATAGAGCTCAAACCGCTGAGCGACCTAAAGTTTTCGCTGAGCGACTTGAGACCAGAATGTTTATGGAACCCCTCTTGAGGCACATAATCTGCTACTTAA
This sequence comes from Nissolia schottii, assembly GCA_003254905.1. Lineage (NCBI taxonomy): Eukaryota > Viridiplantae > Streptophyta > Magnoliopsida > Fabales > Fabaceae > Nissolia > Nissolia schottii. The sequence goes on along the minus strand of QANU01093905.1, from coordinate 833 downwards.
TGCCATAGCTGTGATTGATAATTGAAATGTAGGAAGTATATGCCGTATGTGATTATGAGAAGAATATGTACTGAATTTATGAATTCCACGTAGTCTGTAATATAATGCGTAGCATTTCATGCATTCATGCTAAACCAAGTTAAAGGATTAGAAATAACTCTGAGATAAGTAAAGATTCTGAAATGAACCATAGGAAACAAGATATAACATGCTGCAGGTACGGAAAAGTCAGAACTACTGAAAATGCTGAAAAGGACCAATGCCCAATGCTGAAAAGGGCCAATGCCCAATGCTGAAAAGGGATAAATGCCCAATGCTGAAAAGGTCGTGATCACGAGAGCCAAACCATGATCCCACTTCAGGAGGTCAAAGAAGCATCCTGAATGTGGAAGCCTGCCACAGTTGGTGTCGATATGGCATACCTGGAGGTGTGCGGTTACCACGCCTTTGCATTGTCGAAAGGGGGCAAGCTAAGGTGGGGGTACAATATCCGCCCACTGCCGAAGGGTCCCGAGGGGGCACACGGCAGGTGGAAGCCCATCGCAGGAAGGTCCAACAGGGCCTACACTGAGGGTGCGAGGTTATTCCGTCATACTAATGTCAACAGAGGGCATTATTATGGTGAGAATAACATATATTCCAAATGCAGGTTTATTCCGTTATGCAGGTTTATTCTGGTATGCATATGTTCACTCTGTTAGGCATGATTAAGCACGTTTACTCTGTTATGTCTGAATATCTGAGATACATGATTCTGCTGTTATGCTGTTATGTCATTACCGTCAAGAGAACGCTCAAGACGGATATGTATGTAAACGTAATGTTAACAAGCA
>QANU01093852.1:0-31505 GCA_003254905.1 Nissolia schottii | reverse complement strand
TTTAATATACAATGTTCAATTATAGAATAATAAAATAGGGTACAAAGTACACCTATCACTCCCCTAAGCTAGATCCTAACAAAACATTTCTAAGCACATAAATTCACATACAAGCACATACATAAATATAACTCCAAAGAACACCAAAAGGAGGTGCCTAGCCTATGTTACCCACTTCCTAAAGCTGAGTTGGTGATGATGGTGGTGGGGAAAGGTAGTCCTCAAAGTCCTAAGCTCGGTCTTGGCTTCCGTCAGTTTCCAGTCAGCTCGGTCAGTCGGCGAACGGACAGTTTCTGCTATGTTCTAAAATTTTGAAGAAGAAGTGGCTGCCATGGCTGGCTATTTATAGCCACCAAGGAGCCCCTAAAATTACCTATTTGATCTTCTTAGTAATTACCATAATGCCATTATCATTTTTCTTCTTAATTAATTAATTAAAATGGATAAATACAAGTCAAATCATGAATAGTAATTGAAATAAAAAATTAATTCTTCCCAAATCTGATTCCCCACGTGCTGTTATCAGATTTCACTTTTTCCCCGGTTCCGTTTCGTTCATTTTTTATCGCTCGCAGTATCGGTGCGTCGCGCACGGTCGTCCGAAAAATATTCCGTTTGAACCGTCGCGATCCTCTAATTTCCCTCTACCCAAGATTATTAAATCAAAAGGTGTTTGTGAATTTTTCTCCGGAGGAGTATTTTTCACGATACCTTTTTACGAGTCGTAAAATTACAACAGCAAACACTCGCAGTTCAGCAGCCTGCGAGACTTTTTACTGCGACTACCCACATATCCTATGGGCATTTAACCTACCAATTTTCCATCCTAACCCTCCCCTAGTTCACGTTTTAGAAATTAATTAGATCTAATTTCGGCAATTATTTCTCTACAGAAACGCAGGATGTTACATTCCACCCCCTTAGAAAAAGTTCGCCCACGAAATTTAAGTGGAGGCTAGGACGTACCTTCGAACAGCTCCGGATAAGCTCTTCTCATGTCTGCTTCTAACTCCCAAGTCTGGTCTTCACAAGCTCCATTTTCCTACATGACGCGTACCATCTTGACTTCCTTATTCCTGGTTGTACGAGTCTTGCAATCTACGATGCGTCGTGGCGTCATTGGTAGGGATAGATCCTCCCTTGGTTGCACTTGGTCCGTCTCCAAAATGTGATCCGGCGACGCATGGTACTTCCTCATTTGAGAGACATGGAACACATTGTGGACATAATCCAGATGCGGCGGAAGGGCTACTCGGTAGGCAACCGGTCCTATTCGGTGAAGAATCTGAAATGGCCCTATGAATCTTGGACTCAACTTCCTGACCTTGAGGGATCTTCCAAGTCCCGTAGCTGGTGTGATCTTCAAGAACACGTGCTCTCCTTCTTGGAATTCCAACGACTTCCTTCTAGTATCAGCGTAACTCTTCTTACGATCTTGGGCTGCCTGAATTCTCGCTCGGATTGTCTTGACCCATTCTTCAGCTTCCTTATTCTCATCCGCCGTACAGTTCCAGAACTTGGCCCCTTCATGCCAGGACAGGGGAGATTGGCATTTCCGACCATACAGGGCCTCAAAAGGAACCATGCCAATACTCGCCTGATAACTGTTGTTGTATGAAAATTCGACTAAGGGTAACATCTCATCCCAATAGCTGGGATGAGATGTTAACATCTCATCACAAGCACGCAACATATCTTCTAGAACCTGGATCGTCCGCTCCGACTGTCCATCGGTCTGTGGGTGATAAGCAGTGCTAAGGCATAACTTCGTCCCATAAGCTTTTTGAAACACCGTCCAGAACCGTGAAGTGAATCTGGGGTCCCTGTCAGAGATAATCGAGGATGGGATCCCGTGTAGCTTCGCTATCTCCTTGATGTAGATTCTCACCAGCTTCTCCAAGGGATAGTTCATTCGCACCGGAATGAAATGTGCAGACTTGGTCAGGCGGTCTACAATGACCCAAATAGCATCTACTCCCCGAGTCGTTCGGGGCAATCCAGAGACGAAATCCATTGCTATGCCTTCCTACTTCCACTCAGGTATCTCTGGTGGAGTCAGCAGTCCGTGTGGCTTCTGATGTTCGATCTTGACCTTCTGATATGTCACACACCTCTCAACCCAGTCTGCTACATCACTCTTGATTCCCGGCCACCAGAACATCTGCTTCAAATCCTGGTACATCTTCGTCATTCTTGGGTGTATGGTGAAATGACTCCTATGAGCTTCACGAAGGATATCAACACGCAACCCTCCTTCGTTCGGTATGCAAAGGCGCTGATTAAATTGCAGCAGACCATCCGGTCCAAAGGCGGCTTCTTTCATCTTCCCCGCTTGCACGGTCTTCACTAGGTCTAGCCAGGCATCATCCGTGCAGTTCCGTTGTGCTTTCGCAATCCTGATCCGGAATTCATTGGTAACCTGAATCTGCCAACATCGGATGCTAGTTTGCTGGCGGGTAAATCCCAAGTCAAGATCTCGGAAACTCTCAATCAGTTCCTGTTCCTTTATCATCAACCACGCCGCATACAGCGACTTCCTGCTCAAGGCATCGGCTACTACATTAGCTTTCGCCAGATGGTAGTTCAACCCGAAATCATAATCCTTCAGAAATTCCATCCAGCGACGATGCCTTATATTCAGCTCCTTCTGATCAAACAAATACTTGAGGCTTTTATGGTCCGAGAATACCTCAAAACGTACACCGTACAGGTGATGCCTCCAGATCTTTAGAGCAAAAACCATAGCTGCGAGCTCTAGATCATGCGTGGGATAGTTTGCTTCATGTGTCCTCAGCTGCCTAGAAGCAAAGGCCACTACCTGACGGTGCTGCATCAGCACGCATCCTAATCCCGTATGAGAGGCATCGCAATACACCTCGTACAGAGCTTGGGGATCTGGCAAAATCAGCACTGGGGTGGTCGTCAGCTTCTCCTTCAGGGTACAAAAACTCTACTCACACTCCGACGTCCAGACAAATGGCGTATTCTTCCTTGTTAGCTTAGTCAACGGCAGTGCTATCTGTGAGAACCCCTTAATGAACCTCCGGTAATACCCCACAAAGCCTAGGAAACTCCGTACCTCAGTAAGGGTCGTGGGCGTCTCCCACTGCTGGACCGCTTCCACTTTTCCAGGGTCCACTGCTACTCCCCGTTCGGACACCACATGACCTAGAAATTGTACTTCCCTTACCCAAAACTCGCACTTGGACAGCTTTGCATACAGCTTCCTGCTCCTTAAGACCTCTATCACTATCCTCAAGTGCTCCCCATGCTCTTTTTCATTCTTGGAATACACCAGGATGTCGTCGATAAACACAATGACACACTGGTCCAAGTACTCCCGAAAGATGCGATGCATGTAGTCCATGAATATTGCCGGGGCATTTGTCAACCCAAAAGCCATCACCGTGAACTCATAATGGCCATATCGCGACTGAAATGCCATCTTCGGGATGTCCTCTCCCTTCACGCGAATCTGATGGTAACCGGATCGCAAATCGATCCAAGAGAACACCTTTGCTCCCCTTAGCTGATCTATCAGATCATCGATCCTGGGCAGTGGGTACTTATTCTTGATCGTGACCTTATTCAGCTGTCTATAATCCACGCACATCTGCATGGAACCATCCTTTTTCTTGACAAATAGTACTGGAGCTCCCCACGGCGACATGCTCGGCCGGATAAACTGTTTCTCTAGTAACTCCTCAAGATGCTTCTTCAACTCCTGCAACTCAATCGACGACATTCGATAGGGTGCTATGGACACCGGCCCGGCTCCGGGGACGAGATCAATCGAAAATTCAACTTCGCTCCAGAGGGAATTCGAGGATGTCATCTGGGAACACATCCAGATAGTCACACACCACTAGAATCTGATCTACTTGCAACTGGACCTTCGTGTCTGCCGAAGTTAACAGAACACATCCCTGGGCTCCGAGTGGACAGCAATATAAAGACATTATCGTTACCCCCTGAATATCTGCCACTGGCTCTGTCGCGGGAACACTGACTACCTTTGCCGCACAATCCAATGTCACGCGATTGGCGCATAGCCAGTCCATACCCAGGATTATATCTAACCCCACCAGAGGGAGACATATCAAATCCGCCGTGAACACTCTACCCTACAACTGAAATGGGACCTTCAGACACGCTAAACAAGTCTTCACGGGAGGTGCAGTAGGAGTAGACACACTCAGCGTGTACGGCAGTACAGTAGGGGTCAGGCCTAAACTCTCGATCCTAGCATAGGAAATAAATGAATGCGATGCTCCAGAGTCATACAGTACTGCTAATAGTTCACCTTTCATCTCACACTTACCCTGAATCAGATCGGCTTCATCCGGAATCTCCTCGGCTGAAAGAGTAAACACTCAGCCGGCCTGCTGAGCTGACGGCGGAGTACCCGGGCATACCCTGGCTATATGCCCCGGTTTGCCGCATCGGTAGCACACGTTCTGCCCGGCTAGGCAGGGTCCTCCATGTTGGCGACCACACTTTGGGCAAGGCGGCCTCGATCCTCCTGCTTGCGACTACGGCATCGGTGCAGGCAGTGCCGCTCTTGGGGGTCCTGGTCGTGGCTGGCTGGGCTGTCCTCTGCCTCCTGGCGTCGGTGCCTGCTGAGTCGGTCTTCTCCCCCAGTTCGCGATCGAGCTCGGGAGAGGCCCTTGCTTCCTAGGGTCTTGTCGGGAGCTCTCTACTTTGGCCAGCTTCCTCTTGTTCTGCTCTCTGTTCTCTGCTGCCAGGTTCCTCTGCAAACTTTCCAGAATCAGGCACTTGTCCACTAGGACGACATAGTCCTAGATGTCAAGGTGGTTCACTGCCACCTGCAACTCCCCCTTCAATCCTTGCTTATACTTGATGCACTTCCAGCCTTTATCGGGGTTCAACCGGTAGGTGCTAGAGTACCTGCAAAGCTTGTCAAACTCAGCAGTATAGGCCGACACGGTCCTGTCTCCCTATTTCAACTCCAGAAATTCTACCTCCTTGCGGTTCCGCATCCCGCGTCAAAAGTGCTTATCCACTACCGCGGTGGTAAATGCTGCCCATGAAATAACAACCTCTTCGAACTGCTCTAGTGGAGGCCTAGTAGTCCTCCACCAATCGCAGACCACTCCTCGGAACGTTCTGGCTGCAAACTTCACTTTCTGCTCATCTGTGCAATCCAAATCTTCGAAAACTGCTCCATCCCCTCGATCCAATTATACACGACCTCGGGGTCAGCTTGTCCTTCAAAAGTAGGCGTGCACACGGGTCGGGTCGGGTCGGACCCACCCGTGTCACAGACCAGACCCGACCCGACGTCTGGCGGGCAGGTCGGGTCAGGTAAAAACGCAATTTTTTTTATGGGTACCCGCCAGACCCGCCACCCGCCCGGGTCGGGTAGGTTTTGGCGGGTCGGCGGGTGACCCGTCCTCTTTTTTTTTTTTTTGAAAAAACTATGTTTTTAAACTATAGCCCAGAGCCCAGTAGCCCACAATCCCCCCACACACACAGAAACACACACACGGGTCATCCTCTTTTTGTTTTGTTTTTAAAAAATGTTTTTTTAAATAAGCCCAGCCCACAGAGCCCACAACTCTCTCTCTCTCTCTCACACACACACACATAGAGATTAAACTTTAAACAGTAAACAAAGAGAAAAAACTGCAAAGCGGCAAACAGCAAACACAAACAGGCAAAATTAGGGTTAAATTAGGGCGGTGGCGATGGCGATGGCAGCGGGAGATGAAGCGGTGGTGGCTGCGGGGTCGCAGGGTNAGTCACGGGGGAGGTGGAGGGGACGGAGCCGGCGGCGTGGTCGGCGGTGGCAGACTCGCAGTGCAGGTGGGGGTCGCGGGTGGGGACACAGCAGATGGGAATGGGGTCGCGGGTGGGGCCGTGGGAACGAAGCTGCAAGTGCTCTAGATGCCAGCTTACAGAAGATGTATATACACGGGTCACGGGTCGGGTCGGGTCTGAAAATTCAGAACCGAGACTCGACCCGTCTAACCATGCGGATCTGTCGGGTCTCACCCGTAGACCAGCCGAATATGACCCGAACGGGTCGGATTGGGTCGGATCTGGCGGGTTAGCGGGTTGGGTCAAACCCGTGTGCACCCCTATTCAAAAGTAGGCGGGCAAACTTTCATGAACTTCGCGTACTTCTGAGTATCGACCTCTCTCGGGGTCGGCGGTGAAACACCCTAGCTCACTGCATTCGCTTAAGTCGTACGCAAGCTCACTAGGTTGTTTACTACCTGGTGGGAATACCTTAGTCCATCATTAATCTCGCAAATAGTTGCTTATAAAAATAGGGACCAATTTTTAAACTTTTCATTTGCATTAAGTAATTACTAAAATAGAGCCATGCGTCGGAAAGAAAAGTATAACAAGTGGTAAAGCCCTTTGGCTTAGCGGCTAACAGTCTAATAATAATAAAGCATACAATATACATTCACCTGGTCCATCATAATAGTTACATAGTTATAATTACAATAAGTAAGATACAAATAACATGTACATAATCCAAAATACCATATACATAATATCAAAATTCAAGGGCTACTGGAATACTACTCAGTATGCCCTTGGCAAAAATCCTGCATCCGGCTATCTCTGGGCCCACATCCTTTCATAGCCACTCATGGCTCCTCGGTCGGTTCATCAGCATCCTCGTAATACGAGGCATCATAAGTACCTGAAGTCATAAGGCAGTGGGAGTGAGAACGGTAGGTTCTCAGTGGAAATAACTTTAGTCCATGTAGATCTCATGTCATATTAGGTCGGACTTCAGACCGTTCAGATATTTCTAAGTGTGCATACATACTAAAAATCCTACTGATTATTATCTGGCCTAAGTTCTGAATGGCTTTATCTACGTTGCTAAGTGATAGGGGAACTACTCTTGCTTACTACGTTCTCGTGCTTATTAACATTACGTTTACATACATAGCCGTCTCGAGCGTTCTCTTGATGGTAATTACAGAATAGCAGTTACGTATAATCATGCATATCAGAATGAACATGTTGTTGGAATATATGTTATTCCTACCATAATAGTGCCCTCTTCCAACACTATGATGACGGAATAACCTCGCACCCCCAGTGTAGGCCCTCTTTCGACCTTCCTGCGGTGGGCTTCCACCTGCGACGTGCCCTCTCCTGACCCTACGGCAGTGGGCGGATATTGTACCCCCACCTTAGCCTGCCCCCTTTCGACAGTGCTAGGCGTGGTAACCGCACACCTCCAGGTATGCCATATCGACACCACCTGTGGCGGGCTTCCATCTTCAGTATGTCCCTCTGACCTACTGAATTGGGCTCGTTATTTGGCTCTCGTGATCACGGCCTTTTTCAGAAATTTTCAGCATTTTTCATTCAGCATTTTCAGCAGCATTTCAGCATTTACTTCCTTTCAGTACCTGCAGCATGTCATGACTTGTTCCCTATGGTTCAATTCATAATCTTTATTTATTACAGAATTACTTCTAGTCCGCTTAACATTTTCTTATCATGATGCATGAAATGCTAACATATTATTTCACATACTGCACATACTGCATTTACATCAATTATCATTTGCAGTCACATCATTGATTGTTACACTATGTGCCTCAAAACAGTATCCATAACCATTTCTGGTCTCAGACCGCTCAACGGTGCCCTAGGGTCGCTCAGCGGTTTGAGCCTTAGCGCTCAGCGGTGCATTGGGACCGCTCAGCGGTCACTAGGCGAATCTGAAAACCGAATTCTTATTTTCTTTCCTTTCTCTTCCCCTTGGCTCATGATTACTCCTTGAGGTTTTTACACATATTCTAACTATCAAAATTCTATCTAGTCCAGGTCATAGGACCCTTCAAAATCATCTCCCTATCCTAACCAAGCATCTAAACTAATTAAGCATGCATACAAACATAAAGACATACACACACATAAACACATAAACACATTCATCCACCAAAGAGGTGAGTAAACTAGAGTTACCCACTTAGTGGAGGGCTATTCGGTGGTGAGGAAGAGGGTAGGAGAGTCGTTCTCTGAGCTCCGGGCGCGATCCAAGCTTCCCGGTGAAGTTTCTGCAGAGAGTCTCTGGGTAAAAGGACAAAGTTTCCCCTAGGATAGCAATTTTTCCCATTTTTTTCTGGTTATGGCTGGCTATTTATAGGCAAAAATCTGCCTTCCATAATTACAATTTTGGCCCTAGGTTTATTTACAATTTTGCCATTATTAATTTCTTTTATAATTAATTAATTTGGAAGATAAGCTATATGTCACATCATAAATAGTGTTTTGAATTTAAAATTATTTTCTTTGAATCTGATTTCCTCACGTGGGCTGCCCCCAAATTTGACTTTCTCCCGGTTCCGATTCGCTCGTGTTTTATCGCTCGCAGTGTCGGTGTGGAACACCCTAGCTAGTCGGCCTATGCTTAAGTCATAGACTTTCCGGCTAGGTGGTGCTCTTCTGGTGCTGCGAACCATTATGATTCTATATCTGGGTTTGAAATTAGGGTTTTATAAAATAGCGGGCCAATTTAAATCTTCATTTAGTCATACTACGAAAATATCGAGCCATACGCATCATACATCGCATAAGTATATCGTGAAAAGGAATAAATGAAGTACGAGTACATACCTGGCGTATGGCGAGTACCTGAAGAAAATACAGTTACGGCCCACAGATAACACACACATAATTATACATTAATACCATAGAAATCCTCTTGTCCGGCTATGGACATACATATGTAACACTACTCTATATACAATGGCACCTATATACAATACTACGAGCAAACTGAAACCTACGCACACGGATGAGTACTACTCATTGCGTGTGCGATACAAACCTAACATCCGTCTCTCGGTCAGCACAAAAGGGGCTCTCCTGCAGCTACTCATCGGAATCCTCCTCTCCCTCTCCGGGGTCCACCTCATCCTCGCTGGAAATGTCGGTCACGGCGGTGAACTCACGGGGCACAGTGCGGGCGGTAGTACGCATACCTCGTCCTCGGACTGGCAGTGTAGCTGGCTTTGGGTCTATCTCTGGCTCAGGCCTCAGCGGTGGCTCTGGTCTCGATGGTGGAGGGACATCCTCTCCGTCGACATGAATCAGATCGCAAGAGCTGCCACCTGGACGCTGGTCTATCCAGATGGGGCGCATGGGCAATGACCCTGGCCCTCGAAGTCTGTGGCGCACCTGCTCTGGGCTCTCTCCCAGAAAGTTCGCAGGGGCGAACGAGCTGGTCTCAAGTAAGGTATAGGTCCGATAATTGCGCTGTCGAGAGCGCGTGAACAGCGAGACGTCCTTAGGCGGCGGTGACGACATGCTGGTCAACTGGAGTCATACACGAGTGGGGATAAGAACGATTACATTCTTAGTGGAAACTCGGTGTGGCTACTATAGTTCAATTACTCGGGCATCCTCCAACCACTCAGGCAAACCTCTACGTTTCATGCAATACTAAATCTTACCAGTTGTTATCTTGTACCTACATCCTGAGCAGCTTTATCTATATTACTAGGTGATTGGGTTTCTAATCTTGTCATTACCTGGGCTTCGTGCTTTTTAACTGGACGTTGCTATTAGAGACATACTATTCGTCTTGGGACGTTCCCTTGACGATACATAATGCATGAACAGTTATACATAATACTGAAACAGACATACATACATGCTTACCGTCAGAACATCAATCATCAACTCATACATATTATTTCATAATGCATGGGGGAATCTGGGATCTCTTACGCGCTCTATAGCTGCGTCCTACTTAGTCCTTACACCGTTGTAGCTGTGGCCTCGGACTACAACCTCTTTTGCCACTATTGCATCGACCCGGCGGTGCTCATTACTGGTATGGTAGCTAACCATGCAAGGCTCATAGGAGGTAAACATCGAATGCAATTAGTGCAACCATCCCCTCTTTCTAGAATGGCGAGGGATCAAACCTATGAGTGATCAGGCGTGGACACGCTTTAACCGGCCCTATGGCTCGATCCGTTTCTTTTTTCTCTTTTAGTGGGGCCCCTGAGTTATCATATCATTCGTACAGACCTATGCCTGTTTTTCATATCTGGGCCTATGCCCGTTTTACATGTTTGGGCCTATGTCCATTTTGCATATCGTGATCAGGTCTCTTTACCTGCGTTGCTCGTAACCGATTCATCTTGCTGAATTGGCGAGGGGCGTGTCTGTAAGACCTTGCCAAGAGAATAGGGGTTTCCTAATCATATAACTAGACTCCTTAACTATGGTCTACCATGCCAACTGGGGTCGGGACCTTCCTAACTTTCTTTATTTCCTAGGGTTCCATTATGATCTTCATTAAAATTTTAAGGTGAACCTCTAATTATCTAAGGTCGCCCTAACTCCTACGACAGCCTTTCCTCATGATGCATGCTCGAATTACACAAAAACATACATAACTATTCCATAGAACCTTTAAAATCATAAGCTTTCAGTGAGCATTCAAATGCCTAAGGGTTTAGCATTCGATTGCTTCTTTCAATCGAATCCCTTAGGGATTCAATCGGCTGAACTCCCTCTTGGTCTTTCATTCGATTGAAATCCTCAAGTATTCGATTGAAATCCTCCGCGGTCTTTCATTCGAATGAAATCCTCAAGTATTCGATTGAAATCCAAAATCTTCTTTCATTCGAATCCGTGAGAATTCAATCGAATGCTACAGTAAAAAAATCGCCCCAGAGTGCAAATTCTCCAGGGTTTGCTCCGCGTAATATTCTTCGTCTCCACAGTAATCCAATCCATACAGTTATGGTTTCCAAACGTCCAAACCCTCAAAATCTAACTCCCATAGCTCATTTCCTATAGTTTGTACAAAAAGGTTTTTCATTCACATACACAAAAATGCATTTAAACAATCATTAAACAAACCACATAGACAGTGGGCTTAGAGATACCCACATCGGATGGAGATTCCGGTCCAGTAGAGTTGGAGTAGAAAATTTTCCCTTCACGGTGGTGCGTTCCCACAATTTTTCTGAAGTTCGAAAGCGCTTCCATGATGTGCCTGAACAGGACCGACGTTTTGTGAAAGCGAAATGAAAATGACTTCTGAAGGTGGCTATTTATAGCCTATTTTCCTTTTTCCTTTTCCCTTTTCTTTTTCTCTTTTTCTTTCTTTATATTTTCTTTCTGGTGTTTGTTATTATTATTTATTTATTTATTTAGATTTAGGTTAGTTAAATATCTCCTGAGGGAGATAATTTCCCTCCAGGGCCGTCTTGGTTGCGTTTTATTCAATTTCTCACACGCCGGTTGCCCTAAAAATATTCCGGGCATACCGTCGTGATCCATTAATTTTTCCCTTCGACCCGGGAGTCACCACTCGGGAACTTTCGACCGTTTTATCGTATCCAAAAATTCCACGAGCATTCCCCGGTATCCGAAACGAATTCCGTTCGAGTCGAAACTCTCCCGGAGGCATGGGAAAATTATCCGAGCAACGAGGACCTAATCCCGGTCGCTCATTCAGAGATTTACCGGTTAAATTCTCCTTCCTAAATTCTCAAAATACCACCCGATTTTCCACGAAGGTCTAACCCGCGGGGTTTCCATACGCGAGAGGGTCAGGATGTTACACGGTGCGTCGCGTACGGTCGTCCGAAAAATATTCCACTTGTACCGTCGCGATCCTCTAATTTCCCTCTACCCAAGAATATTAATCTTAGAAGGTGTTTGTGAATTTTCCTCCGGAGAGTATTTTTCACAGATACCTTCGACCCGTTTCTACGCTCTTGTGTCTGCCGACCACTGTTCGGCTCGCAATTTCGTTCTTTCCCAACCTTCCCGATGGGGCCGTGGGACTATTCTAAGGTGTCTGAGAATTTTCTCGGGTACCGATGGGGTTTCCAGAGACTTCGGGCTCTCTGCTCAATTTTACACGCTAAACGGAGCGGTTTTAGTTTCTGCAGAATTGTCCGAAACTCCGCAGAACTCCGTGTAACAGCCAGTTAAACCTCATCATCCAATTCTGAGGGTCAGTAGGAATTATTTGAGTGTCATCAAACTTAGTCAAAGCTCAACAGAATAATTCCTACAGACTTCCACACACTTACTCATACCAAGGTTCTACGAGCAGTTATTCGATGAAATTCTTACCAAGAAAAGAGCGGGTTGTTACATTGCACCCCTTTAGAAAAATTTTGTCCTCGAAATTTAAAGATAAGGATAAGTTCGTACCTTTCAAACAACTCCGGATAGGCTTTCTTCATGTTGGCTTCCAGCTCCCATGTCTGTTCTTCTAGTTCCCCGTTCGCCCATACCACTCGTACCATAAGGATTTCCTTGTTCCTCATCTGGCGAGTCTTATGATCAATGATTCGTTGCGGCGTGAGCGGTAGGGATAAATCTTCTCTCAGCTGTATCTGTTCTGGCTGTAACACATGGTTGGGGGACGCATAGTTCTTGCGTAATTGGGAGACATGAAAGACAGTGTGGATGTTGGCTAGGTTCGGCGGAAGAGCTATCCAGTATGCTACCGGTCCAATGCGTTCCAAGATCTGGAAAAGTCTGATGAATCGCGGGTTCAGCTTCCTGATCTTCAAGGACCTTCCAATACCTGTTGTCGGAGTAACTTTGAGGAAGACATGATCTCCCTCTTGGAACTCGAATGGTCTTCTCCGGTTGTCAGCATAGCTTTTCTGTGACTTTGTGCCGTGAACACTCTCTTTCGCAACAGCTTCATCAATTCCTCTGTCTCTCGGGTCTCCTCAGGGTCTAGTCCGCGGTACTGCCTACTGTCGTTCCAGCATAACGGTGACTGGCACTTCCGGCCATATAGAGCTTTGAACGAAGCCATGCCAATGCTAGCTTGATAGTTGTTATTATATGCGAATTCCACGAACGGCAATATTTCTTCCCAATTTCCCGGTGTATCGAGCGTACAGGCTCTCAGCATATCTTCCAAGGTCTGAATCGTGCGCTTAGACTGGCCGTCTGTCTGAGGGTGATACACGGAACTTAAGTGTAACTGAGACCTATATGCCTTCTGAAAGGCAGTCCAAAATCTAGAAGTAAATCTGGGATCCCTGTCTGAAATGATGGAAGATGGTACTCCATGTAACCTTACCACCTCCTTGACATACAGCTGCACAAGCTTCTCCAGCGGGTAAGTCATCTTGATCGGGATAAAGTGAGCAGCCTTAGTCAGTCTGTCCACAATTACCCAGATGGCATCTACTCCTGTCCGAGTACATGGCAATCCCGAACCAAAATCCATCGCTATGGCTTCCCACTTCCATTCTGGAATCTCTGGAGGATTTAGCAAACCTGGCGGTTTCTGGTGCTCGATCTTCACCTTCTGACAAACCAAGCACTTCTGTACCCAGTCCTCGACATCCCTCTTCCATCCTAGCCACCAAAACATCTGCTTGAGATCATGGTACATCTTGGTGGTACCTGGGTGCATCGTGAAATGACTCTTGTGAGCGCCCTTCAAGATATCCTCCCTTAAACTGCCTTCCTTGGGCACGCAAATGCGCCTGTCAAATCGCAAAATCCCATCATCGCCTGTCGTCACTTCCTTGATCTTACCCTCTTCAACAACCTTGCGAAACTTACACCAAGTGTCCTCCTGACAATTCTCCTAGGCCTCTACTATTCTGTGCTTGAAATCACTACTGACCTATAGGGGATACAACGTCAACCGGTTATGTTGGCGCGCAATAGTCAATTTGAGGTCACGAAATTCCTCTAGCAACTTCGCCTCCTGCACCATCATCTGAGGCATTTGCAAGGACCTTCGGCTCAAAGCATCAGCCACTGCATTAGCCTTCACAGGGTGATAGTTAAGACCGAAATCATAATCCTTAAGAAATTCAGTCCACCTCCTTTGGCGCATATTCAGTTCCTTCTGGTCAAACAGGTATTTCAGACTTTTGTGATCCGATTATACCTCAAACCGAACTCCATACAGATAATGCCTCCAGATCTTCAGGGCAGAAACTACCACAGCCAACTCTAGATCATGTGTAGGGTAGTTTACCTCACGCTGCTTCAGCTGTCTAGAGGCATAGGCTATCACCTGGCGTCGTTGCATCAATACACATCCCAGTCCAGCACCTGACGCATCACAGTACACCTCAAAAGGTTCCTGGGGGTTAGGCAACACTAGTACTAGAGCGGTGGTCAACCTCTCCTTCAGCTCGCAGAAACTTCTTTCCCATTCTGCGGACCAAACCATATTTGCTCCCTTCCTATTCAGCTTCGTTAACGGCAAGGCGATCTGTGAGAATCCTTGGATAAACCTCCGGTAATATCCAGCAAATCCCAAAAAGCTCCGTAACTCTGTAACTGAAGTGGGTCTCTCCCACGTTCTGACTGCTTCGACCTTACTGGGATCTACTGCCACTCCCTGGCCTGAGATCACATGGCCGAGAAATTGCACCTTCTTGGCCCAAAACTCGCACTTAGAGAGCTTGGCATACAATTTCTTGCCTCTTAGGATCTCCAAAACTATCTGCAGATGTCTAGTGTGCTCCTCTTCACTCTTCGAGTACACTAGAATGTCATCTATGAAGACAATGACGCAGTCATCCAGATACTCGCGGAAGATCCTATGCATGTAATCCATAAAGATTACGGGAGCACTCGTCAATCCGAAGGACATTACCGTGAACTCGTAATGACCGTAACGGGATCGGAATGCCATCTTAGCTATATCCTCCTCCCGTACTCTAATCTGGTGATAACCAGACCGTAAGTCAATCCTTAAAAAGACCTTCGCATCCTTCAACTGGTCCAGAAGATCATCGATTCTAGGCAGCGGGTACTTGTTCTTGGTTGTCACCTTGTTCAACTGCCTATAATCGACGCACATCCTCATGGCGCCGTCCTTTTTCTTTACAAAGAGCACTGGTGCTCCCCACGGTGACGCACTTGGCCGAATGAATTGCTTTCCCATCAACTCCTCTAACTGCTTTTTCAACTCCTGCAGTTCAAACAGAGACATGCGATACGGCGTAATGGAAATAGGTCCAGCGCCTGGCACCAGATCAATAGAGAATTCCACCTCCTGTTGTGGCAGAAACTCTGAAATGTCATCGGGGAAAACATCGGGGTATTCTCGGACTACAGGAATATTCCCGACTTCCAGTCTGACAACTTCCACTTCCGGCGATGCCAATAGGACATACCCTTGCTCTCCTAACTGACAACAGTAAAGAATCGGCAACTCCTCCTCTGGATCTACTGGGCTGACAAATGTAAGGGGAAAAATGACTAGCTTCCTGGCACAGTCGAGAATAACCTGGTTGGCATTCAACCAATCCATCCCTAGTATCACATCCAGTCCTACTAGGGGAAGACAGATTAAGTCAGCCACGAACTTTCTTTCCTGCAGCTGGAACAAACACCGTAGACATACTTGACAAGTCTTAACCGGTAGTGCAGTGGGTGTGGATACCGCAAGCATATACGATAAAGTCGTAGGAGATAAATTCAGCTCCTCTACACTATCGTAGGATATAAAGGAGTGTGATGCTCCGGAATCATACAATACAATCAAAGTTTTCCCGTTAAATACACACTTACCCAAAATCAGACCATCTCCCTCTTGAGCTTCTTCGGCTGCCATGGTGAACACTTGCCCCTGGCGTTGGGCGGACGGCGGAGCTACTGGGCAGT
The DNA here is from genome assembly GCA_003254905.1 of Nissolia schottii. Taxonomy (NCBI): domain Eukaryota; kingdom Viridiplantae; phylum Streptophyta; class Magnoliopsida; order Fabales; family Fabaceae; genus Nissolia; species Nissolia schottii. The sequence goes on along the minus strand of QANU01093852.1, from coordinate 15,875 downwards.
CCTTTACAAAATGACTGACCTTTCCACATCTGAAGCAAAGCCTTTGGCCTGCTAGGCACTCTCCAAGATGTCCCCTGCTGCATTTCGGACAGGGTGTGCGGGGATCAGCTCGCTGCTGAGCCTCCGGCATGCTACGACCTGGAGTACCTGATGGTGGAGGTCTCATTGCTGGGGATCCTGCCCCCGATGGTCCCGATCGGGCCTGATTTGGGGCTCTCCCCATTCCCTGTTGTGGCCTTGGCAGATACTGACCTCTACCCCTTCCTGCAACCGACGTCTGAAAGGGTCACCTTTTTCTCTGCTCTGCTTGGGAACCACCAGCTTCATCAAACCTTCTCTTGTACATCTCACTGCGAACTTGGGCTAAATCTCTGTTGGCTTCTTCCTGAGCCAGACATGTGTTCACAAGGGTGGCGTAATCTCGTACACCGGACACGTTCAAGAATACCCTCAACTCCGGCTTCAGCCCTCACTGATACTTCGCACACTTCCACCCCTCATTAGGGTGCAGCCTGTACGTCGGCGAATACCGGCAGAGTCTCTCAAACTTTGCTGTATACTCTGCCACAGTCATAGCTCCCTGCTTTAGCTCCAAAAAATCTGCCTCTTTCTTGTCTTGCAACTCCTGCGGAAAGTATTTATCCAGGAACACCTCCTTAAACCGGTTCCAAGTCACCTGATCATTATCTTGCTCGAACTGGCACCTGGTCGTGATCCCACCATTCCCCTGCTGCTCCTTCTAACTTTCTAGAAGCAAACTTAACCTTTTGCTGCTCAATACATGGAATATCCTCGAAAATCTGCTCCAACTTTCTGATCCAGCCATGGACCAGTTCAGGGTCCATCATTCCTTCAAACACTGGTGGATTAGCTCATGAGAAATCCCGATACCTCAGGGCCTCGATCTCTTGAGCCGTCTGGGGGGCGTTGCGTTGAGCATTGGAGGCTGTTATCTGTACAGTAGCCTGGGCCATCTCCCTCAGAATATCTGTAAGATCTGCAGGTTCCGGGGTACGCTGTGTAATATCCCTGCGAGGCGGCATGTCTAATGTGTAGTACCTGCATAGTTTCGAGTTGATCAGTCTCAAGAAAGGCAAGTACACAGAAACTTAGCGCATACCACTTAGCTGGAACATACACCGTAATCATACTCGAAAGCATAGTGCAGCTCAGTCCTCAGGCTCTTTTGGACCAAACTGCTCTAATACCAAATGAAACACCCTAGCTCACTGCATATGCTTAAGTCGTACGCAAGCTCACTAGGTTGTTTACTACCTGGTGGGAATACATTAGTCCATCGTTAATCTCGCAAATAGTTGCTTATAAAAATAGGGACCAATTTTTAAACTTTTCATTTGCATTAAGTAATTACTAAAATAGAGTCATGCGTCAGAAAGAAAACAATAACAAGTGGTAAAGCCCTTGGGCTTAGCGGATAACAGTCTAATAATAATAAAGCATACAATATACATTCAGCTGGTCCATCATAACCGTCACATAGTTATAATTACAATAAGTAAGATACAAATAACATGTACATAATCCAAAATACCATATACATAATCCAAAATACATAATATCAAAATGCAAGGGCTACTGTAATACTACTCAGTATGCCCTTGGCAAAAATCTTGCATCCGGTTATCTCTGGGCCCACATCCTGTCATAGCCACTCATGGCTCCTCGGTCGGTTCGTCAGCATCCTCGTAAAGGCAGTGGGAGTGAGAACGATAGGTTCTCAGTGGAAATAACTTTAGTCCCTGTAGATCTCGTGTCATATTAGGTCGGACTTCAGGCCGCTTAGAGATTTCTTAAGTGTGCATATGAAACACCCTAGCTAACTGATTACCCGTACGTGGCAACACAGCGCACTAGGTTGTTATCTACTTGGTCGGAATACATAGTCCATCATGCTATTTCAAAAATAATCATTTAGAAAAATAAGGACCCATTTTAAAATTTCCATTTTATATCGCATAATTACCAAAATAGAGCCATGCGTTGGAATCATTAATATAACAAAACGTATATCTGTATATTACTAAAGCATCTCTATATATACAACAAGTGGTCCATAATACAAAGTCACAGAATGTATATATAATACACAACCTAACATCTCATATACAGAAATACTGAATACATCAGTTGCTACAGCATATCAAAATACAACATCTATCTATCTACCAGCCGCTCATGGCTCAGCTGGTGGCTCTTCTTCAGCATCCTCAAAATATGAGTTGTCTTCTCCTGTACCTGAAGTCATAAACAGTGGGGAATGAGAACGGTAGGTTCTCAGTGGAAATAACTTTAGTTCCTGAGTCGTGTAACAGATTATGTCAGACTTCAGGCCGCTCAGAGATCTCTAAGTGAACATGCATACTATAACCTACCATTTTATTATCTGGCCTATCTGAACGGCTTTACATACATCATTAGGTGATCTGGGAACTACTCTTGTTTACTACATTATCGTGCTCATTAACAGTTCGTAAGAAATCCGTCTTGAGCAGGCTCTTGACGGTACGGCATAACAGCGTATTTTCAGCATAATAAATTACATAATAATATACATTCAGCATAACAGCATCATTAAACATCTATCATGAAGTTGTTCACAATATACATCACAGCAGCTTCAGCATAAACATGACAGTATATAGCAGCATTCAACAGCATATGACAGCTTGTAACAGCAGTCAGCAACATATGTCAGCATATAACAACATATAGCATCATATAACAGCATGTACAGCATTTATCAGCATATAACAGCTTGTAACAGCATTTGATGCCTTGAATCTGCATCACAGCATAACCTGCTTGGAATACTGTTATTCCCACCATAACGACATCCTCTGTGGACATCACTATGACGGAATAACCTCACACCTCCAGTGTAGGCCGACACTGTCCTGACCTCACTGCGGTGGGCTTCCACCTGCCGTGTGCCCCCTCGGGACCCTTCGGCAGTGGGCTGGGGTGGTACCTCCCCACCTAAGCTTGCCCCCTTTCGACAATGCATAGGCGTGGTACCCGCACACCTCCAGGTATGCCATATAGACACCACCTGTGGCGGGCTTCCACATTCAGGATGCCTAGACCTCCTGAAGTGGGATCATAGTGGCTCACGTGATCACGGCCTTTTCAGCATGTGGCATATAGCCATTTTTCAGCATGGAGCTTTTGCTCTTATTCAGCATTGGCCGTTGGGCCTTGTTCAGCATTGGCCATTGGGCCTTTTTCATCATTTGGGTACCTGCAGCATGGCATACTTGTTCCCTATGGTTCATTTCAGCATCTTTATTTATCTCATAGTTAATTATAGTGACTTTGATCTAGGTGTCATAAATGCATGAAAAACGCAATTATCAACATGGATTGCAGGTAGTATTCATGTTCAGCACATTTCATTCTCATACAGCATATAAGTTCACACATTTCAGTTATCAATCACCAACATAGCATTAAAGACTAGTCTAGGAGTCTCAAGAAGGTGCCATAAGCTTTTACAAGTCTCAAGCCGCTCAGCGAAAACTGAAGGTTCGCTCAGCGGTTTGGGTCTTTACGCTCAGCGGTGAGGGCTGTATCGCTCAGCGGTGATAGCTTCACCGCTCAGCGGTACTAACTCCATCGCTCAGCGGCCTTACTTTCTCGACTTTTCTTCCACCGACTCCCACCGCCTTACTTTTTAAAAATATCTTTTTACTTTCCACGTCAGCCCAGCGTCGCTCAGCGGTGCCTGAGGGACCGCTCAGCGATGCTTTGGCGAGAATGAAAAACCTAATTTCCTTTCTTCTTCCACCTTACTCCATAGTCTCCCATGGCACCTGCTTGAGTTCCATACCTGATTCAAGTACAATAATCCTATCTAATCCAGGTCACAGGACCCTTCAGAATTGTCTCCCTAAGTCCTAGCATCATTTCTAACATATATGCACATAATAGCTCAAAATCATCAAACATAGACAAACTTGCATAAACATCATTCATCATCAAAGAGGTAAGGAACTAGAGTCACCCACCTCTTCACAAACTTGTTGTTGCTAGGAGACAAGAGAACCAAGCCTTGTTTGCTTACTTGGAAGCTCCTTGACCTAAAACATCATTTTAACCTAATTAGCACAACCATGGATTGTGGTAGCACAACTCCTTACCATATCATGAAAACTCACTCATAACTCTTCCTAGCCTTCCTTAGATGCTTAGGAATGAATTATGGTGATGGAAATATAAACTTGAAGCTTGCTTGAAGCTCTTAAGTTAAAGGAACATAAAACCCTAGATTATGGAGATTTGGGGTTAGAACCTTGAATCCTTGGATTTCTCTTGAAGACACTCCCTAACCTTGATGCTAGCTTGTTTCCTTGAGTGTCTTGAGGAGAATTTAAGATGATGATAGGCAAAGGATGATGATTTTACCTTGGAGAAGCTTTGGAGAAATCTATGGAAAGCTTAGGTTTTAGGAAGCTTTGGAAGAATGGAAACTTAGGAGAATTTTGGGGATGGATTTCGGGTTTGGAAGAGGAAGGGCTGGCCGTGGCCTTTTTCTCACTTCCTTGGCCACCCAAAATTACCATTTTACCCTTAGTGTGTTTAGGTGATGTTTATGCATTAATTCTTTATGTACGGAAGTCCTAAAAATATTCCGGACATACCGTTATGCTCTGAAAATTCCTCTCATGAATTCTAAAATGTCACTTGACATATTCTTGATTTATTTTCATATTAATATATTTTACAGACTCCTATTGAGTCATAATTAATTTCTAATACTGCATAATTTCGATCCGGACGTCACCGGACGTCACCAAATCGCAGAATAATTATGTTTAACTAATCTTCCAGAAATAAAATCAATACTAGAAGTTTATTCCATTTTATCTCACCTTTCTCCTCATTTTATCTTTTTAATTCTTTTCTAGACAATGTCTTAAAGAACGATAAAAGTCGGGTTGTTACAGCATACGTACTAAACATCCTACTGATTATTATCTGGCCTAAGTTCTGAATGGCTTTATCTACATTGCTAAGTGATAGGGGAACTACTCTTGCTTACTACGTTCTCGTGCTTCTTAACATTACGTTTACATACATAGCCGTCTCGAGCGTTCTCTTGACAGTAATTACAGAATAGCAGTTACGTATAATCATGCATATCAGAATGAACATGCTGTTGGAATATATGTTATTCCCACCATCATAGTGCCCTCTTCCGACACTATGATGACGGAATAACCTCGCACCCCCAGTGTAGGCCCTCTTTCGACCTTCCTGCAGTGGGCTTCCACCTGCCGCGTGCCCTCTCTTGACCCTATGGCAGTGGGCGGATATTGTACCCCCACCTTAGCCTTCCCCCTTTCGACAGTGCTAGGCGTGGTAACCGCACACCTCCAGGTATGCCATATCGACACCACCTGTGGCGGGCATCCATCTTCAGTATGTCCCTCTGACCTACTGAAATGGGCTCGTTATTTAGCTCTCATGATCACGGCCTTTTTCAGAATTTTTCAGCATTTTTCATTCAGCATTTCAACATTTACTTCCTTTCAGTACCTGCAGCATGTCATGACTTGTTCCCTATGGTTCAATTCATAATCTTTATTTATTGCAGAATTACTTCTAGTCCTCTTAACATTTTCTTATCATGATGAATGAAATGCTAACAGATTATTTCACATACTGAACATACTACATTTACATCAGTTATCATTTACAGTCACATCATTGATTGTTAGACTATGTGCCTTAAAACAGTATCCATGACCATTTCTGGTCTCAGACCGCTCAGCGGTGCCCTAGGGTCGCTCAGCGGTTTGAGCCTTAGCGCTCAGCGGTGCATTGGGACCGCTCAGCGGTCACTGGGCGAATCTGAAAACCGAATTCTTATTTTCTTTCCTTTCTCTTCCCCTTGGCTCATGGTTACTCCTTGAGGTTTTTACACATATTCTAACTATCAAAATCCTATCTAGTCCAGGTCACAGGACCCTTCAGAATCATCTCCCTATCCTAACCAAGCATCTAAACTAATTAAGCATGTATACAAACATCAAGACATACACACACATAAACACATAAACACATACATCCACCAACGAGGTGAGTAAACTAGAGTTACCCACTTAGTGGAGGGCTGTTCGGTGGTGAGGAAGAGGGTAGGAGAGTCGTTATCCGAGCTCCGGGCACGATCCAAGCTTCCCGGTGAAGTTTCTGCAGAGAGTCTCTGGGTAAACGGACAGAGTTTCCCTTAGGATAGCAATTTTTCCCATTTTTTGCTGGTTATGGCTGGCTATTTATAGGCAAAAATCTGCCTTCCATAATTACAATTTTGCCCCTAGGTTTATTTACAATTTTGCAATTATTAATTTCTTTTATAATTAATTAATTTGGAAGATAAGCTATATGTCACATCATGAATAGTGTTTTGAATTTAAAATTATTTTCTTTGAATCTGATTTCCTCACGTGGGCTGGCCCCCAAATTTGACTTTCTCCCGGTTCCGGTTCGCTCGTGTTCTATCGCTCGCAGTGTCGGTGCGTTGCGTATGGTCGTCCGAAAAATATTTCTCTTGTACCGTCGCGATCCTCTAATTTCCCTCTACCCAGGAATATTAATCTTAGAAGGTGTTTGTGAAATTTCCTCCGGCGAGTATTTTTCACAGATACCTTCGACCCGTTTCTACGCTCTTGTGTCTGCCGACCACCGTTCGGCTCGCGGTTTCGTTCTTTCCCAACCTTCCCGATGGGGTCGTGGGACTATTCTAAGGTGTCTGAGAATTTTCCCGGGTACCGGTGGGGTTTCCAGAGACTTCAGGCTCTCTGCTCAATTTTACACGCTAAACGGAGCGATTTTAATGTTTGCAGAATCGTCCAAAACTCTGCAGAACTCCGTGTAACAGCCAGTTAAACCTCATCATCCAATTCTGAGGGTCAGTAGGAATTATTTGAGTGTCATCAAACTTAGTCAAAGCTCAACAGAATAATTCCTACAGACTTCCACACACTTACTCATACCAAGGTTCTACGAGCAGTTATTCGACGAAATTCTTACCAAGAAAAGAGCGGGTTGTTACAGGCGGTGCATTCCTGGCGGCTGTAGTGGTAGCCATCTGTGCCGTGGCGCGAGCCATCTCGCGTATAACATCGGCGAAATCCCCATTGTCTGGGGTGCGCTGTGTCGAATCTCTCCTAGGAGGGATGCCTGCCTATAGGGCACCTGCAAAAACCCGAGGTGATCAGTCTCAAGAAAAGCTAGTGCACATAAGCAGTACAATAATCCTAGAAACAGTCTACACTATTGATAAGTGCCTAATTGACGTAATTTTAACCTACTAAAATGGCACTTATCTGTTTATGTTTTAATAAATTATCTAATTAAATCCTTATGTTTTGTAGGTTTCTAATATATTTTGCAAGATGAATACAAACAGGATAATGAAGAATAATCCCTAGAAGAATGGAGAAAAAGGGCAAAAGAGGAAAAAAGAGCAAAAAGGACGAATTCAGGTGAAGACCGCTCAGCGGAAACACATAAGCGCTCAGCGAAAATGGAGAAACCGCTCAGCGGTTAAACCCTTACCGCTGAGTGGTTACAAGACGGAAGCAACTCGTCGCCGGCACATTTATTGCGCCAGGCTGGCGCCACCCTGGATTGCGGTGCCGCCCCTGCAAGCCGCCACCGCATTTAATGAGCTGCGTGAAGCCGTCCTATTTGACCCCACCGCTCAGCGTCGGTACTAAACCACTGAGCGGTCCTCCCTAAATTTTTCCTATAAATAGGAGGGAGGCCGAGGCATTACGGGCATCCCTCTTCCACCCATCACACTCCATACATTTCCTCCATTCCCCATACTTTCTAAAGTTAGGGTTAGGTCGGAAGTTAGGGTTTAGAAGCTTTCCTTAACAAAAGTACTGCCAGATTGCCAATGGTTGTGAATCGTGGTGGACGTGTGGAGGCATTTCACCACTCTTCTCAATCTACCATTAATATATCCATGACAATGGATAGCTAACTTCTTTCTTGTTGGGATTTGATGCGTTGTATTGCTTAAATGTATCCGTCTTGACTTATGTGTATGATTCTATGAAGTTCTATGATTTTAATGATTGATCTTGCACCTAATGCTAACTTTTGTTTAGTGCTTTGATTCTTAACCTGAGACTTACTTCTTTAAGTGAAAGCTATACTAAGTAAGTTACAAACCAAGTTAAGTTCAACCTTGCTATGCTAAAAGTTTGATTTAATGTTTAAATGTTGTGTGAACGCAAGTTACAATCATTTAATCTGACCTAGATCAATTCATTTAGTTCTTAACCGCCTTAACTGGAAACCAAGAACCAATCGCTTTAACACCTGTATTACGTCAAGGTACTTTGTTAAGTTTATGCAATACAATTGACAACATAATAAAAGAACTTGTGATCTTAACATGCTCAAACAGGATGATTAAGTTAAGAACTGGTGGCGATAAAATCAAGAACTCATAGATCATATTAACTGAGTTATTGGTTACATTGAAGTACTATTGCAATTCAAATCCCAACATCTTTCTTTCCTTGCCTAAACTTAAGTTCATTATCATTTATTTACAAATTATTTCTTAGTTAAATTTATTCAACAAACCAACCACTTTCTATAAGCTTAAAGTAGCATCAATCAAAGACAGTTGTTTTAAACACAATCTCTGTGGATACGATTATACCCGACTTTATTGCAATTGGATCCCTCGAGGATCTGAAAGCTTTAAAAAGGATATATTAAATTAACGAGAGTGCAAACCCATTGCGGAAAAAAAGCTTTCAACAATTTTTGGCGCCGTTGCCGGGGATTGTGCCATTTAAAACATCACTTTGATTGAATATTTTAAGCTTTTGTGAATATTGTAACTAACCCTTTTATTTTCTTAAGATTATTATTGTTCTAACCCCTTTACAAGACTTTGCTATCTTTGTATGCGAAAGACAACTCCTGCAGGTCAACTCTTATTTGATCCAGAAATAGAAAAGACAATCAGGAGAAATCGACGTGACGCAAGGAAAGCTCCAGATCTAGCCGAGGCGGTGGAAGAACAAGAACCTTCCTCATCTTCTTCTTCTTCTTCTTCTTCTTCAGAAACAATGTCAGAAACTGGAGCAGGCACTGCTGGAACTGGACAAAGCCAAGGCTTTGTTAACTTTAATCCAAGAAACATCATTCGCATGGGACGAATAACTGGGACACAATGAATGCCACAATTGCAACCAGGTTTGGTCCAACTAATGCATGCTAACCCTTTTGCAGGATTAGACCATGAAGACCCGTACGCTCATCTTACAAAATTCTATGAGTTGTGCGGAACTGCAGCAATGACAGAAGCCGAAGAGGAAGCTATCTTCCTTAGGCTATTTCCGTTAACCTTGATAGGGAAGGCGAAAGAATGGTTGCTGGACCAACCTCAGATCGTTCTTTCCAACTGGGACCAGTTAGAAGAAAGATTCTGTTCCAGGTATTTCTCTCAGTCGAAATTTATGGATTTAAAGACTGCTATCGCTACTTTTGTGCAGGCACCAAACGAAAGCCTGTGTGAAGCATGGGAGCGGTACAAATCGATGCTGAGGAGATGTCCAAACCATGGATTCGACGCAAGAACGCAAATCCATATTTTTAGAAATGGCTTGCAACAACAGCATAAACTTATGCTGGATGCAGCTGCTGGTGGACAGATAATGTCCAAAACACCAGACGAAGCCATAACCATCATCGAATCCATGGCACTAACGGACCAACAAGGGCAGTATAGCAGAGGTCCAACAAGGAAATGAGGAATGATAGAGCTAGGAACAAACGATGCTATCCTGGCCCAAAACAAATAACTGCAACAATAGCTTGATGAATTAAAGAAACAATTAATGGAGCTGCCAAAGCAACTCAGGAATAGCCAAGAATCTAAAAAACACCAGGTATTTGTATGTGAAATTTGTGCTGGTGACCATCAAACGAGCTATTGTGAGTGCAGGCAAGAAGAGTTGCAATATCTGAGCAATCAACAGAGGCCTTATCAAAACAATTATCAAAGAGGCCTGAACCAGCAAAATTACCAACAGTGGAGACCAGACGTTGGCCCGTCCAACATAAGGGCTCCACCGTACCAGCAGCCTCATCAGTTCCAGAACACGCAACAAGTAGCACCACCGATAGACCAAAATTCCAAGTTGGAGGAGACGCTAAATCAATTCATGCAATTGACCATGGCAAACCAGAAGAATACTGATGCTTCGTTCAGAAACTTGGAAATCCAAATAGGGCAACTAGCCAAAGACGTTGCAGAACTCAAGAAGGAACGGTTCTCTGCCAATACTGAGCCCAATCCAAGGGAATCCTGTAAGGCAATCACTACTCGGAGCGGTAAAACCCTACAACCGAGTGTTGCTGAAAAAGGAAACGAAGAATGTATTGATAGGAGAGAAGAAGAAGAAAATAAAGAAAAAAAATAAGATGGAGGAGTGGAAAAATTAAAATGTAAATATAGAAAAAGAAAAAGAAAAAGATGAAAAGAAGAAGAAAGAGGAGAAGGAAGTCAAAAAAGAAAAGATGATGATCAAAGAGAAGTCACTTCCTTATCCAAAAACTCCATCTAAACTTGACAGGGAAAGGCAATTTGCTAGGTTTATGGACATTTTTAAAAGATTACCAATTAACATTCCATTTGCCGAAGCACTAGAGCAAATGCCTACCTATGCTAAGTTTATGAAGGAGTGATTAACCAAAAAGAGGAAGTATCAAGAAGAGGAGGTTGTACAGTTGGGAGAGAATTGTAGCGTAATTATTCAAAACTTCATCCCACACAAATTAACAGATCCGGGTAGCGTCACAATTCTTGTTGTCATTGGGAATGTGTCGGTAGGCAAGGCTCTGATTGATCTAGGAGCCAATGTCAGCTTAATGCCACTCTCCATGATGAAGAGAGTAGGTGACTTGGAGCTGAAGCCCACTAGAATGTCACTCCAGTAGATAGATCGATCAAGTATCCACTGGGAGTAGCTGAAGATGTTCTAGTTAAAGTGGATAAATTCTTAATCTCTGCTGACTTTGTAGTGATAGACATTTCTGAAGACACAGAAGTTCCTCTTATCCTGGGAAGGCCATTCATGAGAACGGCAAAAATGGGCATTGATTTGGATGAAGGGAAGCTCAAGATCATGGTCCATGATGACGAAGTACAGTTCGATATCTTTGAGGCTCTCTAACACCCTAAGGACAAAGGTCAGTGCTTCCAGATAGATCTACTAGAGGAAGTTATAGCAAAGGTCGAACAAAAACCTCAAGATGTAGATCCTCTGGAAATGGCACTAATAGATAGTTCAGCCCAATTCACTGAGGAAGAGGAGGCCGAAATTGAAGCATTTCTGATGAGTTTGGAAGCAACACCTACCATACCTCAGGAACAAGAAGCACGAGAGGAAATCCAGAGAGAAGTTGATGAAAGGACAGAAGGTAAGAATCTGGAACTTAAACCTTTACCCCCTAACTTAAAATATGTCTTTTTGCAGGGAAAGGATGAGAAACCGGTGATCATCAGCAACTCGCTATCTCTAGAAGAAGAAGAACAAGTGATTAAAGTCTTGAAGGAGAATCAACAAGCTCTGGGATGGAACTTAACTGACCTGAAAGGCATTAGTCCGTCCTACTGCATGCACAAAATCCTTATGGAGGACGACTATAAACCAGTAAGGCAGCCGCAGAGGAGACTGGACCCAACTATGAAGGAAGTGCTCCGCAAAGAGGTAGTGAAACTACTAGATGCAGGTATGATCTACCCTATTTCTGATAGCCCTTGGGTAAGTCCTGTACATGTAGTACCAAAAAAAGGCGGTATCACTATAATCTCAAATGATAAAATGAACTAATCCCAACTAGGACTGTTAGTAGTTGGCGCATGTGCATTGATTACAGGAAATTGAACAAGGCCACAAGGAAAGACCACTTCCCACTTCCCTTTATGGATCAAATGCTGGAAAGGCTAGCAGGTCAAGCATATTATTGCTTTTTGGATGGATATTCCGGATACAACCAGATCACCGTCGATCCCAAAGACCAAGAAAAAACCGCCCTTTACATGTCCCTTTGGCATCTTTGCTTATAGAAAAATGACTTTTGGATTGTGTAATGCGCCAGCCACTTTTCAAAGATGCATGCTTGCAATCTTTGCTGATATGATTGAAAAGAGCTTGGAGGTCTTTATGGATGATTTTTCTGTCTTTGGATCCTCGTTTGATCACTGCTTACATAACTTGGACGCTGTGCTAAAATGATGCGTGGAAACAAACTTGGTTCTAAACTGGGAGAAATGTCACTTTATGGTGACAGAAGGCATTGTGCTCGGACACAAAGTCTCGGCACGAGGCATAGAGGTGGACAGAGCAAAAATTGATGTCATCGGGAAGCTGCCAACCCCAGTAAATGTCAAAGGAATCAGAAGTTTCCTAGGCCATGCAGGATTTTATCGGAGATTCATCAAAGATTTCTCCAAGATTGCCAAACCATTAACCAACCTCTTAAATAAGGATACTCCTTTTAATTTTGATGATGAATGTTTAATTGCTTTTGAACAATTAAAGTCTAGCCTGACCACTGCTCCCATAATCACAGCACCTGATTGGAACAATGATTTTGAATTGATGTGCGATGCTAGTGATTATGCTATGGGAGCCGTTTAGGTCAGAGGAAAAATAAAGTATTCCATGCCATACATTATGCTAGCAAGGTTTTAAATGATGCACAAATTAATTATGCAACAACAGAAAAAGAATTGCTAGCAATAGTGTTTGCATTGGAAAAATTTAGGAGTTATTTAATTGGCTCAAAAGTAATAGTTTATACAGATCATGCGGCCATTAAATACCTCTTAATAAAACCTGATAGTAAACCTCGACTAATACAGTGGATACTTTTATTACAGGAATTTGATCTGGAAATCAAGGACAAGAGTGGAAAAGAAAATTTGGTAGCAGACCACCTGTCCAGATTAAATCACCCTGAGGTAACTATCAAAGAAGAAGAAATTGCGGAGGAATTCCCCGATGAGAAGCTGTTCCAAATTGAAGAAAGGCCATGGTTTGCTGACATGGCCAACTATAAAGCAGTAGGAGTAATCCCTGATGATCTGAATTATCATCAGAAGAAGAAGTTCCTCAGGGATGCTACCTACTTCATCTGGGATGATCCTTACCTTTTCAAGATAGGAGTTGACTAATTGTTACGCCGATGCGTAGCAAATGAAGAAGCCAGAAGCATTCTCTGGCATTGCCATAATTCCCCCTGTGGAGGACACTATAATGGAGAAAGGACAGCTACTAAGGTCCCCCAGGCAGGTTTTTATTGGCCCACCTTATTTAAATGCCTACACGCAAGTTAAAAACTGTGATGCGTGTCAAAGAACAGGTGGCATAGGCAGAAGAAATGAAATGCCTCTCCAGAATGTTATTGAAGTTGAGATCTTTAATTGCTGGGGAATGGACTTTATGGGGCCTTTCCCATCGTCATGTGGTAATGAGTATATTTTAGTTGCTGTTGAATATGTTTCTAAATGGGTAGAAGCTTTGGCAACTCCCAAAGCTGATGGAAAAACAGTAATAAAGTTTTTGAAAAAGAACATATTCACTCGCTTTGGTGCACCCAGAGTAATAATCAGTGATGGTGGTACTCATTTTGTTAATGCACAGCTAGCCAAAGCATTAGAGCATTACGGGGTAAGACATAAGGTGGCATCACCTTATCATCCCCAAACCAATGGTCAAGCTGAGGTCTCTAATCGAGATCTCAAGAGAATCCTTGAAAAAACAGTTTCAAGCTCAAGAAAGGATTGGTCTTTAAAGCTTGACGATGCTCTATGGGCCTATAGAACTGCATATAAAGCTCCGATAGGGCTAACTCCTTTCCAGCTGGTTGATGGCAAATCATGTCATTTACCAGTAGAATTGGAGTATAAGGCCTATTGGGCTTTAAAATTTCTTAACTTTGATCTAGGCTGTGCAGGTGAGAAGGGGAAGACCCAGCTACACTAACTGGACGAATTAAGATTGCAGGTCTACAATTCAAACAAGCTCTACAAAGAAAGGATAAAGAAGTACCATAACCAAACAATCATGAAACTAGATTTCCGTCCGCGGACAAAAGGTGTTGTTATTCAACTCCAGGTTAAGACTGTTCCCTGGAAAATTAAGGACGAGATGGCCAGGGCCCTTTGAGATCAAAGAAGTAAGACCTTACGGAGCTGTGGAATTGTGGGACAAAGATAAGAAAACAACGTGGTTGGTGAACGGTCAGAGATTAAAGCCTTATTTAGGAGAGGAAACAAAACAAGCTTCAGAGGTGCTATACCTCGATGAACCAAGCTAGAAAGAAACAGGCGCCAAGCTAATGACGTTAAACGAGCGCTTCCTGGGAGGCAACCCAGAGTTCTGTGAGTTTGTATTATTCTAGTAAATAAGTATTAATATTAAGGTGTTAAAATAAATTTTTTTTGTGAAAATGGTGAAAATGGTTGCAATTGGAAGAAAAAGATTGAAAATGAAAATATTTCCAATGATCGCTAACCAATCCTTGAAAAGGGAATTCTCTAATTATTTTGCAGGATTAAAATCAAGAGAAAAAAGAGAATGATTCCTCAAGGAGGATGAGCCTCTATTTCCTCAACACGTTGAAGCAAGATGAAGTAGCTTAAACAACTGAAAAAGAGACTTCATCAAGAGAACATATTCACCATTAACAGGGAGCATTTTTTAATTTTCTAGCACCTTACTTAATTAATTTTCTTTTAGTTAGGATACTTTTTGTTCTTAAGACTTGTTTGTTTAAAAACAATTGCGTATTAGTTTATTTTGCTTGGGACTTGATGCATGAACACATATAACAAAACATGAATTGAATTGTTTCATAATCCATCATAGACTTTGTGATTCTTGCATAAATACCATGAGCATGTTCATATGCATATTTTTACTTGTTTACATAAGCATAACATTGAAAATGTTTTTAAATCAAGGAAATAAACCCTAACCAAGTGAGGGAGTGAGCCATACACTATGTGAGATAGAGAGAATCAGCATTGTTTTTACACAATTGAATTTGTTTGAGTCTCTGATCATGAAAATTGTATGGAAGGAATAGGAAATGATCAAGGCATTTTGTTCTTTAGAATTAAAAACCACTTGGCCAAATAAAACTGACCATGATTAAGAATATCCTTTGCTACCCCAATTGAGCCTAACATGAGAAATTTCTCGGTTGTTTCCTAATCCCTAAACCTTAAAAGAAAAACAATGACTTCCCTTAATTTCTAAATTAAGAGAGCATTCAAGTTGGATTATGAGCAAAAATCCAAGTCAGGGGGAGATAAGGGTAAGCAAAAGTAGGAATGTACAAAAGTTGAAGTAAAAAGAACAGAAGCAGGTAAAAAAGAAACATTCTATCCCAAAACAAAAAGAAGAAAAATAAAAGGGATAAGAAAAAGGAGAAAAAAAATGGGGTAAGGAAACGAAGAAAAAGAACGGGTGAAAAAGAAGATGGTTTTCATTGCTCTCTTAATTAGAAATATTTGCATAACCAGAAAAACCAATTTTCTTTGTAGTCTGGCCACGTTACAACCCTTTAAAAAGTCCTTCTATGGTCCTTGACTAACCATACTATTAGATTGAATTGTGAGGCAGGTAACAAATTTGAATTGTTGTGATTCAATGGTGATATTAAGCAGAAACACTCACCCTAAATTGGTCCACCGACCATTGTGTGCATAAAAGATAATTTCCTTGGTGGAAAAGACATTGGATAGAGTGAACATGCTAAATGCTCATGCATTACATAATCCTCAGCTTTTAGAATGTATGTTATTCCCACCA
>QANU01093830.1:32754-67187 GCA_003254905.1 Nissolia schottii | reverse complement strand
ACCTAGATCAACTCATTTAGTTCTTAACCGCCGTAACTGGAAACTAAGAACTAATCACTTTAACACCTGTATTACGTCAAGCTACTTTGTTAAATTTGTGCAAGGCGATTGGCAATCTAATAAAGGAACTTGTGATCTTAACATGCTCAAATGAGATGATTAAGTTAAGAACTGGTGGTGATAAAATCAAACGAACTCATGAATCATATCAACTGAGTTACTGGTTACATTAAAAGTAATATTACAATTCAAGATCCCAACATATTTCTTTACCTGCCTACGCTTAAAATTTACTCTTGCTTTTTATTTTATTTACAAATCGTTCTTTACCAAATTTATTCAAAACAAATCAATCATTTTCTCTAAAGCTTAAAGATAGAATCAATCAAAGCTCGTTGTTTTAATCACAATCCCTGTGGATACGATAACACCCGACTTTACTGCAATTGGATCCCTCAAGGATCTGAAAGCTTTAAAAAGGATATTTTAAATTAACGAGAGTACGAACCCATTGCGGTAAAAGCTTTCATCAATATGATTATACCCGTCTATACTGCAATTGGATTTCTCATGAATCTGAAAGCTGTAAGAAGGATGTATTAAATTAACGAGAGTGCAAACCCATTGCAAAAAGCTTTCAACATTCCTCATGTTCCTTAACTATAATGGGGCGATGTGCTAACTAACTGCTACATAACTAGCTTAACTTGGATGGTTAACTATCCTACGACTATTATTAGTTAGCGGCTATTTCTGTACAGACTAACTATTGGGACTAGGGTGGGTAGTGTTGCCCTGACTATCCGATTTTGGTTATCTACTAACTGACATGGCATGACCGGTTAAATGACCTACAATGATCATGGGTTTGTGGAATCTAAACACAACTAGATGCTACCTCTGTACTATCTAGCTTATGGGGTACTGGTAAGTACTACTATGCTGACTAACTAGCTTGGTAAGGGTGACTATCGGTTGCTGGAGCCACTAATGGTTTACTAGATACTTGTTGAGTTAACTGTTATGACCTTAGAACAAGGGTGCTACTATGTCAGACTAACTATTAGAGTTTACTTGTGATGACCTGTGTCCTAGCAGGGTGCTACAGTGACACGGAGTTAAGAACATGCTGCAACGTTGTAGGAGCATTGCAACGATATGGAGCAAGCGATGCGCTACAGCACCGCCCAGCATGCTACTGTGACATGGAGGTTCTAGAAATCCTAGCACCACAACATCACATAAGACGAGTCTCCTCTTGTAAATAAAACCCCCAGGCAGAGCTATAGTTTCTAAGGTTCCAACCAGTGCTGGAATGTTTCTGCTCAACTATTTTCTTTTAGGGACGCAACCTTTTCACTTAGGGTAGGTAGCTAGTCTTTTTAAGGTGGCTTAGTTTTAGTAGGCCCCGATGCCACTACTTTGGTAGTGGTAATGCTGTGGCGGTTCACGATTATCGTGGTGATGCCAGTTCACCGTAGTGATGCCAGTTTGCTACTGCAACACCCTTCAGTGGTGATATTCTATCAATCTCTGTGGTGTTTGTTGACCAATCCAGGTGCAAATGCTTTGCCGCTCAAAGCTTCTAGTGTCAACACTCCTTTATTTCAGACCATTCCAGGTGAGTGAAGGTCTTGGTGCGTCGACGGTATGCCACATTAGTGGTCCGTCAATCGAGTCAGCTATGTTGTCATGTTAAATTAAGTATTTGGTTATTCAATATTTAGATTAATTTAATGTTTATATACTTAGTAATCACATGCTTAGACCTAAGTAGTGACTTCTATTTATAACTTTTGAAAAAAAAATTAAGTAACTTTTATTCAGTGTATCAATGTTCTCTCATTTATAAAAGTGATCAAGGAGCGCTCAGATCAGATCTGATTACCAACCAAGTGGCTTGCATCATCTTCATGGTTGTGCTTCCCGCGCTCTGCCCTTTTGGGACCACCACACACCACTACAGCCTTTGCATGTGAAAGTAAACTTGAAGGTCGTGGTCGAAGGTGAAGAAGAAATGACAGATCCTACTGATAGAGGAGCGGGTGGCACGTGTGGGGGTGGGTGAGAGAGGGAAAGAGGGTCAGAAACAACTCCTGCGGCGTGACCATGAGATCTGATCAGGAGTGGTGGTGGTGGTTGTACAAGGGAATAGTAGATGGTGGAGAGGGGAAAAAGAGTGGGGGAGAATAATTTAATATAAATTACTATAGTAACCCTATAGACCACCATACATCTATTTTTTTTTTTAATAAGGTGCATCAAGGACTCTAACATACAAGGTTCATCTTAGCCTTTGCCTTTTATTACATACAAAAATAAGTAAAATGAATTAAGATATTTTAATCATTTTCTTTTTTTACTTGCATGTCTTTTCTTTCAAAACTATTCTATTTTAAAATATTTTTTAACCAAATATTAACAAACTCGTGCATCAGACGGTCTTTATTTCTATTCTACATATAATGCTATATGCTAAAGAAGAAATATAAGATATAGTGATTTGGCTATAATTATGTTTGTATCAAAATAAATACCACAATCAATCCAGGTAGGATACAAGGATGATTTTCAGCTCTTTTCTAACGTAAGAAGCCCGTCATGAAGTCGCATTTCCTTTCAAATTGGTGGTGGTCCATCAAATTGGTGTTGCACAGAAAGAACCATAACTAATGCCAATTTTAACCATAATGTTCTAGAAAATGAAAGAAAAAGCCAAGAATTAGCGAGTTCATTTTTCTTCTTTTGAACGAGTCTTGGCTTGCATGTTACACTTTTTCGGCAAAACAAAATGGAATGAAGAAAACAACAAGATATGAGCTTTCAACCTTAGATAGACCTTGCAGTGGAATACTTAAGTGATGACCCAAAAGTTATGTGCATAACAATCTTGCTTTTGAGGTGTCCACATAGTCATCGAAATTCTCTTACCGTTAGAAAAAGAGAAATGTTAAGTTTGTGCTATTTGATTTTGTCAATTCCCCTTATTTATTATTTACAGAAATAGTGGCCATTAATAATAATAAAAAATTACAAAACTGGTTAGATTTCAACTTTTCAAAAATTAGTTAAACATTTATATAATTAACAATTATAATCAAAATTTATATAAAATAAAATTTAATACTCAATATAAATAAACGAAAAAATTTAAAATATATACACAAAAATACACATCCACTACTAGAAACAAGGGAATTACCGTCGGGTAATTATCGTCGGAACATGATCCGACGGTATTACCGTCAGAAAACACTAACAAATCTGACGGTAATGGTTTATAAGACGAACCAGATTACCTTTGGTCACGATTGCCTTTGGAAAAAAACCAACAACAAAACTGACGGTGACATTTGGCACCATGTGGTGTGGGTTGAGGCGAAAGTTTTACCGTCAATTTTTCCTGACGATAATCGGTTGGAGATATAAGGGGCGCACGTGAGCACGACGCACGTGACATTGGGGTTGTTACCGTCAGATATTTTCAACAGTAAAAGAGTTCAAATTTGAAGAGGTACACATTTATCCCATGTCTGTTATGTTGAACCAATTACCGCCAAAAAAATCCGACGGTAATGGTCTGGAAGTGTGAACAGGTGTGCGTGTTCTCCATGCATGTAACGTTTGAATATTTACCGTCAGATACATCCAACGGTAACGGTTTGGAATTATGAACAGGTGCACATGTTCCCCATGCGCGTAAAGTTCAAGTGGTTACCATCAGAAAGAAAAATCGACGGTAACGGTCTCAAAGTATGAAAGGTCACACGTTTTCCCTTGGTCCCAACGGTGGTGTCATTAGTGTAGTTACCGTCGAAAAAATCCGACGGTAATTGTTTTATATATATTGTTCCTCCGTCCCTCCTCCCTTACTTCCATTCTCTCCTCCACTCTACACCTTCCTCCTCCACGTCCTCTCGGCTTCCTCTGGTTATTCCACCGCCGCCACCGAGCCTTCATCGTCGTTGTCACCACCACCACCACCACCTACAGGTTCGTTGTAGTTTTAATTTTGTAGATATTTAGTTTTATTATATATATATATATATTAATATATATGTGTTGATATTATGTTGATGTTATGTTAATATATATTAGTTGGATTATGTTGATATGATAAGATATATATGTATTAATATATGTGCTGATATTGTGTTAATATATGTTAATTATATTATGTTGATATGTTAAGATGTAGTTGACTCCTGAGCATGTTAATATATATTAGTTGAATATATTATAAGATATGTGTTGATATTATGTTGATATGTTAATATATATTAGTTGTATATATATTATTTTAATTGATTTAGTACCCTGTAGGATACTGTGGTTGAGAGGATAAGATATTAAATCATATAATAATAATAATAAATCATTAATTATTATATAATTTTTTTATTTTGATAGTATTATAAATTAATTGAGAACAAATGTTCACATATTAAATTTTTATATGATTTTGTTATGTGTGATTTTTTTTATCAATAATAAAGGAAATTTTCACATATTAAATTTTTATATGATATGTTAGTTGTTTATATGTGTTGTTATTTTAATTTGTATTATACTAATATGTTAACTGGTTATAGACTTATTTTCGTTTTAAATTTTTAGTATGTCTAATAAAGGAAAGGCAAAGATGCCGACTACTATTCTGCACCTAGGCGGTGTATTAGGGGGAGAAGACGGGGTGGCCGGTTGGGGTCAACGTCAAGCACCACACTAACGTCGTTGAGGAGGGTTTTATGCCGACCCCGGGCTTCATGCTGGCCCCGGTCATAGGAGACGGCCTCCCGTCGGCGGTGTCAGGTGATGCTCCGTCGCCGCTTAGCTTCATGCCTCATCTATCATCACAGGCAACAAGGTTTGGGAGTTACAGCGCGCAGGCTACTCCATCATCTCTTGCATCACAGCTGCCAGAGATGCCACAACCAGAGACACCCACTTGCCCCCAGGGATTCGCCTCATAGCGAAGGCGTTTGAGGATTTGACTGGACGAGAATAACAGTGGATAAGTATTGTAATTTTATTTGGTTTTATTTTATATGCAATATATTTTTATTTTTTAAAAAATTACTAATATATATTGGTAATATTTATGTTTGTGTAGATAGTTGAATTTCCCACGAGGCTCCAAGCTACATGGTGACAGAGGTCGTTAAAAAAATGCTGTAATAGAGTCGTCTCCAAGTGGCAAGAGTACACCAGGGAGGAGAGGGATCGCATGTTCAATTTGTAGAAGGTAATTTTTTTGTCTTACAATTATAAATATGAACTTGAAATAAATTACTTATGTAATTAATTACTAATGTTTTAATATTTGTATTTTCAGGATCATTTTGAATATGACCCTTCCAAGGAGGTTGGTATGAAGAAGGCATTCGCTTACCGAGTTGGCAATTGTCTCTAGCAGCTACTTGGGGACATCCGTTCGAGTAAAGACAAAGACCCAAACTAGTTGACATTTGAGCAGCTTGCTCAGTTTAATGCTTATTGGGCCATAGATGAGTTTAAGGCTCGGTCTGAGAACTCAAAACATGTCGGCACGCAGGGTTGAGGGGGCTATGTCCATACCGGAGGCTCTGTGACCTTGTCGTAGACATGCTTTAGGATGGTAATTGCGTGCCTTTATTTATTTTATAAGCATTAGTTATTGTATTTCAATTTTCTATTTAAATAGCTAGTTTATACTGTAAAATAATATTTAAACAACGAAATTTGCAGCGCTAACAGATGGATCGGGAGCCGTCTGAGGCAGAATTGTTCCACAAGTGATAAAGCCTGAATTTTTGGACAGTGTGGACTAATTCTTTGAAATAGTTGAATCGATTGCTTAAAGATTTAGAAGTCTGTGTTTTTCTTGCAAGCGGTGTAAGATATTGGATGTCAAAAGGATTAGAATGCATCTTTACAGAACTGAGTTTGAGCCGCATTATTGCGTATGGGTAAACCATGGAGAGGTGGACGTCAATGTTGTGAATGAGTTTAGTACGTTTTAGTATGAAGTGGGGAGTTCAAGTCAGCCTTATGTCGATGAACCAGAAACAATTAATAACGATAGATATTTAGAAATGGTATATGATGCTTTTGGAGGTGACTTTGATTCTCAAAACGACAACTTATTACATGAGGAACCCAATCCAAATGCTAAGAATTTATATAGCTTGCTAGAGGAATCAAATACTCTGGTGTGCAAAGGATCAGTTTATAAGCGATTATCTGTGGCAACTAGGCTGTTTACTATGAAGTCAGACGCTAATCAAAGCGAGAGATAGTTTGATCAGTGACTTGATTTCATTAAAGCGCTAACACCACCGAGGAATAAAATTCCAACAAACTTTTGTAAAGCTAAGAAAGTCTTTTCTAAACTTCGCTTAACCTCCATCAAGACTGACTGTTGTCGATTGGGGTGTATGTTGTACTATAATGATGATTTATCCCTCACTCAATGCAAATTTTGCGGTGCCAATTTGTTTAACCTGAGGAGAGTTGGCCCTGGAAGATATGAAGATGTTGCTTTTAAATGAGTGCATTACTTGCCTTTGATTCCAAGACTGAAGAGGTTATTTGTATCAATGAGCTTGGCACCACACATGACATGGCACTTCGAGAATAAAAGATTTGATGGTCACTTGACTCACCCTTCTCGTGGTGAAGTGTGGAAACACTTTGATAGAGTTTACCCTAACTTTGTTACAGAACCTCATAATGTGATACTAGGGCTTTGTTCTGATAGGTTTACCCCTAACAATCAGTTTAGCAAACCCTACTCATGTTGGCTAGTGGTCATTACACCCTATAATCTACCACCTGAGATGTGCATGAAAGACCTTTATCTGCTCTTATCTTGTGTAATTCCTAGCCCTAGCAACCCTAAAGCAAAGATTGATGTTTTTCTTCAGCCTTTAGTAGATGAATTGAACTAGCTGTGGAATCCAAGTGTGCTTGCATACGACGTCTCTAGAAAGCAAAATTTTGTTTTGAGGGCATCTTTCATGTGGACCATTAACGATTTTCCTGCTTATGGAATGTTGTTTGGAAGGATGACATAGGGAACTTTAGCCTGTCCAATTTGTATGGAGGAGACTAAAGCATTCTGGCTACTACGCAGATGAAAACAATCCTAGTTTGATTATCACAGGGTATTCTTGGAACCCAGGCACACGCTTAGGAACATTATGCATGCCTTTCTAAAGAACAAAATTGAAAATGAATAGCCACCACAATGATTAACTGGTCGATAGATTCTTAGGAAGGTTAGACATCTGCCGAAGATAACTGAAGTTGGCAAAGTTGTTAGGCTTTAAGGTTACGGGGAAGAACATAACTGGACTAAGAAGAGCATATTCTGGAATTTGCCATATTTGAAAGATAACTCGGTTTGTCATTGTCTAGATGTTATGCATATTGAAAAAATTGTTTTCGACAATATAATGAATACAGTCATGGACACTAATCAGACCAAGGACAACAAGAAAGCAAGGCTAGATTTAAAATAGTTGTGTAGACTTCCCGAGTTGAACTACAAACAAATTTTGATGGCCACTTTATGAAACCCAAGTCCTGTTACACCCTGAACAAGCGACAAGTTCAAAGTGTGCTTCATTGGTTGCAAGAACTGAAAATGCCTGACAATTATGCATCTAACATGGCTCGATGTGTGAATTTTGCACAAGGGAAGTTGGTTGGCATGAAGACCCATGATTGTCATGTGTTTCTGCAGTGTCTTCTTCTAATTGCATTCAAAGAACTGCCAAAGAGTGTGCTAGAACCGATAAGCGAGCTGAGCCAGTTTTTCAAAACTTTGTGCTCGTCGACTGTTGATGTTGAAGACCTCTTAGTCATGGAACAAAACATTCACATTATCCTTTGTTCACTTGAAAGGGTGTTTCCCCTGCGTTTTTTAATGTAATGGAGCATTTTCTTGTACACTTAGCTTACGAAGGCCGAATGTGTGGTCCAGTTCAATACAGGTGGATGTATCCATTTGAAAGGTGCATGGGAGTGTTCAAAAGAACAGTGAAAATAAGGCTCAAGTTGAGGGGTCAATATGTGAGGCATTCGTAACGAAGGAAACTTCTTATTTTTGTTCGTACTAGTTTGGTGCTAATGTTGATAGCAATAGAACCATAGTAAGACGTAACGATGATTGTGGTGCAATGGCTAATCAGTCGACATTTTCAATTTTCAATCAAAATGGACACGCAGTTTGAAGAGCAAACGCTTATTGGTCGCAAGAAAGGGTGGTAGCTCATTTGGTTGTTCTGTTGAATTGTGAAGAAGTGCTTCCATATTACCAGTAAGTTCAATTAATCCTTATAATCTTGTTTAATTTATTAATAAGAAATTTCTAAAAATGCTAATTATGTCGATGCGTGCTTTCAGGATATTTCAACAACACTTTGCTGATCAATGCGACGATCAAATGTTTCCTTCATGGTTTGCAAATTATGTATGTGTTTAGCTATAAATTATATATTTCAATCGAACGATTTCCTTTATCGTAATTTGATACGTATAACTTAGTTTTAAAATCAAGGTTTAATTACGTTTTTAGTCCTTGTAATATTAAAAAGTTTGTGTTTGGTCCCTCTGTAAAATTTCTAGTCCCTATAAAAATTTGGGTTCGTTTTTAGTCCCTACCATTAGTTTAGGTTGGACAGCACTGACGTGGCCGTCAACTTCGTCACGTGACATGTCGTGCCACGTGGCATAACCCAAAATTTCAAGGGTTAAATAAGTTTTTAGTCCCTGTAATATAAAAAATTTTGTGTTTGGTCCTTCTAAAATTTTTCGTTTAGATTGAGCCCCTATAAAAAAATTTTGTTCATTTTTAGTCCCTGTAAAAAAAATTTTGTTCATATTTAGTCCCTATCGTCAGCTTGGGTTAGACGGTGCTGACGTGGCTGTTAACTTCACCATGTGGCGTGTCACTACATTCTGAAGCCGTCCTCTCTCGACCACTACATCCTAACGAGATGTCTCTTCAAATCGCCTTTTCTCACCTCCCACACTGTCATCCTTCACCTCAAAGACTCCCTCTCTTGCACCCTTTCTGTCTTCCCTCTAACCCATCTTCTTTTCCCCACCCCACCCCCTCTCTCTCCCCAAAGTACTCCATCTCTTCTCTTCCATTCCCCACCCAACCACCCTCTCTCCACTTAGGGACAGAAAATAAGAGATCTTAACTTTTTCGTTGTTGTATGGTTTGTCCCTTATCAAAACGATCAAAAATTTTACAGGGACTCAATCGAAACGAAAAATTTTAAAGGAACCAAATACAAAATTTTTGATATTACAAGGATTAAAAACTTATTTAACCCTTGAAATTTTGGGTTATGTCATGTGGCATGCCACTTGGCCCGACATGTCACATGGCAAAGTTAATGACTACGTCAGCACCATCCAATCCAAATTAATGGCAAGGACTAAAAACAAACAAAAAAATTTTACAAGTACTAAAAATTTTACGAAAGGACCAAACATAAACTTTTTAATATTACAGGAACTAAAAACTTAATTAAACCAATTTTAAAACTATATTCATTAAAAAATTGTCTATCAGTTCATATTTTATATGATTTTCATACATCTTCACTAATCAAATAATTAAAAAAAAATCAACGTATAAGAAGTTTAAAGAGTCATAGACTACTTGAGCTTATAATGCACCTCTCCACAAATATTATATTAAAAAATTTTAATTTATCACATTAAATCATATAATTCATCAATATGTTAAATCAAATCATGAAATAAGGACAAAATTCAATAAATTTAATTTTAAAAATTATCAAAAATAAAGAAATTAGTAAGTGAAGGTAATTACCCTAAAACATGTAAAAAACCACCTTCAAGTGTGATATAACACAAAATTGTAAGAGGTTACGAATGAAAGAGAAATTCTATGTGAACAAAACGGATTTTTTACTTATTTATAGGGACAACATTTATATTCCCATAGTATGGTGTATGAAAAAATATTACAGATGTATGGAAATTTTTTTTGAAATCACCACGTACTGTGCCGATTTCAGAGATCCAAATTTTTTTATTATCATTATTTTTTGTCTGAAATCACCACATGGTATGGCAATTTCAGAGCCTGAAATCACCACACCTTAGGGAGATTTCAGGCTCTGAAATTGCCATACTATGTGGCAATTTTAGGAGCTAAAATTACCATACATTGTGGCGATTTCAGAGTAAAAAAAAAAATAATTTGGCCTATAAAAGGGAAGTGAAGTGAAGAGCTTCCTTGCTCATTCATTCACTCTCTCTGTTTTCTCCTTGCTCATTCTTACTCCATTGTTAAATTCTTCTATTTCCTCGTTAGCAGTTTTTAGTTTTCTTTCTTCTCTTTCTGATCTAAGGGTAATAGTCATAGTGTGTGATTAATTTTAGTTTTGAGACAAGAAAATGGATAGAGGAGGTGTTGCTGCATATATTTTTTTATGATGGTGAGGTTAGAAAAAATAACGTTGAAGGTGTTGAATTTGTTAGTCCTCATGATTCAGAGGTCATTATCCTGTTGCTGTCCATGTCGTTCACTGACCTGTGTGGTGTTATATCTCATCATTTCCAAAAGAGTTTGGAAAGAATAAGATATAAATCTCCGGTGTCATTGTTGAATGGGCTGATAAAATATTGGTCTGTTGCAATACGCTCAAGTACAGTATATGTTTTATCAATATGAACTATATAAATCACATTTGAGTTGTATTGATTTATATGTAAACTTTGAGGAGGCATCCAATGCGAATGTTGACTTAGGGTTTGGTCCAAGCTCAAATGAGTTGCATCCGCAAGGCGTTGGGGCGCCATTAGTGTCAGAGGATGAGTTTTGGGCGGAGGAAGAGGGCGATAAAAGTTGCAGCGAGCACGAAAGTGACATGTCTAAAGGCGATGGATCGGACGATGATTCAGGTATTGTTAAATTTAGGTTCAATATAAAATATGATAACAATTGTGATTGTAAATATAATTATATTTAATTGTTGACATTATTCAATTGTTACTAAAATTGCTGACATTAGGTATATATTAAATTAATTATGTACATGGGCAGATATGCAAAGTATGCTCTATGCTTGCCTCGTGACGAGGATCTTGCGTATCAGAACTGCATATCTGTTAAATAGGAATTATAAATTTGATTGCTTGGTATTACATTTAATTAACCAATGGTTCAAATGATGATACAAATGGTGAAAGAAATGAACAACCCGATGATACACCAGCTTTCTTGTAGACGTTTAATGTTGAGGGGATGCGTGCATCTACGTTTGGAGACCTGCAGAATGAATATTGCGCAGGTGATGATTTGTACATAGGAAAATACTTTGCAAGTAGGGATGAAGTTAGGGAGGTTGTGTCAAGCCATTGCTTGCGAATTGGGGTCGATTACAAAATAAAAGAGTCAGAACCGACAACTTACTTCTGCAAATGCAAGAAGTTTGGTCAATGTTGTATATGGCTCATCAGGGCCACATGCAAGAAAAATAGTCGCTATTGGGAGGTCACTAGATACAATGGCCCGCACACTTGCCTTGCAGAGCGGTTAACACGTGACCACTCAAAGTTGACTGCTATGAAGATTGCGGGCATGATTCTAGCACAGATAAGGGCGAAGCCAACAATACCAGTAAAGTCGATACAAGCAGATATTATGGACCGTACAGGATATTGGCCATCATATAGAAAAGCGTGGCTTGCAAAGCAAAATGCAATTGCACAAGTGTACGGCAATTGGGAACAATCGTACAATGAACTGCCATATTGGATGAGGGCATTGCAACACTTTGATCCTTCGTGCACATGGGACATTGATACCGCTGAAGCGTACAACTAAGATGGATCGGTGAGGTCAGATGCTTTAACTTTTCGACGTGCGCTTTGGGGTTTTGGCCTAAGTATAAACGGATTCAAGCACTGCAAGCCATTTTTGGACTAGAAAATTCAACCTAAAGAGTTGAATCCATTTTATTATTCTTATCAGTTACTTTAACATTGTTATATTTAATATTTAATTTTATAACTTATTTTTAAGCAAAGTCATAAACAAAATATAGACATTAATCATATGCAAATATTTTTGTTATATTTATATATTTTTACATTATTGATAATCACTCGTGCATAACACCAATAAATACACTAGTAGATATATACATCTTGTAGGATTTACATTAACTCCATGCTTATGGGGTGTTTGTTTCAAGGTATGTTTATGTATTCTCGGGAAATGAGTCATTCATAATGTTTTATTCTCACATTTGTTTAAAGGTATAAAAAATCATTTTTGAGAACAAATCATTCCCAGACAAACTATATACCCAAGTTTTTATGCATTTCTATTCCCACCTCATAGGTTAGAATGTTTTATTCCCATATCATGGAAATGAGAATATTGTATGAAAAGTACTAATTTATTCTCAATTTTATTTTAAAAAATAAAAGTAAAAATAATATAATTCAATTTAATAAGAATATTTTGATAATTAGCATACATATTCTTAGAAATACATATTACCAACCAAACATGTTTATAATTTATTTTTGAGAATCTATTAAGATATTCCCATAAACTTTAATGGTGAAACAAACAAATTTTATAAGACATCTGAAAATGACATTCCTAAGAATTGTATTATCCTAAGCATGTATTTATGGAAATGTAATTTCAAAAAAGTGCCCTTTACTAAAATGTATGTTATCAAGTAACTCCACTAAAGCAACAACAAGTAATTAATTAAAAGTTATAAAAATTTTTGAGGACATTTCATTTATGTTTATTTCCTTACTCACACTATTACTAAACACCTCATTACCTATCACTGATCCTATCTTTATACACTAGATACTATATTAATATATAAGTTGAATGGTTTACAAAACATAAATCAGAAATACTCCATGTACACCCATAAAGCATACATCCGTATATACACCCCTCGTTTATACGCAATTAATGATGAATATGCGTATAACGTTTAATTATACACAGCGCGCGCTCCCAATCCCGAATTCGGTCTCATCATCGTTTTCACTCATCTTCTTTAACATCTCATCATTGTTCTGTTATGTTCATTGTAACATCACGCTCCTTCCTTAGTGAGAATTTCCCCGATTAACTGTTCGTAGAGCATCTTGTATAGGTTAACATGCAGAGATTAATAGAAATTTATCTGTTTAGCTTCTCAAAATTCTGATGACGCTCAAATAGTTCCGCATGACCCTTAGAATTTAGTGGAAAAATCCAACCGTCGGAAAAACGGAGTTCCGTTCACTTTCGGACGATTCCGCAGACACTAGAACAGTCCCGTTTGGCCCCGTTTAGCCAGTAGAACTGAGTAGTGGGCCCCAATCTTGGGAAACCATACCTTATGGGGGAAAAGATGATAAAAACCCTAGGGCAACCCCAAATTGTTACTAGAAAGCTTTGGCGATCGCAGAAACGCCAGCGGAACGGCCCCATTCGGACACCGACGAGAGATAACGGGTCAAAGGTATCTGTGAAAAATACTCCTCTGGAGAAAAATTCACAAATGCCTTGAAGTAATTATACCTTTAGGTAGAGGGGAATTAGAGGATCGCGACGATTTAAGCGGAATATTTTTCGGACGACCGTGCACGACGCACCGGGACTGCGAACGACCAAAAACGAGCGAAACGGGACCGAGTGGGCCCCACCCCTGCATTGACCACCTGATTGAATTAGATTCCAAGGGAAAATATTATAAAATTCAATTACTATTCATTGATTTGACCTTTGAATTATCTTTTGAATTAATTAATTATTAAAGAAAATAGAGAAGGGCATTTTGGTAATTTTGGTAAGGGGCAAAAGGGTAAATTTGGGGGAAGATCCTTGGCTATAAATAGCCCCTCCCATTCAGAAATTTTTGCAAAAAATTTCAAGAGTGTGGAAACTCTGTCCAAAAATCGTTCGGTTCGGGAACTCTGCTGGAACACTGCTAGAATCAAGAAACCGGTTCAGGAGGCAATTCACCCAAGGAGCCCCACATCTCTTCCACCCTCTCCAGCCTTCTTTGCAGCCCAAGAAAGTGGGTAAACTTGGTTTTCTCATCTCCTTGGAGCTTATGTTTGATTCGGATGATTATGCAAACTATGACAAATTATGTTAGAAATGCTATGCTAGGACTTAGGAGATGATTCTGAAGGGTCTTGTGACCTGGACTAGATAGGATTTTAATGGTTGGAAAATATGTAAAAACCTCAAAGAGGATCCATGGACAGAGGAGGAAGAGAAAGGAAAGAAAACCATGCATTCGGTTTCAGCCTCGCCCAGGTCTTGCTGAGCGGCCCCAGGCGTCGCTGAGCGGAATGCATGAGAAAGCAAGTTTTTTTAATGTGAACTTCAGGGCACTGAGCAGCCAGAGGATCCGCTGAGCGGTCTAAAGGTCACTGAGGATGAGGATAAGATGGAAAGATATTTTTGAAAATCGGGCCCCAGCCCGCTGAGCGAGATGAGTCACCGTTGAGCTATACAGCTTTTACCGCTGAGCGACGAGGCTCTGATCGCTGAGCGGATTAAGCTCAGGCTACTGAGTGAACAAGAGTTTCCGCTGAATGGCCTGAGACTTAGTTATTTTTACGAAAACAAGGTTTATGAAGGTTGCCCTGGACACACATTTCCAATACTTATTAAGCTGACTGAGTGCATGAAGTATGTTTATGATGAGTGCATGAGGTATGTCTATGATGATGTATGTGGAACATTGCATGTAGATTATTTATGAGTAGAATGAGTATAATGTCATGCATCACGAGGACATGGTTGTCATGTAAGTATTAGGACGACCTTAGAGAACTAGAAGTTAATCACCTAATATGTAAAGATTTTAATTGAACACTAGGGAATGAGTATGTAGTTATATGACAAGATTCCTTTCTCTTGGCACGTCTACGGACACGCCCCTCACCAGTCCCAAAAGGGTGGATTGGTCAATGATGCTACCTCACCAGTCCCAGAAGGGTGGATTGGTCAATGATGCTACCTCACCAGTCCCAAAAGGGTGGACCGGTCAATGAGGTTAATGGCATGATGATGAGATATGATGATGAGATATGAGTCCCCGCTTGGTTACGTCAAAAGGGTACGGATCCCCACCTCCCTACTTGTAGGAAGGGTAGCCCACTTGATTGGCGATGATGGTCACAGACCTCATCGGTGGATAGCAACTACTCTGGTGTGAGCACAGCCGGGTCATCGTCAAGCTGGGAACAGAAGTGGTTGTAGCTGTACGCCACAGCTACATGGCACGAGACCAAGTTGCGAAGAAGGACGCTAACCCGGGTAAGCCAGTATGCGTAAGAGATCCCCATGTTCCCCAAAGCATGAGTATATGATGAATGAGTTTATGATGCATGAGTGTATGGTAATGTATGTAAGTACATGTAGTCGTCAAGAGAACGCTCGAGACGGTCTATGTATGTACGTGAAGTAAAGATAATGAGCACGAGAACGTAGCTAAGAAAGATTAGATTTCCCCCAGTCACATAGTAAAGTAGATAAATTTGTTCAGGACTTTAGGCCAGATAATAATCAGTAGGATGTTAGTATGCATGTTCACTTAGAAACACCTGAGCGGCTTGGTTCATAAGAGAGTAAAGAAGTACCCCCACACCAAGGTTAACCACTGAGGACGACTGTTCTCACCCCTACTCGCTTATGCATCCACTAGCAGGCGAAGATTATGAGAGCCACGAGGAGCCCTATGAGGAGCCGCATGAGGAGCAGTGATGGCATGAGGACGGATTAGCGGAAGACCATTCTTTTTGGTATGTAGTTTAATGTATTTGACTTGTATATGTAACCTATTATGATACTCTGTTGATTGTAATTTGTGATGGACCAAATACTTGTTGATGTAATTATGTATGCCAGTAATGACTGTCACTCTTAAGCTTAAGCTCTATAGTTTGTATTATATGCTTTGATTCACACGCGGCTCATACTTTGCAAATAAAGTAACAAGCAGAAAAGTTTTAAAATGGTCCCTATTTTCCTTAACCTGGTATTTTTGAAAGATAATAAAGGACTATGAGTAATCCCACCAAACGAGCAACAACCTAGTGAGCATTGTGTACTACTCGAGGGTATGCAGTTAGGTAGGGTGTTACATTCATCATCGTCATCCTCGTCATTCTTTCATCCTTCCATCCACTAATCCTCTCATCATCACCATCATTCTGATCCTCCTTATCTTCATCATATTATCATGTCAAATTTGATTAAAATTGAATTAAGATGATAAAAGGTTGGTTTCTTTTTAAAATAGATGAGATCTATATTTAACAATGGTGGTGAGGGTCTATGTTGCAAAATATGATATTTGAATGGAGTGCACAAAGTAATTTTGCAGGTTACAATATCAGATTTTGGTGCACAAATATTATATGACGATGTGCACAAACTTTATATGGCCGTATGCACAAACACTAAGCACGTGTTTTACAGCATTGTGATTTTATTCAAACATAAAGAAGTTCCCAATCTTTATACATTTTTAGTGGACAATCTTTATAAAAATTAGTTCACATACATGTGTGCACACACTTTTATACATTCTAATGCATAAACTTTAGATATATGCATTTTACTTAATGTATAGTTAAGTATTTTTGCAGGTTATGATATCAGATTTTGGTGCACAAACATTATACGACGATGTGCACAAACTTTATATGACCATACGCACAAACATTAAGCCTTTTGTGTTACAACAATGTGATTTTAGTGCATATTATATGACGTGGAAAATCTTTATACCCAAACCCTAAACCCTTAACCCTTTATACATTTTTAGTGGACAATCCTTATAAAAAATAGTTCACATACATGTGTACACACACTTTTATACATTCTAATGCATAAACTTTACATATATGCATTTTACTTAATGTATAGTTAAGTATTTTTGCAGGTTATGATATTAGATTTTGATGAACAAACGTTATACGACGATGTGCACAAACTTTATATGACTATAGGCACAAACATTAAGTCCTTTGTGTTACAGCAATGTGATTTTATTCAAACATAAATAAGTTCACAATCTTTATACTTTTTTAGTGGACAAAATTTATAAAAATTAGTTCACATACATGTATACACACGCTTTCATACATTCTAATGCATAAACTTTAGATACATGCATTTTACTTAATGTTCAATTAAGTATCTTTGCAGATTATGATATCAGATTTTGGTGCACAAACATTATACGACGATGTACACAAACTTTATATGACCGTAGGCACAAACATTAAGCCCTTTGTGTTACAACAATGTGATTTTAGTGCATATTATATGACGTAGGTGGCTTTTGTAGATTATGATATCAGATTTTTAGTGCACTAACATTATATGATGATGTGCACAAACATTGTATGACTTCATGCACAAACATTGATTACTTTGGCAGAACCGTGATTTTACTCAAACATAACTAAGTTCACAAGGATTACTTTGCAGGATCTTTCATGGACATTTTACTCAAATTTAATGGACAAATTCTATAACAGTTAGTTTAGATAAACCAAGTTGCATAAAACCTAAACCCTAAACCAAAAACCATAACTGGTTTGTGCATCATTATCGTAGGTTACATCAACTTCAGTATGTGCTTATTCCATAACAACTTTAGTATGTGCTTCTTCCATAACAACGACACCTTCTTGTTGGTGTGGAAGTCCATGGTCATGCGTGAGTGGTAGTGGTTGTCCAGACAATGCACAAACTTTTCATCAAATTCAGTATGTGCTCCTTCATTAATAACAACACCTTCTTGGTGTGGAAGTCCATGGACATGCATGAGTAGTAGTGGTTGTCCAGACGATGCACAAACTTTACAGCAACAGGTACACAAACTTTACATGACACCGTGCACAAACTTTGAACTCGTGGTGGTTTGTGTGAAGCATATTTGCAGGCTTGTCTAGCAACAGATGCCCCTTCGAGTGATTGTGGAGGAGCCATTTTCTACAACAATGAACAATTACCATCACCAATTTAATTCAAAAGATTTTACTAACACTTATATACACTATAATTCATAAACTTTACATATATGCATATTATTTAATGCATAATAAAATAATAGTGCAGAATATGATGTCTGATCATGGTGCACAAACATTATACAACGTTATGCACAAACATTAGATCACGATGTGCACAAACATTAGGTGCCATTTACAACATTGATGTAGTTCACAACTTTTTACACAATGCTTTGTGTTTCCACTAAACTCATTCAGATATGCATTTATCAACAAATTCAAACCCAAAGCATAAAGGGTGAACTCAGCTTTGATGCAATTACCAGAGTTTGTTTCTTTGAGATTGCAGAAGAGAGACGAGAATGAAGAGAGATCGAAGAGAGTTGATGAGAGGGATGAGAGACCGAAGAGAGGGGCGAGAAGATCAAACAGAGCTGATGAGAGGGATGAGAGTTCGAAGAGAAGGGCTAGACTTTATTGTGGTGCAATCCTTATTTCCGAGGCAAGAAGAAGAAGTTTGAAGGATTCGCGTGTGTGGGACGCGCTTATAAGTGAGAATGGGAGAGAGAGGTTAGCCGGTGGTTATTTTGAGGGGCCCACTATAGTATAATATGAGTGTATGTATGGTGTATGGTTTGTTGGTGTACGTGTAGCATGACTGAACATAAATAACAATGTTACACTTCGTGCATGTGCGCGAATATAGATTTTAGTGTTGGGATGAAAAACTGAATATAACTAACACAATCACACTCCTTGTATATGTACTGCACTGCGTGTATTAGATCATTAGCTAACACAATCATACCCATTCTTAATCAATCATCTCTCTATTCTCTTTCTTTAGCCTGGCCCTGATACCTACGCATATACTGTCCGAACTTCATTGCACTTTTTTGTATTGTTAATTATTAAGATTATGCTCATGGGTCTTTGGAAGGAGGCATATAATATGTACAAAGAAGGCATGTATTTTATTTGTTCTGTGAGCTAATTCCTATGATGTGCTCTAATACCTCTCTTAAATACATCTACTTTCGTTGTAATATTAAAATTTCTAGTTTCGGCTAGTAATAATTTGCTAGATAAGCCTCGGTAGCGAAGGATCGAATTTCTTGTTCGGACTTGAGAGAGATCTAGTGAAAGATAAAGGCAACATCAGAAGCGTCTTAGATTGTCCTACGTAGGCTTGTTTTGTCAAATTGTCGTAATCGTTGTCTTCAATTGCATCCAAGATCTTACGATACAATATTAATGAGGACCAAACCTGCAAATAGTACATAAAACAAAGTATTAAACTCTGCAAATGACCTATGACATGGTGTATTAATACCATACCATTTTTAATTGACTTAATTTCCATAAGAGCAACAACGGTTTGCATGGTATACAATATTTGCTTCATTATATGTGAGCAGGGACGGACCTAAGGAGGCGAGCATGGCCATCCCCCCCCCCCCCCCAATCCCCACACACAAGTTTTCTAAAAAAAGAATTACATATAGATATATTATGTGCATAAAAGATTATATAGTATCGACAATCTTAGTTAATTAACATTGATAAATTGCTATTGTACCGAGTTTAAGTCTAAGTTTTTTTTTTTTTTTAACTTTTTTACCTTTTTTTCACTTATGTATATATTACAACATACTTTTTGTATATCTACTTTTAAACTTTTATGTTTATCTTTTTATTGTACATTAAAAAACAAGTTCAGCATCAACTTAATGTTAATCACTATGAAATGGGTAGCTTATCCACAAATGACAAGTTTTATTCTTTAATTGATAGTTTGATTTTTCTTTTATATGGACTATTTTTGTTTTGACTACTACGACCAAGAACTTTAACAAGAATATTGTAAAAGAATTATCTCATCAATAAGATGAAAGGTTAATTTCTTGTTAGTTATCTTTTAATAAGTATTAAGATAAAGATCGCTTAAAATTTTGATTAAGAAAAATTCTTTTATTGACTATTTTTATGATTTAGAGAATCGTCTTTGACACTTTCTTAAGTTTATACCATTCCACATGCTACTCAATTTCTCCAACTTCAACAACTTTTAAAGTAAAATTCATCAAATAATAATAAAGTTTGATGAGTTTTACTTTAAAAATTGTTAAAAAAAAATCAAGCGAGGAGGGTAAAACCTAGAATAAATAATACCAAAAAATTATACATGTATATAATATATTTTTTGATAAATACATTATAATATATTTTTATATAATTAGTTTCGACCCTGCCATTCACTTTGTCTGGTCCGTTCCTATGTGAGAGAGGAATTGATTAATCTCATGGGTTGCCGAGTTTGAAGGATGGTTTCGAGAATTTTAGCATCAGGTAGAAGCTTGGGTTGTCATAAAATGGCATGTGATAGCTTGTAGAAGCCAGTGATGGATAAGAATGCAGAGAATGAAGAACAGGGAAAAGACTGAAGAACAGAAACTGAAAAACATTGATGAATTCTGAGTTTGATTTCAGGTGGATTGATTGATTAGTGAATCAGTAGAAACTAAAACTTGAGTCTAACTAATTACACTATAACTAAGCTTATATAGTAGATTTTTGTGGTACAGGTCATCAAAACTAATTACTAGTGGTACAAGCCATCAGATTATGGAGGCTTCTAGCACTTTCTTCTTGAGCTTGCTGATTGATGTGCTTTGAACCAAAGTTAGACTTTGGTGAGAGGTCGTAATGATTCATTTGTTAATGGCTTTTCTTAAAGTGGGGATTAAACAGTAACTGGAGTTGGAATTATGTTAAGAGTGTTAGGAAATCTCTTAACTTATATTTTAAAGAATGATCAAGCTAATCAACGAATTTGTCATGAAACATTTCATCCATAAGCTTAAGATTTCGTTGAAGACATAAATAACAAAAATGTTAGGTGGACAACACTCAGACAACAACAAAATGAATAACAACAAAAAGATGATGTGTTCTATAATAGAGGAAAAACTAATGGGTCTCACACTTTTTTTTTTTGGTCTTCTTTTTGTTGTCCATCTAAGTGTTATCCAAAAGTGTTGTTCACCTAACATTTTCCTATAAATAACTTTTTCGTTTCATAACATGTCCTTCGAACGTACAACTTATCTTTTTAAAGTTGTATGGCACAACGGATTAAGCCATTTTGGATAAACTTACTTAGTCTACTATTACTTTATCCAGTGTTTGGTACACACATTTGATTGGATAAATTAAATCTAACCTATGAGAGTGAGATTAGACTTGATAAGAGTGTAATAATAATAATAATAATACAATAATAATATTAATCATAATAATAAAATAATAATCATAATTAAAATAATAAAAGAAACATACTTATCCTATTAGCTCTTATTCTATCTCATCTCAAATTATATATTAAAATTTAATCAGGTCTTTTTCTATCCGTCTTTATTCTTTTGATCCTTCTCCTATCTATGCCCCTTTTCATGTCGACCATTATTCTATCTAGCGTGTCAAACATGCTCACTTATTTAGAAGAACAATCAAACTCTCTAATTTTGTCAACTTATGAAGCTGAGAAGCTCCTTCTTCTGCCAGAAGAAAATAAGGCACACTCTATTTTTTTTATTGTGATTCTTGGATATTTTAATTACAAGAGATGAAGAGAGATATATAGTAGAAATTATAATTGACAAATCCCTAAATCTAGGTAATTACAATATTCCTTGTTTTAATAGGCTAAGAATCTGGTTGATTAGTGCATTGATTTGCTGTCTTCAATCAGCTCTCCATTAATAGTGGCATGATTATTGGAATTGTCATCCTTATCAGGGCAACTGTGATTTGTTGCCTTATCTCTCCAACAAATCCCATTATTGCTATTTAATGATGGCTGAGTATTGCTAATACCCTCCCTCAAACGAGGCCGAGGTTGGAGGCAAAGTTTGGGTTGAAAATGTAGGAGAGTAGCCTTGGACACAGGTTTAGTGAAGACGTCGGCAACTTGGTCATTGGTGGAAATTTGTTGAGTGACAAGAAGTCCAAGTGCAACACGTTCACGGACGAAATGATAATCCAATTCAATATGTTTGCTGCAGGCATGAAAAACTGGATTGATGGTCATATGAAGAGCACTAATATTGTCACAGTAGAGTGTTAGAGGAGAGGCAAGTAAAATGCGAAGGTTTTTTAAGATATAAGTCAGCCATGTGAGCTCAGCTGCAGTGTTGGCCATGGCTCTATATTTGGCTTCAGTGCTGGAACGAGAGACTGTGTGTTGTTTCTTAGCACACCAAGAGATGGGGTTTCCGCCAAGAAAGGTACAGTAGCCAGTGGTAGATCGTCGAGTCGAAGGACAACCCGCCCAATCTGCATCAGAAAAAGCAAAGAGATCAAGTGTAGTTTGGGAAGTAAAGTTGAGACCTACGTCAATAGTTCCTTTGACATATCGTAAGATACGGCGAACCATTGTTAAATGCGTAATAGTAGGAGCATGCATGAATTGAGAAATGTAGTTGACACTAAAGGAAAGGTCAGGACGAGTAAGGGTGAGGTATTGTAAAGCTCCAAAAATCCCACGAAAGTAGCTTAGATCATTTAATGGAGTGTCATTTGATGGGACGTTGGCCTTGGCTTCAAGTGGCGTGCCCATTGGCTTACAATCAACCATTTTAGCGTGCTCAAGGATAGTAAGAGCATAATGTGATTGAGATAGATGAAGGCCATCAGTAGTCGAGAGTATCTCAATTCCAAGGAAGTGGTGAAGTGGTCCCAAGTCCTTCATTGCAAATTCAGACTGCAAAAGTTGGATGAAGTCAGAAACTAGAGAACTGGTGGTACCTGTGAGAAGCATATCATCTACATAAAGGAGAAGAATTAGTGATCCTATATCCGAATGAAAAATAAATAAAGATGGGTCAGCCATGCTACAAAAGAAACCATATTTACAAAGAAAAGAACTAAAGCGGTCAAACCAGGCCCGTGGTGCTTGTTTAAGGCCAT
This sequence comes from Nissolia schottii, assembly GCA_003254905.1. Taxonomy (NCBI): domain Eukaryota; kingdom Viridiplantae; phylum Streptophyta; class Magnoliopsida; order Fabales; family Fabaceae; genus Nissolia; species Nissolia schottii. The sequence goes on along the minus strand of QANU01093830.1, from coordinate 44,189 downwards.
AAAGAGCTTTTTTTAGTCTGCAAACATGGTTTGGACGTTGAGGATCAACCATTCCAGGGGGTTGTTCCATGTATATTTTTTCAGAAAGCACACCATGCAAGAAGGCATTTTTGACGTCAAGTTGTCTAATGGGCCATTTTTTAACAAGAGCTACAGTGATGATTAATCGGATGGTGCCTGGCTTGATGACAGGAGAGAAAGTTTCAGTATAGTCTACTCCATGAACTTGGTGATATCCCTTGGCAACAAGTCGAGCTTTGAGGCGATCAAGAGACCCATCAGGTTGGAGTTTCGACTTGAAAACCCATTTAGAGCCAACGACGTGCATGGCAGGGGTGCGGGGAACAAGTTCCAAAGTTTGGTTTTTATGTAGAGCGTCAATTTCTTCACCCATGGCAGCCTTCCAACCGGGATGAGCTAAGGCTGAACGAATATTATGCGGGTTGCGAGGAATGTTGGCACAAGACATGGAGATTAAGGCATATTTAGGATTAGGCTTCACAATTCCGTGTTTTGGGCGAGTAGCCATTGGATGTGAAGGTGGTTCTTATGGTAGATGGATTTGGTTAAAGGGAACATGCGTATTCTGCGGGGTTGATATAAGAGGCCTAGACTCAGGCTCGGGTCCAGTCGATGAAGACTCATGTTGTGAGTTTGGTTCTAGTTGGTCAGTAGATGCAGCAAGAGGTTGTAAGGTAGAAGAATGCACTATATCCATTGGTAGCGGACTGGAGGACGGTGGAATGGAAGCAGTTGCGGTTAAATCTGCACAAGAATTGGTGTTAGTGCGGGGTAACCAAGAGTCAAATATACTCACTACGTGTGGTGTGGGAGAGGGAATTTTATTATGGAGATTAGTCTTATAAGGAAAAAATAATTCATCAAAAACAACATGTCGTGAGATAAAAAATTTCTTACTAGAAGGGTGAAAGCATTTGTACCCTTTATGTACATCACTATAGCCAACAAAAACACAGAGTAGTTTTTGGATCAAATTTGTGACGCCGTGTGTCCCAAGTATAAGGAAAGCATTTAGAGCCAAAGACTCGAAGTGAAGAGTAATTAGGATGTGTCCCATGCAAAGTAAAGTAAGGAGTTTCAAAATTAAGAGAAGAGGATGGCAGTCTATTAAGAAGATAAACAACTGTAGTAAAAGCTTCAACCCATAGAAATAAAGGGGCACCACTATGAAACAACATAGTCATACCTAGTTCGCGTATTACTCTATGTCGCCTTTCAACCATACCTGTTTGTTCTAGAGTATACGGACAGGATACATGATGGATAGTACCTGTTAAACGAAAATGAGTTGAAAGTTTGGAGTTGATAAATTCATCTCCTCCATCAGAATGAAAAACCTTGATTTCTTTGTTAAATTGTCTTTTAACATATTGTTCAAAAGATAAGTAAGCATTAACAAAATCAGATTTATGTTGTAAGGGAATAATCCATGTATACTTGGAGAAATCATCAACCAAACATGCATAATATTTGAAATTGCCAATAGATAAAACTGGGGCAGGTCCCCATAAGTCACCATGTATTTTGTCGAAGATAGCAGAACTATAATGCTCAGAAGAAGAAAAAGGTAGTTTACTAAGTTTTCCTAACTGACAACTATCACAAAGATGTGCAGATTTCACAGTCCCAACTACATCAATTAACCCTTTATTTTTTAGTAATTATCCTAGTCGATGATGCCAAATGTCTGCTGATCCAGATTTGAAATGATGTGAAAAATACAATTCAGGCAAAGAGGAAAGAACATATAGGTCACCCTTGCGCCTCCCTCTGATCATTGGTTCCCCTGTTTCGCGTTCCTTAACACAAAAATCAGCATTAAAAAACTCACAGTTAACAGGAAATTGTTTTGTTAGTTGACTTATAGAGAGCAAATTCTTTGTTAAATCAGGAACTAGTAAGACATCACGAAGCGATAAAGTAGTGTTTTTTTTGCTTGATGAGGGACTCTCCAATACCAACAATCGGTAGAGAAGAACCATCACCAATAAGTACGGAGTCTGTACCTGCATATTGTCGAATATTACTCAACATACTTGCTTTACCTGTCATATGATTGGAGGCTCCAGTGTCTGAAGTCCATTCTGTTTCAGCAATGGTGTTGTCTAGAGTGAGTGCTGCAAGTGCTTGTGGCAGATCATCAGATTGAGTTGATTTCTTAGGCACCCACCAACATATTTTTGCTACATGACCCATCGCACCACAATATTGGCATTTTTCATTTCGATAGAGCTCTGGTTCTGCAGAGGTCATGCGACGTTCCCCCGGTGGTGCAGGGCGTCGCTATTGGGTACTGGTAGTAGAATGGTTTTTATTTTGGTTTCTAGGTTGTTGCGCTTGAAACCCTCTCCCTGTTGATGTGAAGGCTTGAGTGTTTCCATGATGCCGTGAAGAGAATTGATGGGATCGTTGTTGTTGTTGTTGCTCGTAGAAGACCATTTGAGGAACAAATGGGTTTTGCGCATTTGCATGGCTGGAAAACCAATTTCGCCACTGATCAAAACTTTGAAGTTGTGAGATTAGCTCAATGTAAGATGGCCTTGGAGGTTTCAGCATGGTTGTTGTGAATGTTTCATATTCTGGACCAAGACTTGTGAGAAGATAGAACACCTTTTCTTTGTCTGGGATAGGTTTCCCAATTGCAGCAAGGTTGTCGCATAGACCTTTGAAGATGCGAATGTGTTCTGCAATAGTCCGATTTTCTTCTTTGCGGAGGTATGTGACCTGTTGACGGAGTGTGAATTCACGTTCTTGTGAATCTTCCGCATATGCATCCTTGAGAGCGGCCCAAACAGCATGTGCAGTGTCCAAGCCAACAACAAGGCCAAGTGCTTCCTCAGAGAGTGTTCCAATTATCCACCCTCGAAGGAGACGATCTGATTTCCACCAAGCAATGAACTCATTGGTTAATTTTGGGATAGAATTTTCTGTGTTGGTGGTGGTGTTGGGATTTAGTGTGGTGTATTGAGTGGGGGCAGGGTCTTCATTTGTGAGGTGACCGACCAAGTCTTGGCTTTCTGCAAGAGCCAGAGCTTGTTCACGCCACAATGGGTAGTTTGTAGGGTTGAGTTTTAGAGTGATAAAGTTACCAACATTGAGGGATAGAGAGGTGACAGAAGTCATGATGACAATGGATGTTCACGGAACCTTGCTCTGATACCAAGAAGAAAATAAGGCACAATCTATTTTTTTTATTGTGATTCTTGGATATTTTAATTACAAGAGATGAAGAGAGATATTTAGTAGAAATTATAATTGACAAATCCCTAAATCTAGGTAATTACAATATTCCTTATTTTAATAGGCTAAGAGTTTGGTTGATTAGTGCATTGATTTGCTGTCTTCAATTAGCTCTCCATTAATAGTGGCATGATTATTGGAATTGTCATCTTTATCAGGGCAACTGTGATTTGTTGCCTTATCTCTCCAACAAATCCCATTATTGCTATTTAATGATGGGTGAGTATTGCTAATACTGACAAGTTGAAGTAGAACCTTGCCCTCGTAATCTGTTGTTTCATAAACTCTCTCCATCTCTCAGTGACCTTTCTAGAGAAGATATCCTCGTCACACAATCCGAACTGTGCCAGTTTTTCTTGGGGGAAGGTAGACTCTACCTCTTAATGCACTAAAAGAAGGAGAGAAAAAAATATAAAGATGTTAATTAAGTTCTGCGAGGCCATAATACAAAGCAGATCAAGAGGAGCAATTAGAAATGAAGCAAAGTCAAACTAGAAACTTACTCCTCTCCCACATCTCTAAGAATGTTTGTTAGTTGATTTCCAATTCCCAGATATACACTTTGAGCAGGGATGATAGATTCCGGGGAGATGCCCATTATTGGGACACTCATTATGCCAACAGTTCCAGCCACGTAGTAGCAGTAAAGATACAACTCTTCGAAGTTCTTGTATCCGGTTTTTCTTGTATCCATTCTCATAAGCTCTATCATGTCCCTGAAAGGCTGTAATGAAGAAGCGAACGGTTTTAGGACTCTTTCACCATTAGGTGAACCCAGCAGTTATTCCTTAATTATAGTTAATTAGTTGTGCACGGTGATCCAGAAACTGGCGCTGGATGAATCCATTTTGATAGTCAAGTACTTTCTGCTCTGTTTAGTTTAGATTTTAGTTGAATTACTTTTGAAATAATTGGAGTTTAGAGAATTGATTTCGAAACAATTACTTTTAAAAGAATTGATTTACGTTTGAAAAAGATGTTTAAACTAAACAAAATCCATTTTTTTCTCGGATCAATTTTTTCAAAAGCAAAAGTGATAATTGTTGCCATCGAAACAAGCACTTTGCGTGTGGTTGGTGTATGGTTTGGTTCGACACTGGAATGGGAAATCAACTTTTTTTTTTTCACTTCTGGCTAAACCGTTTAGCTAAAAATTATGTTGAGACGTTACCAGATGTGCATTTTTGCCAGACATATTAAAATTAGTAATCACCTTAATATCCAAGGGAAACACGGAGACTGTATCAGTAAGAGCAGCATCAGGCATATCATAGGGTCGTCCGTTGAAAATGTCATGCAATCTCTCTTCCCACCTATCAAGAACAACAGAGCTCATGTGGTCTGCATTAGGACCATCCACCAGTTCATCCGTCCTCCTGCACCAAACTGCAGCGAAGGCGGCAATTCAATAAAGGTTTCCATTTGTTAATTATGATTCACAAATTACAGTACAAAATCGTCATGTAATTAAGTTCTTACCATAAATTGCCCATATAGCCTTTTGTCTTTCTTCTGTCATAAGCAAAGTTCCTGCTTAAAAGAATAAAGATGATCTTAATTATACTTTCCAAAGGACGGAAGAGGCCAATAAAACAACCACCACAACAAAGCTTTGACTCATTACGTGGAGTGGGTTACATGGATCAGGTGACGTCATAATTTTTTGCCATAGACCATGCCCGCATTCAAACCACTAACATGTAAATCTTTTCTAGTAATTTTATCTATAATTTTTCTAGGTCTTTGTCTCCCCTAACTAATAGATTTCCATCATTTGATCTGCTCGGCTTACCGGTGCTTCCTCATGTCTAGATGGAAGAACCCAATATCATAACAAAATGGGTAAAAGAATAGAAAGAATGAAGAAAAATAAAAAGGGAAGCCATATCTATGTTGAAAGTTTGAGATATGGGTGTGAATGGGTGAATTACTAAAAAAATATAGGTCAAACATAAAAGTCAATTAAGAAACTGGGACCCTAAATGAAAAAGAAATAATCAAATACAGGTCAAACATAAAAGTCAATTAAGAAACTGGGACCCTAAATGAACAAGAAATAATCATGTTATTGTACCTAGATAGAAGGTCTTGGCATATTCCGCTCAAATCTTCCTGCGCATTTCATATGCATCCTTCAGAAAACAGGGATCGAACCGTGGCTTGTTTCTACAAGGAGGACTCACAGCATTGACAAAAGTAGAAGTCTGACACTGCCTCTCAACAACCTCTTGCACATGCTGCAAATAATCAGCAAGAGGAACAACTTGCTTTGACAACTGGGGAAACTTGGTCATCGCTGCTCTTTGTTTGGTGGTAGCGACGGTTATAACTTCCGACCTTACGGCAGCGAAGGCTTCCAGTTGCTCTCAATTATGGAAGCCTTTGGCGTAAGAGGAAATGACATGCTCATATCTCACTATTTTTCACTTTTTAAAGCAGCTACGTACCAAATTAGTGGCCTAGCTTAGTAGTGCATTTAGGATCCTGGTACCTAGCTACCACCTAGTGATTTTGGATTGTGGAGGAAGCTATCAACTATATAATATATTTGCACCCTGAATGTATATTGTATACACCATCCTCTATGTGCTTATATAGTTGGGTCTAAAAATAAATTTTAATTAAGCTAATTTTATCACTTCCAATCATATTTTTGGGCAATTTATAAATTAATTTATCTACTTCTAAAGGAGGAACATTAGAGGTATGTTTATATTATCTCAATATTTTCATACTTTCTTTTTTAAGTGAGGAACAAAACACTACCTTATAACAAAAGAGTGATGTTATATGTACTTATCAAACATGAAATATTGTTTCTACTCATTATCTGTTCATTATTAGATGAAATTTTAGTAAAGTTTGCGTATTCTTGAGATTTCATTCAATTATAAATAAGTAATGAGTTGACACAAAGTCTCATGTTTAAGTGGTACCAATACATTTTAATTTTTGGAACATTTTTCGTAACAAAAAGTAGACATATTTTCATTGCATTGCATCGTTTGGTATGAGGGAGAACGAGGTTTACAAAGATGCTGATTTTTGTCTCTTGCAGACAGCCCACCTAAATTTTCTTTCGCCAATTGTGTCTTCTAATGTAGTTTCTTGTAAAGAATCTTGGTTACTTGGGATGCCTTTTCGAACTCAATACGTCCTTCTAGTTTCCTTGCCTTGTCCTTTATTGATCTTTAGAACCTGTCTTTTAGTACTGCCCGTCAATGCTCAACCGCCCTAAAGGCATTCCAATTATTCTTTAAGCATATACTTGTACACATGTATATATGAGCATTACATGACACCATGTGTGGACCACGCATGTGTAGTGAAGGTTATTGTAATAAAGTAAATTTAAAAGTACTATTTCTACGTCTAAAATAATTACACCCTTTGTGCATTTATAGGTGTGCATTTATATAGAGAAATAAACATTATAAAATAAAGAAATAAATATTACAAAACAGATAAACAAAGATTATCATTGAATAGTTATGCATGTACGGACATTCATAAATTTAATATTGCTCGTTTATGTGTTTGATAATGTTTGTTTTTCTAGTTTTGTACATGCATGAACTTGTGTGTGTTTGATATTGCTTGTTTATGTAATTGATAATATTTGTTTATCTGTTTTGTAATATTTATTTCTCTATTTTATAATATTTATTTCTTTATATGGTGTACATAAAATGTTAGTTTTTATGGTGTACAAAAATCAATGTAAATTTCATGAGAATGACATCATTACTTTATGATTAGGTTAAGAGCTAAATCTTGTAGTACATGCATGTCCAATTCGATTGATAATGCAATCTGGCTTGATCTACGTATTATGGTGAAAATATATGGTAAGAGCATTTAAGTAAAGTTACTAAAAGGATCCATGGATAATGAGAAGGTTGAAAGAAAACTTTGTTGATTCGTTCAAGGACAAGATTTATTGAGAAACCTACAATCTAGAACTTCAGTCGACCATGAACGGCGAAAGAGGATAGAATTGACCAAATAAGTTAGTGTACATAGGGGATTTCTCTTGAAGGACTTTCCTTAGTGGCAGTCAATGGACGACAGTGAAGAGTTTAAATGGGATTAATAAGTGAATCAATGAATCAACCCAAATTGATGACCATAGGCGACCCTACCCAAACCTTGAATGAATTTTATATGTTAGACATAGGGTCGACCTCTCAGAAGCTGCCAGGGCATGATGTGTCAAAAAAGAATTCAAATTTAAATTGGAGGTTATCCACAGAGGGACACATCTACTAGCAACGTGCAGCGGTTTTACAATGAACATGCATAACTTTAGAAGGGTAGTAACCGCCCAGTTCACGGAAAACAAGGAAAATGGGAGAAATGGACTCTAGAGATCAAAGTGCAACTGCTCAGAGGGGCACGTGGCAAGCAAGCAAGCAAGGGGTCACTAAAGGTAAAATTAAGTGGAAGAAACTTTACGAACATTCACATACTCACACTTCTCAAGATAAATCGAGTATAGGAGAAGTAGCAAGTAATTCCCTTTTCTTTGTTTTCTGTCTTTCAATTACTTAGGATTAGCACATTTCCTCGTAATTTTTTTTTTCTTTTCATTTCTCAATTGTTTATAATTTGTTATTGGTTGTTGTACTGATTTCATTATTTATCAAGTGATGTATTTATAATTTCCTTCAAACTTGTATTCTCGCTGAAATGATCCACAAATCCCCTTCTTTATCCTTACTTTATTTGTTTTGTGTGGTGAACTGTTCATAAATCACTATAGACTAAAATCCACGTAAAACACTACGTACAAGAAAAGTTACCATAAAATCCAATGTTGAACTACTGAGAGTATTTGATGACCCATATAGGTAAAAGAAAAGGGAAAGCTAGCGCTCTACAGCGGCACGACGTGTTGGGTGCACTATAGTGCACAAGGATTGCTGTCAAGTCCCACATCGATAGTAGCAATAAAAGGAGATCTCCTCCTCCCCCTATATATAGAAGCTTCCCGTGAGTGTTTAAACTTTCTAATTAACTCAATAGCTTGAAAGGTTCCATTTTTGTGAGACTTTTCGCTCCAATTCTTTTATTTCTTTTCTCCCTCTCGTTTTCTGTTCGTGGAGAAGTAGTGTCTCCACGTAAGGTGTCAGGAGCTCCCAGCTTAGTGTTCCTTAGCGGTCAGCCATTTTTATGTGAATGGCTTTCTTCATGGCCTATTACACCATGTATTTATTTTAAAAGTTATTTATATGTGTATTTAATTTTGGAATTATTTTATTTATGCATGTTTATAAAATTCTTGGAAGTGGAACTTAATGTTTTATTTTAAGTAATTATGAAATTAGTTATTATTTAGAAACTTCCTTATTTAAGAAAATAGTAATTTATTTTAGAAACCTTCTTTATTTATGAAAATAGCTATTTATGAAACTATTTTAGAAATTCACGAAATCTTTTTTAGAACTACATGAGACCACCTATTTTATTGCATTAAATATGCCATGTTGCATGTGTGTGAATATTCATGATTAAAGTCATGTTATGCTATTTGTCATAAATTAAGGCATTATGTTATCACGTTTATGCCATTTCATGTGACGATGTTTAACTTGTTTTCATGGGAATTATATCTAAGATAGAACTGTAATTTAATGATAGCCTACGTTGATCTTGGCATACCTTGTACCATTGTAAAGTAGAATAAGATTCATATAGATTTAGGGCAAGACCGTAAAGCCCAAACATGGTAGCTCGTGATGCCTGTAACACCCCACTTTTTCCCTGCTATTCTGAGCACTATCTCAAAATGTTTTTCCCTGGACGCCTGGCCTTTCGGCCATGTATGTGTCGCCACCTCTTTTAGAAGAGTAATCATGCCTTGTAATTTTCCATATTTCACTCGAAAAGTTAAGGCCTTTCTATTCATGAGATCCAAGTGAATTCTTTTTCTTTTCTTCCATCCATACACCAACTCCTCTTTCACCTCTGTAAAGACAAAACTCATTGTAAGGGCCATAAATATGCCCTTACAAGCCCTCTATCTCAAATAAATTTCAGTTTTTCCTTGTAGTTTAGAAACCTCAAATAGGTCCATTTAAATCCAACTGCAGTAAAAGCAAACACATTCCCCCTTAGGTTTTCCTTTGAAAATTCTCTAAGCTTCCACGTTATTTCTTGAAAAACCTTCTCGTTCTTTGTTTAGCTAACGTCTCCAAGTCACTACCTAGTTCACTTCGTATTCATCATTTTATGACGAAATGGTATGAAGATCATTAGAAAAACAAATTCTCTAAGTTCCACCGAACTTAATCAAGAACCTTTCCTTATGTCGACCGTAGACCAAATTCTCAATGGAACTCTTGAATTTCCTTCATTGAAGCATTCACCACTCCCTCGACGTATCCACCCTCCATCCCTCACTCTTTTATCCTTCTTGCTACCATTGTCACTTCTGCTCTTTTGAAGAAAATCCTCAAGAGAACTCTTCTTTTCGTTGACGAATCGCTTAACGAAACCAAGCATGTGACTTGTGTCTGTCACTCCTCACCACATGATGGACAAACCCTACTATCTTCAAAAACTAGATAATTAAAAGAAAAACACAATACACTCCCATATTACTCAAAATAAATAAAATCTTAGGTCACCGGTTTCCTTCTTATTCTGTGATGCTCATGCATCCAAAAACTTACGTCTCGGTTTTCCTTGTTATTGGAGTGGAAGCCCACTGAATTGAGATACGATCAAGAATTCCTTCAATGCCTCTAGAGTTATCAAAATTATACCTTGAAAGGACTATTCAAGCTACTTAGAGGCCAACCAGGTAGTTAGGATAGGCAAAAAACATTTCCTGAATCTCTAGTTGTCCGATAAGCCCCGGTAAGCACCTTTGGCCAACCGATGACCTCGACAACCTCATATTCGTGCTTGCATTACCAAGAAATGTCTTGAAATAGATCCATATGACAGTCCAAGATCCTAAAACACCCTTATTTCACCTTAGAACCATTTCATAAGAATTGCATCCTTTTCTCATGCGGGTAACCATTGTAGCGTTACGCGCGGTCTTTTGTTAATTTCTTTAGAAATTACTTTGCGAAATAGATAAATAGATAAAAATGATTTACTAGGACTTAGAATTTTAAATCACTACACTATTTTCAAGAATAACATTCAAGGTAATAGTTTCGAGTCTTGGCGAAATTCCACGAGCCCCGAAATTAATTATCTTTCCTCATCAAAATGAAGTTAGATATTAAAGGTATCATTGAAACACACTTTTATAAAATTTGATTCATGAGTACTTTTAATTAATTTAAATTCCTCGCTAGAATAATTAGTAGATCATGTTTTTATGCTCGAAAAATTTTATAGTACATCCGTTTAATCACCACCTATGTATGGTGACACATGTCGCCATACATACATGGAAATTTAAAAGACCAAACACGGTTGAACACACACCAAAGCTGAGACATACACACACACAACACGGTAGCACACAATGAAAAGTAGATAGAAAAGTAAAGGTCGTGAGGTCTGATATAAGTGGTGAATATTATGGGAAGTTCAATGAAAGAGGACAATGTCCTGGTCCATTTGAAAGTTCCTCGAAAGTCGAGGCATAGGTGCATAGTACACAATGCCCGGTACACCACAACAAAATGGTGTAGCTGAAAGGCGGAATCGTACTCTTATGGAAATGGTTAGAAGCATGAGAAATCATAGTAATGTACCTCCATCATTGTGGATATATGCATTAAGATCCGCTGCGTATCTGCTTAACAGGGTTCCTAGTAAGGCAGTTCCTAAGACTCCTTATGAACTGTGGACAGGAAGGAAACCCAGTTTGAGGCACCTTCATGTTTGGGGTTGCCCGGCAGAAATAAGGGTATATTATCCACACGAAAGGAAGCTTGATGCAAGAACCTTCAGTAGTTATTTCATCGGCTATCCTGAAAAGTCAGAGGGGTACATATTTTATTGCCCTAATCATAGTACGAGAATAGTTGAGTCTGGTAATGGTAGGTTCTTTGAAAACGGTCAGTTCAGTGGGAGTGAGAAATCACGAAAGGTGGATATTCAAGAGAACTGTGCAGAAATCCCTGCACCTAGTGTTTCTCAGGTTGTTATACCTTTTGTTGTGTCAAAGTCACACAACATTACAGGGCAACAAATAAATGTTCCAAACC